>JAMPIV010011831.1:0-367500 GCA_024509875.1 Oreohelix idahoensis | reverse complement strand
CTATATAAAACACGTTTAAAATACGTTTACAAACATTGGAAAGAACTGACACATGAATATTAACACTATACCAATCCCACGTTCCTACAATCAATCAATCAATTACACTTTAGCTCCCCGAGGAGCATAGGCGTTCAACAAACACATGCCAAGTCTTCCTGTCCTGTGCCATTCGCTCGTTCTTTCCATGTTTTCCTCATCATTTTCACCTCTGTATCCAGTTCTCTTCTCCATGTGTTTTGTGGTCTATCTCTGCCTCTCTTTCCCTGTGGATTCCAGAACAAGGACTGCCGTGTAATGCTATCAACAGGTTTCCTCAGTGTGTGTCCTATCCATCGCCAGCGTCTTCTTCTCAACTCTTGTTCCACTACCACTTGTCTGGTTCTTGTCATCAATTCCACATTTGTGACTTTGTCATACCATTTCAGTTCTTCTATTCTACGCAAGCACCCGGTTAGAAAAGTCTGTAGCTTTTTGGTTGTTGTTTTTGTTGTTCTCCATGTCTCAGAGCCATACAATAGGACTGACTTGACATTTGAGTTAAAGATTCTTATTTTCGTGTTGGGCTTGATTTCTCTTGTTCTCCATATGTTTCCCAATGCAATGAAAGCTCCTCTTGCTTTTTGTATTCTTATTTTGATATCACTGTCTGTCCCTCCAACTCTGTCTATATTACTGCCAAGATATGTGTACAATTCTACATCTTTTAGTGGTGTTTCTTCACGTTCAACCTTGTTATCATTTCTTGCATTTATTCTCATAATCTTTGTCTTATCCCTGTGTATTTTCAGGCCCACTTGTTGTGACCTCTCATCGAGAATTTTCATTTTCTCTTGCATCTGATTTTGGTTATGGGATAGAAGAGCTGTGGCCGCATGACCTACTACCATAGCATTTATTCGTGCTAGTAACCAGTTATTATAAAACATAAGAAATTACTATTAACTACAATAGAAAGTAAACAGTGCAGTTACAACATTTCATAGTTAATCAAAACACGAGATACATTGAGTATAGGATGACATAAAACGAACCTGAAACTATGTCAACGCTACTTTCGGTGGGATTTGCCATAGCAAATAGGGACGTAAATGGGAATAGCCTTACTCCCTGTAAGATCATTTGAAAGAATGACCAGTACATAAATTAATTTATTTTATTAAAATTAATTCATTTATCCAATGAAGCGGTAGCTAGAATCATGCACTACCAAAGGACGCCCAGAAATAATTTTCTGGTAGGCAGTTGTAAAATCAGAGCCTTGCACATAGGACACGATTTTCACTGTGTGGGGAAGGTATTTGGCGCCACTCCCGGTCTGTCACGTAAGTCCTGGCTCCTCCGCTGAGATATTCAACAAGAACCTCCGTGTATTTCTTACTCTTTAAGAATTTGTAGACACAAGATATTATTTTCTTCATTTCAAGAAAAATCTGTAAGAGACAGATTTCTACTTTGATGTATTCAAGTAAGTAACGTTCACAAAAACATTTCATTTTCAGCATAAGTTCAAGAAATAATATAATCAAGTGAGGAAATGAATGAAGCCAATATCGATAGATATTAAAGAAATAGAGGATCCGTCACCCAATGCGCCTTATAAGAGTATACCTTCAATAAAGAAAGTTGAGGAAAATACAGATGTTAAGGAATTTTATAATCCACGTTGAATTGAATTCAAGGATAACAGATTTTTCATACATGAAACGGATTCTGTTTCTGAGAACCATTGTAACTTCTGATTTGTACAAATGTTGCTGTTATATGGACAAACATCCATGGTTCAATAAAACTTGATATGTTATCAATGAAGTTACTAAAGAATCTTTACAGTTGAGCTAGACCTTTAGTTTAGAACCTGTACCAAGTGTTATACTGTATCCAATCATCATCACCACTTCTATCTCACATTTTAAAACAACATAAGAGGAACGAACCAACCTGGGTCCAAATAGATTGAAACCAAGAAATTAATACCTCTGGCGGACTTTAAGCCAGTCAACTACTAACTTGGAATACACAGACAAAAACATCACCATTAACCCCAATCAATTAGATATAAACCATTAACACAGCCACATAAAGTGAAAAATGATGCCGTACCCAGTCCTTTTTTAACTGACGCTACCACATGTGATAAATGATGCCGTACCCAGTCCTTTTTAACTGACGCTACCACAGAGCCAAGTCATCTGCAAAATCCAGATCATCAAGCTGTTTAGTCAGATTCCACTGGATTCATTTCTGTTGTGTGATGTCGATGTTTTCATAACCGAATCTATTGCTTGTAAGAAAAGAAAAGTAGATAAGAGACATCCCTGTCTCACTCCCGTTCTAATCCTAATCGGATCTGTAAGTTGTCCTTCATGAAGAACTCTGCATGGCATGTCTTCATAGGCCTTCCTTATTAAGTTAATGACCTTCATGGGAACTCCATAATGCTTCATCAATTTCCAAAGTGATTCTCTGACTACACTGTCAAATGCCTTTTCATAGTCCACGAATCCGATGTATAGCGGTGAATTCCATTCCAGACTTTGTTCAACTTTTTTTCTCAATGTGGCTATCAGGTCTGTACAAGATCTGTTTTTTTCGAAAACCTGCTTGTTCATCTCTTGCCTGTCTATGGACTCTTTTAATCTCTCCAGGATGATTCTGTTTAATACTTTTCCAGGCACTGATAGTAACAGTATTGCTCTATAATTTGTGCACTCTTGTAAATTTCCCTTCTTAGGCAACTTGACCAGATTACCTTCCTTCCATTCTGCTTGTATTTCCTCTCTCGCCCAGACTTTGCCATATAGTTTGTATAATATCTCTGTAGAGGAATCAATATCTGTTTTTATGGCCTCTGCTGGAATTCCATCTGGACCAGCTGCTTTTCCCTCTTTCAGAAGCTTTATGGCTTTCTTTATTTCTTCTCAAGATGGTAGTTCCCATCTGATTCGTAGCTCGTCTTCTGCTGGCTGGATGTCTGGGGATTAGTTGGAGCTGGTCTATTGAGAAGTTCCTCAAAATGTTATGTCCATCTTGTCATTTGTTCTTGTTTATTACTAAGCAATTTTCCATTCTTATCTTGAATGAGACCATTTGCTTGCTTATATTTCCCTGTTAGCTTCTTTGTGTTGTTGTACAGGTCCCTCATATTTCCTTTGGCTGCATCTTCCTTACACCGATCAAATAGATAATATTCTTGTTTATAGAGATAAAATAATATATAGATAAAATAAGGAAGTTGCGAGACACGTTGTCTCCTACGCCAGCAATCGTATTAGTCTGGGCAAAGCCTTCACGCAACGAGACTGTAACGTCTCGCTTTCACTAGTGCTGGCTTTTGCTTCCGACCTTGGAAAATAAATATAACATTTTGACAAAACTTAGGCCTAGTTTTCGAGCAAGAGTGTAAGAAGAAAACGGGGAACGAATACGCGAAGGCATAAAAAGTGAGAGAGCAAATGCTACCATTTGACACGCGTTTGAATTTTTTTCTGGCCTCGCGAACCAGAGGAAAACGATAGTGCAAGTCAATGCAGTGGCATGTTGGAAGAAAAACGTTGTCGCACGCCTTGCAGACCCCTCTTCGCTCAACGCGCAGTTCAATATATATAACCACGCTGTTAGACGCGACACAGACCAAAACACACTCACAAGTCGTTTTTCGGGCTAAAAAGTAGTGCTATTGTAACGCACGGCAAAGCGTTGTCGTTTTTTGTGTGATGTACTACAAATACGGTGTTACGTTTGAATGAGAACGTTAGACAGGCCTATAATACGATTAACGTGGAAAAATTTTGAAAAAAATATAGTAAGAGAGAGGGTGGAATGGAGCATTGGTGGTCGTGTCACTAGTTCGTTGTTTACAGAAATTTGAATTTGAACCAAAAGCAAAGCATATAAGGTTAGATAGTAGAAAAACGATAATAGTAACTATAATGAATAAACGTATAATAATATAACCACTGTGTGACAGACAGCAACAGGATCAATAATTAGTTATCAGAATTTGAAACACTCAATAAATAAAGGAAATATTGACAGAAGACAGATGGACGAACAGACTACTTCTTTCTCAGCTTGACAGATACTGGGGAAGGGTAGGGTGGTCCAAGATTTGAAAATTGAGTGCAGTTTTGAAAATACGGACGCTAGAAGCCAAACAGTCCCGATTGGCTGGAGTCTAATATACTAACGGGGAAATAAAACTAGTTCGAAGGTAGTGTTAGACGCCACTTGAGAAATAAATTTTCATCACTAAAGTTGTTTACAAGCAAGATAATAGTACTGTCTTGACTTTGCTGATCTGCACCAGCAAGCGATCTGGAATTGACCATATTTATCGCAAATCAAACTTATTAGTGTTAATATTTCTCTGATGCGGTAAGAAAAAAAAACATTTATATTATCATTATTATCATTATTATGTATGTATTATTGAATATGTATGAAAATTATGTGAGTAGAAGTTTATCTAGAGGGAAGTCAACATCAAACTTTGTGTTGTTTCACAGAGTTGTTAGGAAATATAGTAATAGGTTGTAGAAAAGCCCGACAGGCTTTCTGCCATTTTGGGAGAAAATAAAATTAAAATATTAATGGGGAAATTGTTGTACAGTATTATGACATAAGACCAGGAAAACCACTGGCCGTCTTCTTCAGCAAGTCACCGTGATTGTACATGACTTGATAGTATTAACTTAAAATGTTTCCTTTGTCAAGGAAAGTGTCAAACTGTAGTTTGAAGTTTATTTGACCATGAATGGGGTAACAAACCAATTAAGAACGTCAACTAATTGTGTAGTTACCATGCTGAGTCTGAATATGATTGAAAATGTTTAGTTAGGGAAAGAGAGAGTATATCAGAGGGTGATGTAGGCCGCATTTATATTGTTCCAGGGTTTCATCTATGACTCAAAGTGAGTCCAGGTCAACGTAGATCTGTATATATCTCTGCACATAAAGAAGTGAGGCAGTATCAACTGTGTGCCTCCCTGTTATTTCAAGACCAGAACCCTGACTTGGTAGTGGACGCTGGTGGTGTGATTATACTTCATCCTGTACCCCAGACGACACAAAGTTAAGAAATTGTCTGCAGGCACATGATAGATCAAACCCAACTACTCTCATTTCCCAAGTGTTTAATAAATCATTCAGATTATGATGAACATAAACGTTCTTCCTAACCTTACCCATTCATAGGATCAAGAGTAAATTGACACTGTTCCAGAGTGACATATTTAATTAATGTGTGAAGAAAATAATATATTCAGTTATAAATTGAACCAAATTTATGTAAATACTTTGCATTATCATTTGAGTTTCAATATTCCAGTATACACAAAATTGTGATACTGGAACAATAAATTGTAAAAAAATTTCTCAATTTAAACTTAACTCTGGGTGTTGTTAAATACTTTTCATAGAGTTCTTAGTTGTATTTGTTGTCATTTTAGTACAACACACTTTACATTACCCTAGACATTAGACGTAGCTATCAGACATACTAGTCAAGAATAAGCCTGAATGAGATCATAAGGTGGTAGCAGCAAGGCACCCTGAAAACTCACCCTAATAATTGTTATACTCAGGGGCCTTCACAGCTGACCTCATTCAGTACAATATAAATACATAACAACAACAAGTCATAACATCTAAATCCACCACATATATTGGGGTCCTGTCCGGAATTTTAACCTTCTCCTAGTATTTATTGGGTTGGTTTGTCCGGTAATTTTTAAAAATATAAAACTAAAATAATTTGAGAGTGGTTTGAGATATCAGTGCCTAGTGTTTTGTGTTTAAGTTGGTTAACTAGTTTTAAGTTAGTTTGATAACATTGAATATTATTAACAATAAAATGGCAGATTTGGCCAAATTCAGATCTGCTGCAGTGCAGGCTGCAAAGGACATGGGGATGGAAGGTCAAGGTCTGATTTCCTATGTAACAGAAGAGTGTGAGAAGTTTATTGCCCGAGAAGAAAAGAGGTTAGTTGAGGAGTTGTTAGAAGATGCTAGGGAGACTAA
The DNA here is from genome assembly GCA_024509875.1 of Oreohelix idahoensis. Classification (NCBI taxonomy): domain Eukaryota; kingdom Metazoa; phylum Mollusca; class Gastropoda; order Stylommatophora; family Oreohelicidae; genus Oreohelix; species Oreohelix idahoensis. Next base: position 361,479 of record JAMPIV010011831.1, on the reverse strand, counting down.
GAAATTAGAGTCTGAGAGGGAGGCTGAGATCAAGAGGCTGCAGTTAGAGGTGAGGAAACTTGAGGCTGAAAGGGAGAAAGAAGAGAGGAGACTTGAGGCTGAAAGGGAAGACAAGAGATTGGCTGCAGAACGGGAGGCTGAAGATAAAAGACTCCAAAGGGAACATGAGCTACGACTAGGGGAGTTGGAATTACAAGGCCATGCTCCTGAAAATGGAAATAGCCCATCCTCCTCCGACTCTGCTGCAAGCCAGGGTGCCTCCAACTCAGCCATCGTCTTCGTCTGAGTCTCAGATGCGTTACCCTTCGTCAGGTACCTCCTCCCGTTAGCATTTAGAGAAGTATGATCTCCCTCTCCTTTCCAGAATAACTGATGAAGGGGCCCTTGGTGACTATATATATATATATATATATATATATATATATATATATATATATATATATATATATATATATATATATATATATGAATTCAGGACCTACGACTAGTGTAGTATGGTGTAATATATATGTACGTAGACTTAATAACTTGTGTAGGAATTTTAGCTAAAGGGTTTTAGCAAGTCAGAGTAAGCTTTCTGCTGGGATTTAATTTTAATTTTAGTCAGTAGTTTGCAATCAATTACCTGACCGCTGCCAGTGTATTTTAAGAAGTATAGCAGTGTAGTTCTGCGTAAAATGTTTGGTTGTATTATATATATAACTATATGTAGTTAATAAATGTTGTCTTTTAAGTTGTTGTTTTGTATCGCTTTTACTTAATTTTTATACAGTTTTCTGGAGCTTGGGAACGTACTAATTTGTTTGCTATTAAGTCTTATGGGAAATGGATTTTTGTTTAGCGCTCTTTCGGTTAGCGCTCGATATTTAAGGAACGAATAAACAGCGCTAAGCGGGGGATAGCTGTATATGAAAATTAAAGCGTCATAAAATTACTTGCGTCAAACATGGGGAAACCACCACACCTTTAAGAATTAATGACACTGCTGAACACACAATAATCTTATGCATTATGTGATGTTTTTATTATGTGATTATTTTTTCTATGTATTCTGATTCCTCGCATTGATTTATGTTAGGGAAAAAATCTAAGTTAATACGTTGTTTGTCTGTAAATTCATGTTTTGCAATTCTAATTAGAGTTAAAACCGATTCTGTTTTGTTTTTTCTCCACGTTTTCGCATGCATTTAATTAGTCTTATTACAATATTCCTCGGCTCACAGACGTGTCATGTTCAAGCCAGCTTAGCTTTGACCTTCTTTCTTTCTCTTCCTTTTCTTCCACCTGTTCTTCTCTCTAAAGCAGGAGTCGGCAACCATATATTGCGTGTTGCCGTTGTAGATCTCTAAGTAATGGATGGAGGAAAAGAATGTGTAACTAGCTTTCTGTTGTCGGTATTTAAAAGCATGGTATCTTCAAGATTCAATGTAATTTTTTTTCCTCGTTCACAGTGACCTGACTTAAAGGTAGAAGGTAAAGGTAGTCCTATAGCAGATACTGCCGTAGGAAAGTGAAATGTTATAGACTTCACTATGCTAGGTGCACTGATGGGTCTGTAATTCATGGTAATAAATCAGGATGGGGCTTCTCTGCTTGAGTAAAGGAAAGAACCGTCACTGAGCATAGCGGGGCTTACATGATAACAACCTCCAGCATGAGAATGGAGGTAGAGGCAGTTACTGCTGCCTTAAGATGGCTGTCTGAGACTTTTTTAACAAAGGCAGTTATTGTATCAGACTCACAATCCATGCTTCGAACGGTCCAAAATGGTTGGCTCCAGCATGAATGGAAAACCTCCATAGAAGCATCGAATCTTCAAGAACTGAAATGGATCTACTGTCCTGGTCATGCCGGGGTACGTGGCAATGAAAGAGCTGACAGACTAGCTTCAAGAGCACCCATAAATGGCGCATTGGCCATGGATAAGAGAGAAATCATCATCATCATCATCATAACCCTCCTCTCCCAAAGGAGCATAGGCCTTCAACAAACACATGCGAGAGAAATACTGAGGACAATTCATGTTCGTCTATTAGAGAATGACACTGCAATCGATGAATCATCAAGGCTAAGACTGCTGGAATTTGGCATCAAACGTAAGACCAGCAGCGATGGACGTATGAGAGGACGTATCCGGCGTGTATACAACCAGTGCGCAACAGGAACAATTAGCATTCATACCCTTCGACATTTGCCGAGGGAGACTGAGCACCTATGGGTTTGCCCGGAGTGCAATGACGTCGATTCTCATTAACACTAACACTAACATTAACACTAACATTAACACTAACATTAACACTAACATTAACACTAACATTAACACTAACACTAACATTAACACTAACACTAACATTAACACTAACATTAACACTAACACTAACATTAACACTAACATTAACACTAACATTAACACTAACACTAACATTAACACTAACATTAACACTAACATTAACACTAACATTAACATTAACACTAACATTAACACTAACACTAACATTAACACTAATACTAACATTAACATTAACACTAACACTAACATTAAAACTAACACTAACACTAACATTAACTTTAACACTAACATTAACATTAAAATTAACACTAACATTAACATTAACACTAACATTAACACTAACATTAACACTAACACTAACATTAACACTAACATTAACACTAACATTAACATTAACATTAACACTAACATTAACACTAACATTAACATTAACACTAACATTAACACTAACACTAACATTAAAACTAACACTAACACTAACATTAACATTAACACTAACACTAACATTAACACTAACACTAACATTAAAACTAACACTAACACTAACATTAACACTAACACTAACATTAATGCTAACATTAACACTAACATTAACACTAACACTAACATTAACATTAACACTAACACTAACATTAACACTAACACTAACATTAACACTAACACTAACATTAACACTAACACTAACATTAACACTAACACTAACATTAACACTAACACTAACATTAACACTAACATTAACACTAACATTAACACTAACATTAACACTAACACTAACATTAACACTAACTCTAACACTAACACTAACATTACCACTAACACTAACATTAACACTAACACTAACATTAACACTAACATTAACACTAACACTAACACTAATATTAACACTAACACTAACATTAACACTAACATTAACACTAACATTAACATTAACATTAACACTAACACTAACATTAACACTAACACTAACATTAACACTAACATTAACAATAACACTAACATTAACACTAACATTAACTCTAACATTAACACTAACACTAACATTAACACTAACACTAACATTAACACTAACATTAACACTAACACTAACATTAACACTAACACTAACACTAACACTAACATTAACACTAACACTAACATTAACACTAACACTAACATTAACACTAACACTAACATTAACACTAACATTAACACTAACATTAACACTAACACTAACATTAACACTAACATTAACACTAACATTAACACTAACATTAACACTAACACTAACACTAACATTAACACTAACACTAACATTAACACTAACATTAACACTAACACTAACATTAACACTAACACTAACATTAACACTAACATTAACACTAACACTAACATTAACACTAACACTAACATTAACACTAACATTAACACTAACACTAACATTAACACTAACATTAACACTAACATTAACACTAACACTAACATTAACACTAACACTAACATTAACACTAACAGTAACACTAACATTAACACTAACACTAACATTAACACTAACACTAACATTAACACTAACACTAACATTAACACTAACATTAACACTAACATTAACACTAACACTAACATTAACACTAACTCTAACAATAACATTAGGTCCAGCATCGAGAGGTGGGGTGACCAGTTCCCTTCCTCTCTACCTTTTTCTTCTGTAACTCAAGTGCAAAGTCAGATACCCATTTACAGCTGGGTAGACTGAAGCGTATCGATACCGTGAATCAAACCTGACACCTTTGCCGAGAGAGATCAGCGCTCTAACCACTCTGTCAATCGGATGCCCAACCTGACTTACTAAATTTTTATTTTATTCATAGACTACATAAAGACAGGAATGCTAATTTTCTTTGAAGGAAAATTAAAATTGTGAAGAAAAAACGGAATCATTTAGTTTAATTGTCCACGTCCTTGTCGATGGATTTGCAGGAAACAAATCATCTGGTAGAGATATTAACTACTTATAGTCTGCATTTATTAAATATTCAAATACTGAGAAACCTGAAATCAAGCACAAGTTTATCAAGTAGATCTTTAGAGTGCTCAGTGTTTCTAAGTTGCGTGCAGCTGCTCTAAAGTTTTTTGTTGCCTCATTTTGGCGAGGCGCGTCCCGTTCAACCTAGTCGGTTATATTAGGGTGCATATCCAAATATTAAGGATGTTGAGAATACCCTGGACAGAAAAAAAGACCAACAGAGAAGTACTGCACTCACTAAACGTACAGGAACATTGGCTCCTAAATACCATCGCAATAAGGAAGCTGAAATTGTTCGGTCATATAAAAAGACATAATAGCCTGGAAAAAACAGTGATGGAAGGCATGGTCCCTGGAAAAAAGGGAAGGGGTCGACCTAGACGACGGTGGACCCAGGACATCACAGAGAGTCTGAACTTGTCTTTGGCTGATGCAGGTCGACTTGCCCAGAATCGTGATGCGTTCAGAGCAGCTGTAATGGAGACAACGTTCTGGAAAGAATACGTCACATGATGATGATCCAAATATTAAAGACATTTAGGTATGATAACATTAGTGATTATGCTCTACAGTGACTTTTGGAATTCGGAACAATAAATAGTTCTGTCTCGCCAAACACAGGTTCTTTTGCCGTGCAGTATCCACACTCGGCAATGGTCAGGTTCCATCCTTTTATACATATTGTCTGCTGGCGTATTCGTCTTGTTTTTCTCTTTTGTATAATGTTTTCTATATAATGACAGGAGTTGTGTGAAAAGGTTTGATTAACGTTAGCTGCATCTTATATATGCCAGTTTAGTTTATTGTAAAATGTTTTACAGTAATTTCTGGAGCTTCCATGTCAACCAGCTGCTGTTTCGGTGTCCATTCCTATTAGCATTCGTGTCCCATAAAATTTGTGCAAGGGGAACAAAAACCAAAGTTCAACTCAAAGGGAGGTCAGTTGTTAAATAAATTTCAAAAAATTGTTTCTTAATATTCCATGACATCTGAAACACCACCTTTATTTGGTAATCTACAGAAACTTATTCCTGCTTAATTGCATTGTTTTTCTTTAACGTAACGCGAATAAACCTTTTATTAGTTACAATTTTTTTTTTATTTGGCCATAATCAAAAGTTTTATTCTAGGCAGTAGTTTGATATGCCCTATCTATTATAACTTCTGTGTTTTTAATGTGGTATATAAGTGTGTGCGTCTTTAATTTTTAAATTGTTATTTATGTATTTCCTCCACTACTGCATCCCTATTCTTCATACTTACCCCATTTCATAATATTCTTCATACAATTTTATATTTCAGAAGTAGTCAACTAGGCTACCTTGGTGAGCAGCGATATTTGAAACAATTTAAGAAAGAGCAGTCCACATATTGCTGCGAAGCAAAAAGTTAAATATGATTATGTATCCAAAAAATAAAAATAAATAAATATATAAATAACAATTTCTTTAACAATAACTGTCACTGGTATCCCCACATTCCTAGTAACTGTTTTATAGTACCTACCTTTATGGTAAAAATATAACACAAGTGTGACAAAGTGGTCCTGTTCTAACTTCGACTTTTACAGTTTTCATCATCGTTCACATTTTACTTCTCCCCGTTTTGTTCTTTCTTTAACTTTAACGGGATCGTTCCTAATCACACTTTGCACAAAAGTGCAACTTTAATATTTCACATCTGGACCCTTTGAGGAAACATTAAAGTTAAGAGCTCACCTGGTTCGTTAAATGCTATTGTCCTGAGCGGGCGATTGCAGCACTGACTATACGAGAATTCGCTGGATTGCTTAATCCGCTGTTTAAACACCAGGTGTCACTATATCTGGGCACAATACCATGACCAGCCGGAAACACAGGACTTGCAAGACTAAGCCATATGGAAGAGATGCGCAGAGGAGTCCTTGTTCCCAGGTTGTATACTTTTGAATGTGGTTATAAACTTAAATGTTGTTTACATGACGAGACAATGAAGGAATTGTTTATAGGAAACCACAAGTGGGCCATACAACAATGGAACAGTAGACTGGGCGCCATGAAGTCTGAGAAGGGGACACGATTCATATTGCCTCACAGAAAAAAATAATTATGTGACAACTGGTGGATAATTTCTCGATTAGGCGACCAATCACAAGCCACAGTTTCTCTTATCACCGGACATCCAACACGGGCTTTAGCGATTGACGGGCACTGATTTTGTGTGCAAGCGATATGATATGGAATTATAAGATGGAATAAATGTTAATGGGTGGGAAGCGGAGCTATGAAACACAGCCTAAGAATTATCACATTGGCCATAAGGAAATATAACGACATGTACGACAGAAGTGAGTAAGTTCTAAAATATTTGCGGAGGATATATGGAAGTTCATAACCTGTAGCCTGTTTCATCATTTCATTCCAGCTTGAATTATTAATGAATTCCAGTGTAATTTAATTCTAAACGTGTTCTTAGGGAATTCGCGAAAGGGAAAAAACAAAGTTGGTGACTGTAGAAAAAAAAATTAGTATTTTTTTAGTATTTGAGATTGCTTTTTGCACTTAGCTTCCTAACTAATATGCAAAATACTGTTTTTTTTCATCATGCCTATTTGTTAATTGTCGATTGAATATTTAATTATTTTTGTCATATGACTAATGATGTAAGGACGTAGTGTACAATTAGATACTTCACCTTCGTCTTAGATTATTGGATGATCACTACAGACTAACATAAGAACACACTTCCATGCTCAATATAGTAAACATTTATCATGTGCTCATCATGCCATACCATCAACACTGAGAACTAAAACAGTGTGATTAGTTATGAAGAAGCAATCAATCAATACCCTTTAGTTCCACGAGGACCATAGGCCTTCAATATGCACATACCAAGTCTTCCTGTCCAGTGCCATCCGCTCAAGTTATTTCCATGTTTTCCTCATCATTTTCACCTCTATATCCAGTTCTCTTCTCCATGTGTTTTTGGTCTACCTCTGCCGCTCTTTCCCTGTGATTCCAGAACAAGTACTACATTGGAATGCTATCAACAGGTATCCTCAATGTGTGTCCTATCCATCGCCAGCGTCTTCTTCTTCTCTACTTTTGTTCCACTGGCACTTGTCTGGTTCTTGTCATCAATTCCACATTTGTGACTTTGTCATACCATTTCGGTCCTTCTATTCTACACAAGCACCCGTTTATAAAAGGCTGTAGCTGTTTGGTTGTTGGTTTTGTTGCTCTCCATGTCTGAGAGCCATACAATAGGACTGACTTGACATTTGAGTTGAAGATTCTTATTTTTGTGTTGAACTTGATTTCTCTTGTTCGCCATATGTTTCCCAATGCTATGAAAGCTCCTCTTGCTTTTTGTATTCTTATTTTGATAGCAGTGTCTGTCCCTCCAACTCTGCCTATATTACTGCCAAGATATATGTACGATTCTACATCCTTTAGTGGTGTTTCTTCAAGTTCAACCTTGTTATTGTTTCTTGCATTTATTCTCATAATATTTGCCTTTTCCCTGCGTATTTTCAGGCCCACTTGTTGTGACCTCTCATCGAGAATATTAATTTTCTCTTGCATCTGATTATGGTTATGGGACAGAAGAGCCAAGTCATCTGCAAAATCTAGATCATCAAGTTGTTTAGTCAGATTCCACTGGATTCCATTTCTGTTGTGTGATGTCGATGTTTTCATAACCCAATCTATTGCTAGTAAGAAACGAAATAGAGATAAGAGGCATACCTGTCTCACTCCCGTTCTTATCCTTAACGGTTCTGCAAGTTGTCCTTCATGAAGAACTCTGCATGTCATGTCTTCATAGGCCATCCTTATTAAGTTAATGATCTTCATGTGAACTCCATAATGCCTCATCAATTTCCAAATGCCTTTTCATAGTCCACGAATTCGATGTATATCGGTGAATTCCATTCCAGAATTTGTTCAACTTTTATTCTCAATGTGGCTATTTGGTCTGTACAGGATCTGTTTTCTCGGAAAACTGCTTGTTCATCTCCCAGTTGCTTGTCTATGGACTCTTTTAATCTCTCGAGGATGATTCTGTTTAATACTTTTCCTGGCACTGATAGTAACATTATTCCTCTATAATTTGTGCACTCTCGTAAATTTTCCTTCTTATGCAACTTGACCAGATAACATTCCTTCCATTCTGCTGGTATTTCCTCCCTTTCCCAGACTTTGCCAAGTAGTTTGTATAATATCTCCGTAGAGGAATCAATATCTGTTTTGATGGCCTCTGCTGGAATTCCATCTGGACCAGCTGCTTTTCCATCTTCCAGAAGCTTTATGGCTTTCTTTATTTCTTCTCTACTTGGTCGTTCACAGCTGATTAGTAGCTCCTCTTCTGCTGGCTGGATGTCTGTGGGATTGGTTGGAGCTGGTCTATTGAGAAGTTCCTCCAAATGTTCTGTCCATCTCTTCATTTGTTCTGGAATATTACTTAGCAATTGTCCATTCTTATCTTTTATGAGGCCATTTGCCTGCTTATATTTCTCTGTTAGCTTCTTTCTGTTGTTGTACAGGTCCCTCATATTTCCTTTGGCTGCAGCTTCCTCTGCTTCCCTTGCCAACTCTTCAATATACTTCCTCTTGTCTCTTTTGATGTTTCTTCTTACTTCTTTGTTGGCTTCTATGTACACTTCATGAGCCTTGGCTTTGGAGCTTCTGGTTTAGCTTCTGTTTAAATCTGCTTTCTTGTTTTTCCTGTCTTCTATCTTGGTAATGGTTTCTGTTGATATCCATGCTTTGTGCTGATGTTCTCTTTTTCTCAGTACTTCTTCACACGTCTCGTTCCATATATTTTGTACTTGTTGCCAGTGGTCTTCTTTATCGTCTTCATCTTCCAGCTGTTGGAGTACTTGGTATTTGTTGGATACTGTGATTGAATGTTTTTCTCTTATTTCCTGATTTCGTAAATATCCCACATTATACTGTTGTCTATGGCTATATACTGTTGTAAATTTCTTGAGTTTTAATTTTCTTTTAGCCAACAGAAGATGATGGTCTGATACCACATTTGCTCCTCTACATACTTTTACATCATGCAATGATGACCTAAACTTCTTACTTATGCATATGTGATCAATCTGATTCTCAGTTCTGTGGTCTGGTGATATCAATGTTGCTTTATGTATTCCTTTATGTGGAAATATGCTTCCTCCTATAGCTAGTTGATTTGAAGCACAGAAATTAGCTAGGGGCTTGACATCAGTCTTGGGCCTGACCATGAAGGAGTCACAGGAGGAAGATGAAACTCGGCACATTTAAAGTTCATCATATTTGTACTGAATGTGTGAAGTACGCGTTTGTTTCTTCAATGGGTTTTCTCGCTACGTTGCACGGCGCAATGTACCCTATTGACCGGATCTGCTGCTCCAAAGATTTGACAAAACAATGAAAAAGAAGGAGGCCATTGCTGTCATAAAATTTCTGATGTTTCAGGGAAAAACACCTACAGAAATACACAGGGAGATGGAACAAGTGTTTCGTGATTCTTGTCCTTCATATACTTTGGTAAAAACCTGGTGTCAACAGTTCAAGTGCGGCCGCTCAAATGTTGCTGATCTGCCAAAATCTGGTAGACCAGCCTCAGAGTACAACGATGAAAATGCAACAAGAGTGAAGAAAACCATTGACCAGGATCAAAAAATGACAACTGTGGAGAAAGCTAGTAGAGTAAAACTAAATGAAAGAACAGTTTATAGAATTTTACACAAAAGACTGAACATGAGAAAAATGTGTGCACGCTGGGTTCCGCGACTGTTGACACGTGAACAGAAGCAAACGAGGGTAAATTGCTGTCAACAGTTGCTCAAAAAGTGTCAGTCAAAAAACTTTTTGGAAACCATGGTGACAGTAGATGAGACTTGGGTACACCATTATGACCCCGAATCCAAAATTGCCAGCATGCAATGGAAAACCTCAGGCTCCCCAACACCTGTCAAGCAGAGAGCGCAGAAATCTGCAGAAAAAGTGATGCTGACTTTTTTTTCGGACGCCAAAGGTGTCCTGTTGAAAGATTATCTACCTCGTGGCAACACAGTTAATGGACAGTACTATGCAGATCTTCTCACCAAACTAAGAAAGGTTGTGACCAGGAAACGAGGGATAACGCGCACTCAAAATCTTCCTTTGCTTCAAGACAACGCGCCCTCTCACAAAGCACGGCTTGTGCAGCTAGCAGCCAACGATTTGAATATTGAAATTCTTCCACACCCACCATATTCTCCAGATTTGGCTCCATCAGACTTTGTTCTATTCCCAAATCTTAAAAAACAGCTAAAAGGAAATCATTTTGACAGCGATGAAGAAGTTATACTGGTATGTGATGACTGGTTTAGTTTGAAAAATAGGGTGTTTTACTCCCAAGGTCTTTTCAAGGTCAAGCAGAGATGGCAGAAGTGTGTCAATTCAGACGGTGGCTATATTGAAAAGGAATAAACACTATACAAAATTTCAGCTCTCTGTGACATGTCCTTCATGGTCAGGCCCAAGACTTATGTCAAGCCCCTTGTAGTTCCCCATTCTCGTTCATCATACCTAATCCATGCTTTCCCACAATTTCTTCAAAGCCGGTTCCTATTTTCGCTTTTAGGTCCCCAATCAATATTGTGATGTCCTTTCTTTTCTTTTCGTCAAAGACATTTTGTAGTCTGGTGTAAAAGTCTTCTTTCTCAGAATCTTCTTTATCATTTGTTGGTGCATAACACTGGATGATGTTTATATTTACTTTCGCTGTGGCTGATTTAAACCTTGTTGTTATAATTCGGGGTCCCATTGCTTCCCATTCTATAAGTGCCTTCTGTGCTTCCCTAGACAGCATTATCGCCACTCCTTCACTGTGGTGGGCTCTTTCCTCCTCATGTCCTCATGTGGGCTCTTTCCTCCTGAGGACAACACCATTTCTCCTGTGATCATTCTCTTCCTCTCTATGCCCTTCCACCGTGTCTCGCAGAGACCCGGGATATCAATCCGGTAATTTTTATTTCTGCTGCTACCTGTGCAATGTTCCCTTGTTTACATAGCGTGCGAACATTCCAGATGCCAATCCTGGAGATTTTCCTAGACGAAAAATGGTTAGTAGGCAACCCAGATTCCTTACGGCTTTCCCTGGGTTGCTTCATGCACTTCCTTTCCAGAGGACCTTCTTCGGTCTTGGGTGGCTAGGTTAATTTATATTCTGTATTTGACTTGTCTGTGTTTGTTGAAGTTTTTTTGGTAAAATGTTTTTTACAGGATGGGGTAACCAGCCCCATGCCCAGCCCTCCTTAGTCGCTTTTTACGAAAGTTGATAGCCTGAACCAAGCTCAGCTACTTAATGCGTCAGTGCATAAAGTGAATTCATTTACTCAAATCGTGTATTGCACGACGTAAATTCCTTCAAATACACTTGTTACCAGAGAATAATTTCGTGAAGAGTTCCATTCTAATCAGGGCATTTTCAAGATAAGATAACAGTCAGTTTCGTGAAACAAATGTCTACATTTTGTCGACGCTAGAGAAATTTCAAAGGGATGAGGAACATTACATCTTAGAAGTTCTCACTTCTACGCATGCAAGAGTTTCAGGAATAAGTACCATTCTTGAATATAACCCACACGGCGAAAAAGACATTTATATTGGACAGTCGGTGCGTACCTGTGTATAATCATACAGTGGAGGAAATTCGAAAGATTTACGGACAGTACAGATTAATCATCAATGTATCCCATCATCATTTTACTATTTACCTAGTTTCACTCTCATATTTCATTAACTACCTTTTACATTTCATCCTTGAATTGTCTTTCACGATCATCTTTTTTACTTTCAACTAACCCTATACGTGTATATATTAAAAAAAAAAATAAACCTACAGCCGTGTTGATCATTAATTTGTTATTTAATGATATCACTCTATTGCTGTCTGCGTTAAGTATTTACCTATAGGCAAAATCATTCATTTGGGAGATTTTGCGCTTTTTATTTATCGAGATTGCAGGGAAATAAGTTAATGGCGTAGGGATTCAGAAGACTCTTTATGATTTATTAGAAAATACCAACTAGTGGTGAGTATTTGCCTTCTCTTCTTCTTGTCCCTATCTCGACTAGGTCTCTTTTTTTCTTAACGAGCAAATTTCTGGAGACCTTCTTCACAACATTCTATCGGCAATCCCCAACATACTGTAGCGTTGCGACAACTGGTGCCCCACGTAGTATAAATGTGCGACAATAATCTTTTATTGAACATCATTCAGTGCTAATCAGCTAAATTATAATTTAATTTTGGATACATAATGAGAGTTGCACCACAGGCAGTGCGAACCACATTAGGACCACCCGTGTTATATATATATATATATATATATATATATATATATATATATATATATATATATATATATATATATGTGTGTGTGTGTGTGTGTGTGTGTGTGTGTATGTGTGCACGCGCGTTTGTTTGTTTGTGTTTGTTTACTATGTGTTTTAAAACAGTAGGATAAAATGGCATTCACTTCATTGTTTCGCTAAAATCTAAAAACATCATGGGACAGAGTTAACTCTTTCAGTCGCAAACAGAAAAGTGGGTTTGGCCCAAACAAACGTTTTTGTTGTTGTTTGGAAATAATTTTTTTAAATGTTCATATGCATAAACAAATTTGTTGTTTTATCCAAGGTAAAATGGATAGGAGCAAAAGATACGGAAGCCACTTAAATGGCTCACGGGTCAAATTTGTCGATTGGGACTTAAAGAGTTAACTTCAATGGTAGGTTTTCGTAACCCACACTTAATCCTCTAAATACGCTTTTCTGCGTTTTTCTATATATATTTGCCAAGACGACTTTCCTCCACTCACGTACTGCCCTTTCTCTGCCCTCCACATTTTTGCTGACACGTTCTTATTCGTCAGACTGCTGGTGGAAGTCACGAAAATGAGCGTCTTCAATTAACTATATTTTATTTTTCACGATTTTAACACGGATTATTGTCACGTCTTCGATATCCGGTAATTCTTCCAGCTACAATTTGTGTTCGTTCGTTTTCCTCTGTATGTGTCTGTGTGCACTTTTCTCTTCCACTGGTTGGTTTTTCTTTTCTGTCTTTCTTTATTTATTATTTTTTTTTGAATATTTACTTCTCCCAGTCATGTTTTCTTTTTACTGATTTCTGTGATTATATTCTTGTTCTATGCCCATAATTTTTTTTTCTAACCTTGTAACATCAATATTTCATTAACCGCTTTTCATATTTGTTCCCTCTATATTTATCTACACACAAAAAGGCACATACAAATAGACATCTTACTCATTCGTACATGTATAAAGAGACAGCATGGACCCAAAGTGATTTGCTTGTGAAAATAATTCTTGTGCTAAAGCGCGGCATATGATTTTGCAATAGTGGTTTCTGTATCAATCTGTTTTATATTATGAGGTTGCCTTCCCCATGCTAAATAAAAACGTATCCCCGATAATCTATTAGGGCATCCTGGAAGGGATAGTGGCGCTATAGTTTATTATTTCCACAGATACACCCAAAACTTCGACGTACATCCTTTATCTCTCCAGTTGTGAGAAAATCAAACACCAACCGGAGGTATACCTTGTGACATAGTATGATAATAGCTTTCATATATCTATTTCATTATCTACACTTTTCTTTTACCCAGCTTTCACCTACGCATGTTTTGTTAACACCAAACCTTCCTACACTCAGAGATCTGCATCTTTTTCTAATTTAGCACGCATATTTTATTGCTGTTCGCTATTTCCTTTGATGAAGGTTTACCAGCAGACCTATTAGCTAACGTTGCGCTGTAATATTTTGAACCAAGAAGCAGACAATTTCTATTACCTTCCCCTGAATCGTTCGCTAGAAAGGTAACTAAACACGGTGAGAATCACCAGATCAAAGGACATTGCTCGCTAGAATGGCCCATACGAGCAGAGACGTGTAAAATTTGCACGGATTAGCAAATTACGTTATGCCTGATCTAAGCGAGAGACGTGGTTTCTGGTGTTCGGTTCTAGCGTGAAGTATGGCTTTGATTAACGTATTCCCCTAGATTTAAACATAGGTGCTAAATCTAGCAGAGAGTCTGGTTTCGGTGAATAGTGTAACATTCCCTTTCATTTCAGATATGTAAACCCCAGCATTTTAACTCAATTTATCCAGTACTTCACAGATTCAGAAGACACCTAGCTTCGTTTTCTAGAATCACTTGTATTAAGTAGAGTTCTTAGTTTTTCGTTGGAGATAGTTGTGGTGGGTTTAGATGTTAAAAGGTTAAATATTAATTGTCTACAGATGTGAGGTCAGCTATGCAAGTCCCTGAGTCTAATTGTTGATGAAGTTGTTCACAGGGTACCTGTCTGCTACCATCCTACGACCTCAATCTGCTATATATTTTGATCCTAATTATATGTTAAGGTGTCTGGATGTTATCTGGCTAGGTGTCTAGGGTAATATGCAATGTAATGTTAATAAAATGACAACAACTACACCTATAACTTAATGAACAAGTAATTAAAAACTTAACTACCGTCAGGGTACAATTTTGGACGAATCAAATCTTAATACAATTTTTTTGAGTATCCTGTTGTTGTAATTTGATATGTTAATTTATTCAGGTGGGTCTCGTTTAAAACTGTTTACCATGGCAACTGTGCTAGACTACAAAAAAATGCGTGTACATCTCGTCTAAAACGGCTATATAGGATAGTCAACAATTGACTGAAAGGTAATATTGGCTGGTGAATAGGTAATAAAAAAATAAAATGAACAACAACTACACCTTTATAAACTTAATGAACAAGTAATTAAAACAACTCACTGTGTCTGTTTAAAAGATAATATTTTTTACAATTTTATTTTCCTGTATCTCAATTGCTGGGATACAGGACTGTTTAAACTCAAAGTAGAAGGCAATTTATTTACAGCAAGGTAATTTAAACAACAACTGTGTCTGTTAATATTAAACTAAATTGTTTCTGACTGGAAGTGTTCTGATGAAGCAATAACTCCTATAAATGAACACGCTTCTGAGGAACGACGTGTATTATCATGTCAAGAAGACTGATTGATATAATAATGATGGAGAGTATGGTTAAATGAACTAACACACGCCCGTGGACAATTGGGCTTATCTTTATTTTCAGGAACGCTGTGATGTCCTTCTCACAACCACCTTCTTCACGACTGCAACGTCTGACCACAGCTTCCGAACTCTTTTGATTTAAGGCAAACAGGTACTTTTGCCTCGAGCTTGCAGCTTCAGGAGTACGTATATTTTGGTATGTGGCTCACTGATTGTTTCAAGATGGAACCCTGAAATTGGGAGGATTAAGGCCTCCTCAGTACATCATACACCTATCTCCATCTCTAAACAATTAAACATTATCAACAGTTTCAAGTTCAGTGAAGTTGCTAACTAAATAGCTATCGTTCCTATCTGATTTGGTGCCCTATTTATCATCAGGTAATCTTCAAACATCCGTTTGATACATTCCTTGTCATAGAAGAAATTATACTTAATTATATAAAGTCATGTGCAAACACTGTGACTTGCTGAAGACGGCCAGTGGTTTTCTGGTCTTACATCATAATAATATTCATCAATTTCCCCTTTTATGTATTTTATTTTCTCCCAAAGTCTCAGTAAGCCTGTCTGGCTTTAATACAAGGTGATAATCTTTCCTAATAACATTTGTGGCATGACCCAAAGTTTTGAGGTTGGCGCCTTTCTAGGTATGCCTCTACCCAATCAATAATGCATACACATTCAATAATACAAATACATATCAATAATAAGGTTTACATAAATGTTTATCTTACCGCATCAATGAAATAATACACAATTTGTAGGTTAACCGGCGATCAATGGGCACATTCAGATCGCCACTGATGCAGAACAGCGAAGGCACTGGTCATGTATTCCTTGCGTCTGATGCTAACACTACTTGTGAAAGTTAAATCTTCGAGTGGGAACTAACGCTGGTTTCAAATCGTTTTTATTACTACTGTTAGTCTATTCTACCACAGCCAATCGAATTAGGTTATGCCCACTAGCCTCTTTTTTCAAACATAAATTACACTTTCAAAAATGTAACGTCCCCCCTTTTCCCCGACTGGCCAAGTTGAGTGAGAACATCAATGCGTCTGTCTCTATGTCTTTTCTTTACAATATTTCTGTTATTATCTAAGCGTTTTTATTGTAAGATATTACACATTATGGGTAGTATTGTCTTCTAATAAACAAATATTATCATTTTATTTGTCAACTGACCTTTCGTCTATTTTTTTTTCTTTTAAGTTTCACTTTGCCACCTCCAGCCCTACACATTAGGGGGTATTTTCAAATTTCCAAGTTAGCCGTAATTTTTCTTTTCTTTAAATCCACCATCGTTTTCCCTCTCTCTCTCGTTCGTTTCAAAATGAAGCAACGCGTTAGGATTTCATCAGAAAATACTACCACTGTATACAGGAAATGCGAGCTTGTCTGTGTGTTTATACTAACGTCTCCCTATCTGAGTGGTTGTACATTCAAACTGCGCTACTAATGAACGGGGTGGGCACGCGGTTAGTAGTGGATTTGCACCGCTTTTCCAAATCTGCTCGTAGCAAAGTCACGCATTTTCGTTACAGTAAGCGATGCCTAGAACCACTGTCGCATGTCGTTCTATTAATAATTTCTCTCCCTCCGTCACTCCTCCGTTTTATCTCTCACTCTTTCTTCGAACGAACACGCCTAGGCTATCAAACTGTTATAGTTAATTTCAAGGACGGAGTATGAAAAAGCTTGTAATATTGAGAGATGGTATCATTCACTTTGCGTTAAGGTTTTCTCAAAACCTGCGCTACTGCGGGCGATGGCGAAGACGTTAAGCACAACTCCCCTACTTTATCTCTATAGTATTTGGATTTTTATATTAATCTATAATATTTTATCTATTTGATCGGGGTATCAGGGATCTTACTACAATAATCTTAGAAGTTTGTGTGAAGGTAATTATATTCCTCTAAGATTTTGTGCAGAGTGATTTACTAGATAGGTCCGTCATTTATATTTCTCTAGGTTTTACTGTGTTACATAGGCTAGCAGAATAAATAATAATTTCTAGCTAAACTATTCCAGCTATAAAATAAATTTAATTAATTGCAAGTAACCAGTCAGAGAATATTTTAACCAACCAGTAAATGCACTGTTCATCGTGGGTATTGACGAAATATGTATTTATTTCTAATTCATGATGATTGTTTTTTAAATGACTAGAGTTTATTTCACGGGAGTTTTAAACGATAAGACAAGCTCTAAGCTTGTAGTTTATAATTTAAGTTAAATAACCGAAGGGGATAAATATATTATATTTTACGCGGGTTAAGGATAGGATTGAGAATACTATATTATGGTTAAGTATTTGTATTTTTTCTCCTTTACACAGTATTGGGTCAAACCCTAAACCTTACCAGCGGCTTCCCTATGAATCTGAGAATAACCTTACAAAAGAACATTCTGATATAAATATCGGGTTTTCAAGGTGACTGTCAGGCCTCGTGTTTACACACAGAAAGAGACAGAGAACCAACCCAAAGAATATTAAGAATAAATTGTAACTGGACTTATAGATATCCAGATTCCTTTTTCCCAAATTTCATATACATTCCGCCTGTTGTGGCGACATAATCAAACATTGACATTACCTGAATAACATCCACTGTGTTGTGAAGAAGATTTATCCTGAACAGATTTATTTACCTGACACTCAATTTAACGATCGAATATTCCAAGCAACTGTACACTGTGAATATTAGATCTCTTAAATATTTTCCTACCGGGACAAAAATTGAAGTGACATAATCAGCATCCTACTAACAGTAACGAATCAAGCGTTTCCCAACATTTGGATCAATTAGTCTTAGAGAAACTTCGGCTTGTTTCGCCAAAATCCAACCTTGGATTTGCTGTATGTACCTTAACGATTGTTCCAGATGTTGTGAAAGCACCTATTAGGTAAGAGTGACTGGATGTGATCACAGGTTTGTCAGAGCGAGATAAAGCAGGGATGAATAATTCTTGTATTTTATAATCCATGTACTCACTTTGTATTTTTTTTAAATGCAAGTTTTGCTGATGATGTCCCTTTCAGAATGATTAACGTATAAACTCCGTTCTTTACTGTAGAGGGAAATCCTAGACCATCGCGTAAAAATCTTTGACTCTTTGGGGGTTAATAACTTTCTTCTAACGGGATCTTGTCCCAACAGAGGGAGGGAGGATTACACCGATGAGTCTAACTCTTTAATTAATTCATTAACTTATGTTTATTTGTATTTGATTGATATTCAAAATATTGCTGTTGTGAAGTTCGTTATGATAAATAAAATTTACATAAACTTTATTTACGTGTGTTGGTCAGCTCGTCCCAAAAGATCCCTATTCCATTGATATAGTTTTCACGTCCGTGCGTCTAATTGTCGTCACGTATCTGTGTGTATGTAGATGTGAAAGGTAATAGATTAACGTATAAACTGGGAAAACTGTCTGATCTAAGAATCTCAGTCGTAACCGATAGGCTGGATAGATTATCTCTAAAATCCAGGGACAGACTTTACCTTTCACCATTTCACTCTTGAAAATCTATTTTCTTTACCTTATCTCCCACTGAGCTATCACCTAGTTCTAGTTCTATTCAGACGGGACCATGATTGATCTTAAATTCCTATTAAAAAAATCTACGACATACCTCTCTCTTTATTGCTAGATTCTTAGATTTGTTACATGCTAGTGATGAGTGAGAAAACTAGTTATATTACGTGAGAAGCTAGTGCTATATTTGCATGATAAAATATTAGATACTTAAGTAAATGATATACTGGCCGGGGCGTGAATGCTTGAACCACTACAGTATGATTGAGATGGCCTGTTGAATCTTGTCCAGAATCTCTGGAAATATGCTCGTTAAGAAAGAAAGAAACCTATAGGAGATAAGGACAAGAAGAAAGAAGGCGATTCCTCTCCACTAGTTAGTGTTTTCCAATAAATCATGGGCAGTTTTCTTTTTCCCTGCAACATTAGCTTCTTTCCATGATCTCGATAAATAAAAAAGCCCCCAACATCATAAGATTTTACCTATATGTAAATAACATAGACGACACGAGTGAGACATTAACACATTAACTACCGAGTTGGAAAACACTCTGTGGCGTAGTTAAATTTTGTTCCCATTTTCACCCTGTAGGTGTATGCACTGAAGAAAGAACAAGCAGGATTTAGAAAGAACAGAAGATGTGCAGATCATATATATACCCTCAGGAACATGAGCAGTGCTCAGAATGGCAGAGACAGCTGTAAATCAATTTCGTTGATTTTGAAAAGGCTTTTGACAGTATACATAAGGACAGTCTATGGAAAATACTGAGGGCTTATGGAATTCCAAGCTGCATAGTGTCAATCATAAAAAGCCTCTATGCCAACTTTACATGTAGCGTAGGGCACAGCAACCTAACCTTTGCGGTGAAGACAGGAGTACGACAGGGATGCCCCTCATCAACCACTCTATTTTTAACAGTCATAGACTGGGTGATGCGACAGACAACAGAGGGCAGTCCAAGAGGAAGAAGATGGACTACATTTTCTACATTGGAAGATCTGGAACATGCAGATGGCATTGCACAACTAGCACATCAACACATCCAGGAAAAAACGGATAGACTTAATAATTATATCCAGCAGGTGGGCCTGAACATCAATCTAAAGAAGACAGAGATCATGACACTCAATGTGAGCAACCCCGAGCCCATAACAGTAAGGAATCAACAACTGGAACAGACAGAGACCTTCACATACCTAGGATGCATAGTAACACCTGATGGCGGAGCAAGCAAAGACATCAACAACAGAATGAACAAAGCAAGAACAGCCTTTTATAGTCTAAACAACATCTGGAAGTCCTCTCAGTACAGCACAAGCACAAAATTAAGATTATATCGGAGCTGTGTGCTTTCTGTGCTTCTCTATGGTGCGGAATGCTGGAGAGTAACAGAGAAGGAAATGTCGAAATTGTACTCATTTCACACAACCTGACTAAAAAAGAATTCTCCGAATCTTTGGGCCGAATACCATCACCAACCAAGATCTGCTTACTCGGAGCAAGCAAGAGGACATGCACACCATCATAGCTGGCAGATGCTGGAGTTGGGTTGGCCATGTCCTCAGAAGAGACTCCGATGCCATCACAAGAACAGCTATGCTATGGACCTATGAAGGAAAACGAAACAGAAGCCGACCAAAAACAACTTGGCGGAGGACTGTGGAGGCTGAGTTGCAAAGAATGAACCAGAGTTGGGGCACTGTACGAAGGATGGCCACCGACCGAGCAAAGTGGAATCAATTTGTTGCTGTCCTACAATACGCCACCAGGCGTGATGGTCATTGACTGCTTTGACGGTTGGTGGCTAAGGATCAAAGAAGAGATAAGAAGAAGGTGTATGCACAAAGTAAGCTGTAGTTTTCGTAATTGTTTACAGATTTTTATGTATTATACGTCATTTTAAAGATAAATGAATGTACTATTACAATAAACTGAAAAAAGTATGTTTACTGGTATAATTATTAATTGATTGAAAGACAAAGTTTCAATTTTCTTTTTAAATTATCAACTTACCAACATGTTGTTTGTTTCTAAAGCAGTTAATGTCTTTCTGTAGGTGATTACCGTGTCGTATATCCAATTACAAGAAAAACAAGCCCAACGACAGACATACTGACTAATATTTACACTATTGGTAGCTTACATAATTACACCTAAACTACTTCCATAAAATCTCAAAATTTGCATGCAGTCCTGGTTCACGAGTTGGGACGAAACGAAAACTATTTGATGTTTCACCCTCACTAACTTGCTGCCGTTGTTTTCGTTCTTTAGTTACATTATTTCCTGCACCATTTGTAACTCTAATCGAGGTGGTTGCTATTTTACGGCCCTTCGATGTCCGAGGACTTGCAATATTTTCACTATCATAACTGCTTGCGCCCCACCACTATCAAAATCACTATTTCAATCAATATGCACAACATTTTCACTCTTGTCCTCGTCGCTAGATCTATAAGTCAATTGTTGAAACAAGTTTCTAGCCTGTTCAGCCGTTAGACGAGATTTACAAGCATTTGTTGTGGTCCTATCATTAGTTGTCACTGTAAACAGTTTTACACGATTTGGTAACTAACCCGAAACGTTGAAAGATATGTCGACAAAGCTTTGACCTTCGTTTCAGGAAAATATCTGCTGTTTGATCTTGCAAAGGCCCTGATAAGACTGGAGCTATTCACTAAAGGATCTTTTGGTAACAAATTTGTTTAGTGCTATGAAGCTTGACTAAATGAATTTATATCTAGCAATACTCGGTTTGAGTAGATGAGTATTCACTTTTTGCACTGACGCATTGAGTAACTGAACTTGGTTCAGGCTATAAGTTTTCGAGTGATTTGAACATTATATATATATATATATATATATATATATATATATATATATATATATATATATATATATATATATATATATATATATATATATATACATCAAGCAGAGGAGGGGTGAAAACGTCGAAAGGAGCACCAGGAAAATAAGCAGCTGAGGGCTGTCACCTCAGGCGCGCATTCCCATAGTCAGTTATGACTGAAGGGGCTATTATTATATTATAATATATACTTGTATATATATATATATATATATATATATATATATATATATATATATATATATATATATATATATATATATATATATATATATATATATATATATATATATAGTGAAACCCTGACATTTGACGCTTGACACTTCTCACAGGATGGACTAACGTACAGATTTACACAACATCGATTCAATGAATAAACCCGGCCAGGACAATCCAAGGTTTACTCCACAAGATAAAATACAACAGAGAGAGCCAACTGTATACATATCAATTCAGGCTTCACTCCCTGACATTCCAAGTCCGTCATCTTCAGTTATTGTGCTTGTCATTCATAATGCCCATACTTCCGTTGTCGGCCTTGTCTAATGTGAACTGCCAATATAATATTTCTGCCTGTGCTTTAACTTTTGGATACGTGAGAGATTCACCTGCCTCGTAAGTATACAATTCCTGAATAATATGGACCAAAATGGACACATTGTCCTTCTACAGGCCCGACCATCTTCCAGTATCCAACTGGCTTCACACTTTCACTCTGACGTCATCCTTAACAATTCATGTTACTTCTTTCATAACGTCTGCGCGACGATAATTGAAGGAACTCTCTATCGGGAAACCCTGAAGTCTTCAATGATTGTGCGCAGCTCTACAACACTTGTGAGCACTTAATCATGACATCTTGATGAATCACTTGTGGTTATGTGATCTTGACATTTAGATTCTCAAATTGTCAGTATGTGATCTTGACTCAGAAAATCTGTCTGACACCACGCTCAAATTCCCCGCTCAAAAACTAGCTAAAATATTTGAATCTAAAATTAACTATAGTATTTGAATTTGTCTAGGAACCAAGTCAAAATTTACCGCCCACAAAAAATTATCTAAGAGCATAGTACAAATTTAACAACCAATCATATTGCTTCTTGGTTCTAGTAGTGATAAATAAACCTTTTAGACTCGATAACAATGCCTATTTTGTGTTTTTGACCGAACGAAGATATTTTATTTCTTAACAACTAAAGATAATTAAACTGGAAGAGATATCCCGATTTATAGCGCTGATATTGCTTAACACATAAGCATAAGATTCCCTCATTATAAACTTTTATTGACTTAGAAAAATTGATTTTAGGGATATTTTCATATTAGGGTAATGCCAAAATTTAATTACTTAAAAATTACCCAGCTTAAAATGCAATAAAATAACTAAGGAATATCCATATAGAGAGATAGAGAACAACTGGCCGTTTAATTATCACTTTTGATAATTAAAATAGGTCCACTAATAACTATAATATAAAATATTTAAAATTAGTCAGATTATACAAGCGAGCTCAGAATCGCCAAAGTCAAACTTCCTAGAAAGACTTTTTGACTTTGCCTCCGATTGGGCGGGTGTAGTTCTATAAATAGTAACAAGGTAGTACGATCTGGGCCATTCGATTCAAAAATTCTGCACCGAGCTGACAGAAACTAAAAGACAGAACGACCAAGTGTTTGCCTTCTGATCTGAGAGCAGTTCTAGATTCCTTAGAAGGCCAGTTCAGCTTGTGTGTGTGTGGGAATATATTTACCTGAGGGTAAGAAAGATATATTTAATTGCTTATTTTGTTAATTAATAACCTGTGTATAGCCAGAGTATGTGTTAATGCTAAGTGGAAAGTGAAACTAATGTGTTGTGCCATACTGACCCATTTATGAATGTGTGTAGTTTTGCAGACATGTTCGAAATGGAAAAAAATGTGTATAGTGTTTGCAAATATGGCAACAAGTTACGACTGTAAGTGTTAGTAGTGTTTTAAATTGGTATTTTCTTCGGGAGTGACACACTGTTTAAAGATCATGTGATAAACGTACAGGAAAGGGTAGAATGAAGTAATCAATAGGTCACATGCTGTTTTGTACTTAACCTGATTATTGTACGGAAGCCAAGCATGGACTCAGGACAACAACATTGAATCAATACAGAGAAAGAATGATCACCTAGGCAAAGAAATTCTAGGACTTGTACAACTTTTTAGCACAATAACTGAAAAAGGGTAAGACTTAGTGTTGTTTGTGGGTGAGTGAATTGAGGCAGGCTTCTACATGGAATGTGGTTGTCCTTTTATTTCAGGTTATATCACGAAATTACCTCGTGGCTGCATTCAATTGAGAGGAAGTTTGTGGGAGATGAGAGTTTCTTATATAACTGGAGCCAGACCCCATCTTCTCAGTCAGGAGCTATAAAGTTTGTGGTCCTGACTTGTGTATATGATAATCAGCAGCAACATTCTAAGATAAGTTCTTTATAAAGGTCAGTGTCAGTTTATCCTATCATTCACCCAAGAGTAATCAAACTAGGATTACAACCCTTTTTAAGATGAATAGATAAGACCATCAAAATAATAAAGAGAACTTACAGCATAGTAATAGCAGACGTTATCACTCATATGAACAGAAACTGTATGTGTAGTTATACAAAGGAACACTCTACAAAAATGGAAGTTTTTCCAATATATTTATTTTGATGTGTAAATATTATTTTATTGCTTTTGAGTATTCCTGACCTGAAAAGATTGAGGTTCAGGACAATTAAATTGTACATAAATTTCCTACAGTCCTGCTTAATAATTTTATTAAAGTTAAGTTCTGTTTGGAATTAACTACTATTATATAACACATTTTCCCCTAGACGAACTAGTCAAAACATAACAACAACAATTAATCATTAATCTTTGTGGGATCTAAAGAGGTAGCAGTTAGGGACTCAGAGTACTACATCATCATCATCATCTTCTCTGAGAACTTACATAGCTTGACCCCACTTTGATGTCTATACACCCTTGCTCTTTTCAGAGAAGGGGGTATTACTTATAAGACCAGTCTCTTATCTGGCACTATCCTGGTATCCTCTGATACACCTATTTGTCCAGGATAGCCTATACTTTTATTAACATCAAAACCTCTTATGACAGTGTGTTGAACTTGATATAAATGAGAATCAACTTGTGCGTAGTTTAACGTGACTCAGAGGATAAGCTTTTGAGTGAGTTGAACTTGATAATGTATTTGAATTAACTTGTGAGCACTTGTTAAAGAGATGAAAACAATGCTGCACCACCGATGTTTACAAACGCGGGCTTGAAGATCTTCTTTGTAACCTAAGAAGTGTATGATGTCCTATTTTGTGAATTATGCTATCCTGCTGTACGTTTTGCTATCTTCTTTCCGATTAGACGACAAACACGTAATGTAAAGACTCCCGCAGAACTGAAGACATCAAATGGATTCGTAAGTTTCACATCTAATATCAATAGTTGACTTTTCTTTTATCTCATTTCTCACTATTCCTTCGACATAACTGATCACTCTGGTTTTAATTCTCTTATTATGATATATGACATGTGGCGCATATGATGGTGTTCAATGTAGTAAGCATATATATATATATGTATGTATGTATGTATGTATGTATGTATGTATGTATGTATGTATGTATGTATGTATGTATGTATGTATGTATGTATGTATGTATGTATATATATGTATATATATATATATATATATATGTATATATATATGTATATATATATATATACATATATATATACATATATATATATACATATATATATATATATATATATATATATATATATATATATATATATATATATTTATATATATTTATATATATTTATATATATTTATATATTTATATATTTATATATTTATATATTTATATATTTATTTATATATATTTATATATTTATATATATATTTATATATAAACTCCCTCAAAAGCTTTTTCAATCAGAAGCTAGAACAGACAGGCACATTTACATACCTAGGATGCATAGTAACACCAGATGGCGGAACAAGCACCGACATCATCAATAGAATGAATAAAGCGAGAACAGCTTTTGTTAGTGTAAACAACATCTAGAAGTCCTCTCAGTGCAACACAAACACCAAATTAAGATTATGTGAGGGTTGTGTACTTTCTGTGCTACTCTTTGGTTCAGAATGCTGGTGAGTAACAGAAGGAAATGTCAAAATTGTCCTCTTTCCATGCAATCTGCCTATGGAAAATTCTCAAAATCATTTGGCCGCATACCGTCACGAACCAAGAACTGTTTACTCGAAGCAAGCAAGATGACATGTGCACCATCATAGCTGGCAGGTGCTGGAGTTGGGCTGACCACGTCCTCAGAAGAGACCCCGATGTCATCACAGCTATGCTATGGACCCCTGAAGGGCAGCTAAAGAGAGGCCGAACAAAACCAACTTGGTGGAGAAGTGTAGAGGCCGAGATGCAAAGAATTAACCAGAGCTGTGGCACTGCACAAATGATAGCCGCCGACGGAGCAAAGTGAAAGCAGTTTGTTGCTGCCATACAAGACGCCCCAAGTCGTAATGAGCACTGACTGTATTGACAGTCGGTGGCTGAGATTGAAAGAAGAAAATTGAAAAGCTTATACCCTGAACCAAGTTCAGTTACTCAACGCGTAAGTGCATGAAGTAAATTCATCTACTTAGAACATGTATTGCACGACGTAATTTCATTAAGTTAAGCTACTTTGCCCGAAGCCTACTTCTACCAGAAGATCCTTTCGAGGATAATTTCAGTCAAGGCAGTGTATTCTTTAAGGTCAGACAGCTGTCCGTTTCCTGAGACAAGTCAACAGTTTGTCTACGCTAGAGAGATTTCCAAGCGTTGATGGACATTGCATCTTACATGTTTCACACTACCACACGTGCGATATTTACAGCAATAAGAACTCGTCTTTGAGATAACCTACACGTTAAAAAAGACTTCTAAATCGGACAGTAGGCCACATCTTCGTGTGATCATAGATTGCAGTAAATTTGGAAGGATTACAGATTCTGTAGATTAATATTCATCAGTGTAGTAACCCTTAGTATATCCCATCATCAGTTCATTATTTACCAAGTCTCATTATCATATTTAATTAACTACATTTTTACCTTTCATGTGTGAAAATTGTTTCTCACAATCATCCTTTTAACTTTCTGCGAACCCTATAAGTGCATATATTTAACAAATAAACATACAGCCATGTTGATCGTTAATTCGTTATTTAACGGTATCGCTCGTGCTATCTGTTTGAGTATTTACCTATAGGTAAAATTCTTCATATTGGAGGCTAAGTGCTTTTTTCTCGAGATCTTAGGGAAGAAGTCAATGTCACGAGGATCCCGAATTCAACTCTTCATGATTTATTAGATATCACTGATAAAGGTTGATAACGTTGGATTTTTATTCCCGTTAATGATATCCACCAAAAGATAGATATAAGTGGATGGAAGCAGACATCATCATCATCATCAGTTGATAAGATCTCTATGGTGTTGTTTGCTCCACTGTAGTGTATGGAATGTCAACTTGACCTACGCAGTGGTGTGTAGACATGGATTGAGTGTATAATGTGCGAATGATGATAAAGGTTCGTGGTGTTGACAAAAAATGTTCTTTTCTCACACTCATGTATGGCTGGAAGTCATCGACACCAACGACTGTGTACCTTTTCTAAAGTTTAATTGGACGTACACACTCGACAGCACAGATAGTGACAAATCACAGGTTGCCATAATACATCATAGTACAGTGGATAAATGGTCTTGCAATGTTACATGGGCACTCATGTAGAATAAGTGTATAATGGACTGTCAGTAGCCAAGCACTCAGTATCGCCCATACATATATCATCTGACTTCACTGACTGAGCACGTCAGCTTATAAACAATATTTCAGATGGCTTCTAAACCTAATCTCGTCTAGCGACGATTCTTCAACATAATGTTCAGCACATATTTTTCCATATAATAATATTGAACCGCTAGCAATGGGTTCTCATGTGTAGCAGTGATCTCTGGACTGATCAAGCGATAATACGGGCATCCCTTTTCTCTTCTTGAAAGTCACTACATGTTTTGGTTCCAAGATGGCTTCACTCGTGAGCTGTCACTCACGTTTGGATACAGATAATGAATCTGTCCTAAAGTTAGTCATTCATAAAACATTTCATTGCTCTGTAGATTTGATCATGAACAATTGACTGCAATCTACAGGATATAGTGCTGCTAGGAATCGAAGTCGTTTTCATCGAGTCAAATATATTCTCTTAGACATTCAAATCGTAACTATCGAAAATGGTGGCTTCGATCGAGAGTTCATAAGAGTATCTTTGATTACCTTGGTATAGGAAATATGAAACTGCCATTCCTCGGCAATACGACTAAACACTGGGGTAAAGCATACACGATAGGTTTAGACGACTATCACCTTCCCCACAAATACTGAGATCACTTTTTCCCCGGCGACAGGCCGACATGGAAAAACACAGTCCCTATCAGGACGAAGCCAAATCACACCACTCTCTAGCGACACATCCGCCGAATAGCCTTCGACCTCTCTAGAGACAACAGAACATATAGTTCGACTTAGATATGTAAAGATATACAGATATAAGACAGACTCGTCCTACTCAGACAAACAATACACATAAATTCAGGCCATAGATATTCTGAAGCAAGAACAATCTATTATTACCCAAACAACGAATAAATCGCAGTAAAATGGATTTATCCGCGGAGTTTGATCGAAAGAGCCGACACAACTTTCAAGGGAAGTAACACAATAATGACTTTCCCTTAAGCACTATTTTGCTTTTCAAAATATTTGCGAAGATAACAAGAATACCAATGTATAATATTGTAAGATATCAAAGACTGCACGTAACAATCACTATCTAATTGAGAGCATTCGAATTCTCTTCTTCTTGTCCCTATTTCGAATAAGTCTCTTTCTTTTCTTAACGAGCCAATTTCTGGAGACCTTCTTGATAATATTTTATAGGCCATTCCCATCATACACCTATCATACTGTAGCGGTGGGACAATTGGTGTCCCGCATGGAATAACTGCACGACACTTCTCCAAGTGTTTTTGGTTAGCCTCTGCCTCTCTTTCCTTGAGGATTCCAGAACAAGGACTATTTTGTAATACTATCACCAGGTTTTCTCGGTGTGTGTTCTATATTTTGCCAGAATCTTCTTCTCATCTCTTATTCCACAGGCGCTTGTCTGGATGACATCCTCATTTCAATGTCAGTGACCTTGCCCCACCATTTCAACACTTCTATCCAACGCAAGTTCTCATGTATGAAAGTGTGTAGCTGTTTTGATTGTTGTTTTT
This sequence comes from Oreohelix idahoensis, assembly GCA_024509875.1. Classification (NCBI taxonomy): domain Eukaryota; kingdom Metazoa; phylum Mollusca; class Gastropoda; order Stylommatophora; family Oreohelicidae; genus Oreohelix; species Oreohelix idahoensis. The sequence goes on along the minus strand of JAMPIV010011831.1, from coordinate 332,308 downwards.
GGTGTTTCAATGATTTGAGAACCATAAAATTGTACTTGTCGTAGATTTTTGATAGGGGAATTAAATCTTGGGTTGGTCCAAACTGAATAGATTAGAATAAGTGATAGCCACAGTGAGAGATAATAATAGAAATAGATTTTCACGAGTGAGATGGTAGAAATTAATAGAGTCTGTCCCTGAAATCGAGAATTTTCTCTCTTTCAGCCTATCTTCTACAACAGATCTAGAGGAGTCAGACAGTCTATTATAATATATATTAATATATATCTCCACTCACATACACACATACATAAGTTATGACAGTTAGACGCACAGACGTGGAAAAACTATAACAATGGAATACAGATATGTTGGAACGAGCTGACCGACACACTTGAATAAAGTTTATGTAAATTTATTAACATAAGGAAAATTTACCACAACACATAAATGTTAATATCAAGCATAGAAAATACATATAAGGTAATGAATTGCTACAAGAATGATAGACCCATAGGTATAATCTTTTCCCTCGATGTATAGCCCACAGTCCTGTTAGAAGAAAATGTGATAGCCCCAAAGAGTCACGGATGCATACGCTATAGTATAAGAGTTCCCTTTAAAGGTATGAACAGAACGGATACTCTACTCTATCCTAAGGAAAATATCATTAGCAACAAAACTGCATAAAGGAAGTTAAGCCAGCAAAATGGGTGCCAAAAATACAACAATAAAGGAATCACTCAGTCCTGCATTCACTCTATTCATGTCAGCCGTGGCCACGCACTTGCATTCGTACTTACAGCTTTGGTAGCAACTTCTGGAAAAACAATTTTTAGGACATACACCTACAGAATCTCCGGTGTTATTCTTGGCCAAGGAAACCCCAGCTCCGCAAAGACAGGTTGAATTCACTACTTCAGGGAACGTTTCCTTGGTTATTATTATTTAGGATATCTGTTTATGTCACATCAAGGTTGTCCAGGCACGAAAGTTAACAGAGAGCACAGTGTCAATAGCTTAGGTTTTTCAGTACCTAGGAATGCCTTCTCTCAGTATAGAAATTTAATTTGGTCACACCACAATTAGTCAAAAATGTCGGAATGTTAATGGTTTGTAATTTTTCTCGCCACAGGGCTGCATGTACATGAGAGTTTGTGAAGAAATATAATCTGGCTCAATAGGCCCAATATAGGCATTTAGTCTTTAAAACCGTTAGTGAGATTTGTACTCTGTTTATTTCTGGAGGCAAACGCCCTGCCAGACAGGTGTTAACTTGTAGACCCACGTGTTAAAGATAAAAATGTTTCTTCTCTCAGGTGTACTAAAACCGCTGGTAAAAGTTGGGCTGACCCAAAACTGTATAAGGAAGAGAAAAGTACCAAGTACTTAACCACAATATTTACTTCGGTTATAACTTACATTATAACTACAAGCGTAGAGCTTGTCTTAACGTTAAAACTCCCGTGAAATAATTATGATCGTTTAAAAAAATCAATCATCATGAATTAGAAATAACTACGTATTTCGTCAATACTCAATGATGACTCAGTGCAGTTATAAGTTAGTTAAAAATATACTCGGACTGGTTACTAGCAATTTAATTAAATTATATTAAAAGCCGAATGAGTTTAAGCTAGAAATAATAATTTATTCTGCTTTCCACTGTAACACGTCAACTAGAGAATATAATAGACTTATAATTTAATCCCTCTGCACAGAAATCTAACTAGTGAAAATAAAATAAGCGATCACTTAAATCACTCACAAAATACTATATATATAATATTACCTCCAAACAGCCCTACAGGCGATCACCACGACTAGAATTATTCACTAGATAGGTATTCTAGAAGCTCGGCAAAAATTGACGAGAAAACTAAGAACTTCGCTATACAAGCTTATTTTCTAGCACGAGCGATCCGTCTACTGCAACTTAGGAGGACTGAATGCATAAAGTCTAACTACTGGGGTTTATATCTTATGAAAAGAAATGATTTCCTAATTTTCGAAAACCCGAAATAGTTCCCGTTTTAACACCTACATAAAACTCAGACGACGGCATTGAAACTACCAGACGCGTTTCACACTTGCCGCTACCTATGGTCCTACCCGAGCGATGCCTGTTGGCGCTTCTCACACCTAACACCGAGAACCTTAACCAAGAGCGCCGTGTCAGATGAAAATGTTAGACGATTGACTGCCATCATATGTCTGTCAAGAACGAATTTCACACTATTCGGTCTCATCACGGACTAAGCTTAACAGCAATAAAAAAATGCGTTGCTAAATAAGAAGAGAGACAGGCGAAGGTAGGAATGGGAGAGTTATATTTTCACAATCAAACGAATGCGAAAAAAGAATAAAAGAGCGATAATAAAGTAGAAGACACGGGTAGAATAAAGAAAAGATATAGAAATTTATTAATCATAAATCTCTCTGCGACAGTACTGAATTGACTTTTGAGTTAAAGATTCTTATTTTTGTGTTGGACTTAATTTCTCTTCTTCTTCATATATTTCCCAAAGCAGTGAAAACTTATTTTGTCTTTTTTATCCTTATTCTGGTGCCATTGTCTGTCCCTTTAACTTTGTCTACTGTATATTGCTGACACGATATGTGCATGATTCTAAATTCAGGGTTGTTTCTTCAAGTGTAGCGTTGTTATCATTTCCTGCATTTATTCTCATTATGCTAATCTCTTCCATGTATATTTTGAGACCCGCATGACACTCTTTTCGAGTATTTTCATGTTGCCTTGTGGCTGATTACGCTTTTTATTGGACAGAAGAGTCAAGTCGTCGGAAAAATCAAGATCTTTCATATTTAGTCATAGTCCACTGGATTCTATTTCTGTTGGTTGAAGTCGATGTTTTCAATACCCGATCTATAGTCAGTAAGAAGAGAAATGGAGACAAGAAGTATCCCTGCCGTATACCACTTCCAATACCAACAGTTCTGCAGGCTGTACTTCATAAACAACTCTGCATGTCACGTCTCCACAACACTTCTCCAATAAATTAATGATCTGGAAGGTGACTCAATAATGCCTCATCAATTTTCAAAGTGATTCTCATGTCCACGCTGTCAATTGCCTTTTCAAAGCCCACCAATCTAGTGTATAGCGATGAATTCCATTTCAGACTTTGCTCAACTATTATTCTCAATGTGGCTATCTGGTCTGTACAGATCTGTTCTGTCAAAAACCTGCTGGTTCATCTCAGTCAGTCATTGATTTATATGCAAAAGCAAGTGATCAATTACGTGAGAATGCTGTAGTAACCAATGATGCGCGAAATGTGCTACTTAAAAGTGGTGATATGACATCTCAAGAGTAACAGTGCTAACATATCGATTAATCTGATCGTAGTCAAGACAACAAAAGCACTAGAAGAACGTGACAGATTTTATTTTAAATTGTATATAATAACTCTTAAATTAGTGGTTATGCCAAAAAACTACACAATACACAAGACACACTATCACCAATGACGTATGTTCCATTTGTCTAAATTCTGCCTGTAGGCTTGTGTGGTGGATTTCTTATAGAGGAGACGGGGCCGTGTTATCCGTTAAGCACAAAAAGCACGTTTGAAATTAATTATTAGAAGAGATATGGTCCGCAACCAGACGATACGTCAAGGCCTAAAATCCCACCCCCTGCAGACCCAAGTAGAACAGCACCAACTAAGATGGTTTGGCCATGTCTGCAGAATGGGAGAAGATCGGTGATAAGAATCTTTTTTCTTATTAATGATGTCCACCAAATGATAAATATAAGTGGATGGAAGCAGACATCATCATCATCAGTTGATAAACTCTTAATACAAGACCCTTGCCCTGAGCAAGAGACATGCTGAGAAATCTGAAGCTCGCTCGAACATCACCAGAGTTAAATACTGTGTTGTTGTGTTGCTCGTGGTTCGAGTATGGAATGTCAACTTGACCTACGCAGTGGTGTGTAGACATAGATGGAGTGTATAATGTGCGAATGATAGGAAGAGTTCATGGTGTTGACAAATGTTCTTTTCTCACACTCATGTATGGCTGGAAGTCATCGACACCAACGACTGTGTACCTTTACTAAAGTTTAATTGGACGTACACACTCGACAGCACAGATAGTGACAAATCACAGGTTGGCATAATACATCATGGTACAGTGGATAAATGGTCTTGCAATGTTATGTTACATGGGCACTCATGTAGAATAATAGTATAATGGACTGTCAGTAGCCAAGCACTCAGTATTGCCCATATATATATATCAACTGAGTTTACTGACAAAGCACGTCAGATTATAAACAATATCCAAGATGGCTTCTAGACCTAATCTCGTCTAGCGAAGATTCCTTAACATAATGTCCAGCACAGATTTTTCCATATAATTATATTGAACCGCTAGCAATGGGTTCTCATGTGTAGCAGTGATCTCTGGACTAATCAAGCGATAATACGGGCATCCCTTTTCTCTTCTTGAAAGTCACTACATGTTTGGTTCCAAGATGGCTTCACTCGTGAGCTGTCACTCACGTTTGGATACAGATAATGAATCTGTCCTAAAGTTAGTCATTCATTAAACATTTCATTGCTCTGTAGATTTGATCATGAACAATTGACTGCATTCTACAGGATATAGTGCTGCTAGGAATCAGAATCGTTTTTTTTTCATCTAGTTAGATGTATCCTCTCAGACGTACAAATCATCCCTACCGAAAAACGGTGGCTTCGTACGAGAGTTCAAAAGAGTATCTTTATTACCTTGGTTTTCAGAAATATGATTTTGCCATTCCTTGGCAATAAGAATGAACACTGGGGTAAAGCATACACGATAGGTCTAGATGACTATCACTTTCCCCAAAAACCACTGAGATCACTTTTTCCCCGGCGTCAAGCCGACATAGAAAAACACAGCCCATCATCAGGGCGAAGCCAAAACACACCTCTCTCGCGACACATCCGCCGAACAGCCTTTGACCTCTCTAGAGACAACAGAACATATAGTTCGACTTAGATATGTAAAGATATACAGATATAAGACAGATTCGTCCTACACAGACAAACAATACACATAAATTCAGGCCATAGATATTCTGAAGCAAGAACAATCTATTACTACCCAAACAAAGAATAAATCGCAGTAAAACTGGATTCATCCGCGGAGTTCGATCGAAAGAGACGGCACAACTTTCAAGGGAAGTAACTCAATAATGACTTTCCCTTAAGCACTAAAAAATATCTATTTTGTTTACAAAATATTTGCGAACATAACAAGTATACCAATGTATAATATTGTAAGATATCAAAGACTGCACGTAACAGTCTTACCACACCTCCCGGGAAAAAAAAAATGGAACATTTTTTTTCTTTTTGAAATACATCTAGGAGCAACGTACAATAGGCTCACAACGCATGAATAATGCGCAGATGAAAATATCAGGAATACATATAACGCCTAATATGAGGCTAAGTCGACTTATGGAGCGACTGGTGAGAATGTGTCTCATAAACTGAGAGAAATTATTTCTCTATAAGTATATTTTTCCAGGAAGGTGTCATCAAAGTATAATACAATTCTGGCAATTACACGATGCCTAAAAAATTCATACCATCATTTCGTATTAGATATCTTACATTTATGATTTATGAAGAAAAAAAAATCATCAAAGCACAGCGGTGAATAAACATCAATGAACCGCTATGTAGTGATACAATCATTATATTATTAAATTACAAATTTGTATCTATCATGATATAGAAAAGGAACTACTATAGAACTAGACATATCAAGAAGTCTAAGCCCTAATAGTTATGTGGAATCATGTGGGCATCTTGACAGAATGTCTGCCATCACATTATCTGATCCACGAATAGCTCGCACAGAGAAATGAAAAGGTTGAAGAGCAATTGCATATCGAGTAGACCTCGAGCTCTTCAAATTCTTACTCTGTATAGCAGTAAGAGCTTTTTGGTCGGTTTCTACTATGAAATGTGCGCCCAGAAGGAATCTCTGTAGTTTGAGGATCGACCAAACCATAGCTAATAGCTCACGGTCTAAAACCGAATAATTCCTTTCTGCCGCATTAAGTTTTCTGGAAATATACATTACAGGATGCAGAGTTCCAGAGTACTCTTGCATTAGTGCCGCTCCAATCCCAGTGGATGAAGCGTCACTACGAAGAACGAATGTTTTATCTTTAGTGGGTAGCACTAAAATAGGTGGTGTTGAAAACAATGTTTTAATCTTATCCAGAGAGCATTGGCATTCCTGAGACCAGTGGACCACATTAGGCGAACCTTTCTTTAGAAGTGTTGAAAGAGGTGCCATGATAGAGGATAGATTCTGAATGAATCTGCCATAAAATTGAATAAGACCTAACAGACTTCTCACCTGTTTTTTAGTCTTAGGGATTGAGATGTTAAGTATCTTACTAGTATTATGGTCCTCTGTCTTTAGGAAACCATGACCAACTCGGTGGCCTAGGAAAGAAATTTCGCTAAAACCAATATAGGCTTTAGAGGGTTTCGCTGTCAGGTTGTGCTCGCGCAAAGTAGACAGCAATTCATCTAACCCTGAATAGTGATCTTCCCAAGTATCGCTGAAAAGACAGATGTCGTCTAGATATGCAATGACATCTGACCGATAAGATAGGATTCGGCGCATCATGCGTACGAATGTAGCTGGTGCGTTCATAAGACCGAAAGGCATAAAATTCCATTGGAACAAACCTCTAGGTGTTGAAAAAGCCGTGAGAGGTTTGGCGCGTTCAGATAAAGGAACTTGCCAATATCCTTTAGACAAATCAAGTTTAGTGAAAAAATGAGATTTGGAGAGTCGAGTAAGTAGTTCTTCCAGTAAAGGCATAGGTTCAGCATCGAACTTCGTTACCTGATTCAATTTTCGATAGTCAACGCAAAGACGTATGTTATTGTCTTTTTTACGCACAATAACCATCGGCGAAGAATATGCAGAGGTGGATGGTTCGATTATTTTCAAATCTATCATCTCATCCAACTCTTTCTCGACCTGTGCTTGAAAATGTATAGGTATAGGATAAGGTCTAACCCTAATAGGAGTATGGTCAGTTAGAACAATGTCATGTTCAATGACATTCGTTTGTCCAGGGATGTCAGTGAGTACATCCTGAAATGTTTGCAACATAGTTGAAACTTGTCGCTGTTCTCCTAGAGACAAATCAGGAGAGACAGTAACGTTCTTCCATGATTCACTAGAATGAAGTGGGATCATTGGAAGAGGAAGATTTACATCTGAAAAACTTGTTTCCTCATCCTGTATCACGGACAGTGATGAGTAATGACCATGTTGTACTGGAGAATTGTCCGTTGCTTGGAAAATGGGTTGCAAATAATCCGGACGTTCATGGAATTCAGTAAGCATATTGATGTGGAAGGTTTTATGCTTCCCATCAATATCGACAATATAGTCGACATCGGAAATTTTCGATATTATATCGTACGGACCTTTCCAAGAAATAAGTAATCTGTTTTCCCTACAAGGTAGTAATACAAATGCTTTGTCACCAGGACAAAGTTGTCGTAAGCATCTCTTCTTATTGGCAAATTGCCTTGCCTTCTGTTTCGCAAATTCAGAAGAAGAAGTTGCTAATTTGCATGCTTCGATAATCTTTTGTCTCAACGCGATGACATATTCGTAGGATGACTTTGTGTCATCGTCAATATTGTCAGATGTTATGAGATCGTGAAGCAACGACATAGGGCCACGCGGACGCGCGCCAAAGACGAGTTCAAAGGGAGAAAATCCTGTATGTTCATTGGGTACCTCTCTGTAAGCGAAGAGGGCCGCAGGTAAAACTCTGTCCCAGTCTTGAGGATGATCCTCAGTTATCTTCCCTAGTAAGTTTTTAAGTGTTCTATTAAGGCGTTCGACCATACCATTAGACATTGGATGGTAGATACTACTTAAAGATCTATCTATCTGCAGAGTAGACATTACTTGAGACATGGTATCTGATATTAGTTGGGTGCCATGGTCTGACAATATCTCTCCGGGGAAACCCAAACGAGAAAATATAAGCCAAAGAGCATCTGCAATATCAGCAGTAGTAATGCTCTTCAGAGGAATAGCCTCTGGCCAACGTGTGCACATATCAACACATGTCAAGATAAACTGATGTCCTCTGGCAGACTTGATCTTAAATGGACCAATAATGTCTATGGCCATTTTTTGAAACGGCCGAATAGGAATGTCCGCCGCCTGAATGGGTGCAGCATGCCGTGGACCTTTGGATTTAACTTCCTGACATACTTTACAAGATCGACAATAAATCCGTATGTCCTTGTTTACCAATGGCCAAAAGAAAGCCGCAAGGACTCTTGACTTAGTACGGGAAAAACCCATGTGTCCAGCACACTGAGAGTCGTGAGCGTGCTGCAAAATTTTAACTCTCAAATTCTTGGGAACCAGGATTTGAGAATGACTTGACGTAATGGAGTCTTGAACCATACGTACAAGTACGCCATTCTTCTTTGTAATCCACGATTTACGACTTGTGTCTTTATTCGGATCACCTTTAGTTGCAAGAATGAAGAATTTCTTCAGAGTGGGATCATCTTCTTGCTGTTTTATAAACGAGTCACGAGAAATTACCAAGGGATCATCTTGGTTATGCACTTCATTATCTTCAGTAGATGAAGTTTGAGGCATATTAAGAGCCTGAGCTCTAGTGACTACAGCGTTAGCAATCTGCATGTTTTGCCTTTCCCACGCGGAAATTTGTTGCGGAGTGCATTCTTTGACTCCATGAATGCGACCGATGATGAGGTCAGCGATCGGATTCGGGAGAAGACATGCGTGTACATCTCCTGTAAAGAAAGGAGTAGCAATCCTAATGATAGCAGTAGAGTATTTCTCTAATGTGCCGCCAAATGTTACACATTTGACTACTTGTCCAGTGGCACGGGAAGGATCTACGAGTGACTGCCTAACACCAATTGTGGTGCATCCAGAATCAAATAGCACAGAGACTGGATTGTTATTCACTAAACCCTTATGTAAGACAAGAGAACCTCTTCCATCATGCGCGACTGATGCCGGAAGAGCAGGAAGAGGATGGCCACAGCTTAAAGTAGACACTGTGGTTGGCTCAAATAACGTTTTGCATTGGGGGCACTGAGATGCTCTCCCAAAATCAAAAGCGGCACATGCCATATTACTAGCATCATTATTATCTTTACTCTGTTTATAGGCTTCATGGGACTCTTGTTGTGCAGAGTTTGCCTGAAAATGTGGTTTATGTCTTTTGTTTTGAGATCTACCTCGGTTATTATCACCTCTGTAGTTATTGTTACCTCTATTGTAACCCCTATTTGGGTTTGAGTCATAGTTCCCTTGGTTACCATTATCATATTCATTATAATGAGTATCTCTGTAATTATGATCTTGTTGACTCCAAGACGGATAACCCTGATAGTTTCTATAATTACTTCCTCTACGGAAATTCCTATAATTATGACCACCCCTGTGTCGAGAGCTATCAGCTCGTCTCCAGTTCTTTGAAGAAGAACCCTGAAATGATTGGTTACCTTGGTTTTGATAACTATTATGGTTACCTTTTTTATCAAATCTGTTTTGAGGTCCCTGAAATCTGTGTGAATAATTGGGATTGTATGGTGTTGCTGAAGCAACTGGCATACCCTCCTTAATCTTAGTGTTGCCAAAAGTCACGTCGGGGTGTGCAGTGACATATTGGGAACAATATTCTTCCATTTCCTTTAGAGATTTGGGTTTACGCTCATGTATAAATTCCAGGAATGGTTTGTTAACACATGACATAATCTTATCTCTGAGCAACAAATCCATAAGTCCTTCATACGTTTTTTCTGTTTTGGAAAGCTCAATCCAACGATCAACTGTGAGACGTGCCTTTGCAGTGAATTCTGAGAATTCTACACCTGTCTCAGGCACCATCGTCTTAAACAAAAGGCGATAGCCTTCCTCACTTAGCTGGTATTTTTTTTATCAAAGCCGCCCTAATGACATCATAATTATCCTTATCTGCTTCTCCTACAAGGCATAATCTAGTCAAAGATTCACCTTTCAAGTTTTCTGCTAATTGATTAGCGTATTGTGATTTATCCACATTATGTGTACGACAAGAACGTTCAAATCTATCCAGCCAGAATGTAATATCGTCACTGGACTGATTGAACGGTGGAACCTTAACCTTGTAAGTAGAAGGTTTACCATTACCACTAGATGCCTGATTAACATTAATCATACTTGTCAATCTCAATTTCTCTAACTCAAATTCATGTTCTCTTATTGCTTTTTTTTCTTCAGCCTCTCTGTCTAATCTTTTTTGTTCAGCTTCCCTGTCTAATCTTTTTTGTTCAGCAGCAGCTTCTCTTTCTAATTTTTTTTGTTCAGCTTCACTGTCTAATCTTTTTTGTTCAGCAGCAGCTTCTCTTTCTAATTTCTTTTGTTCAGCTTCAAATCTCCTTTGCTCCACCTGCATCTGCAATTTCTTTTGTTCAGCAGCAGCCTCAGCTTCTCTTTCTAATCTTTTCTCTTCAGCCAGAGCTTTTCTCTCTTCTGCAGCTAATGCTTTGTCATATTGAGCAACTGCCCATTCTTCTAATTGTTGACCAGTCTTATCAAGGGCTTTCCCTTGTATAATGAAGTATTCTAATGTAGACATGATGTCTAACAATAATACTAATCACTTGAAACAATAATAATACCACAAGTTCTTAATGACTTGATTAATCAGTATACTATCCCAATATCTGTGGGTCACAAGCCTTAATAAGGTCTTGTATAACAGTAATAATAATCAGGTACTGGTTTATACCATAATCCAAGTGCAGTGCACAGGCAATTGTGTCTTATGAAATATACCTATATAAAACATATGTCAACCAACAGAATACATAAAGTACAAATAGGACTGACAATACGAAAACGTTTGCAGAAATCAAAATAAATCAAATAGGGAAATCAATGAAAATAATCACTGAATCTGCAAAGAATAACAACACAAATGACGTCACAGTATATGAATATAAATTGTGAATAGAACTGAAAGATAGAAAAGGGTAGACCAACAAATTACAAACAATTCAAAACAAAACTAAAGAACAAAGAAATATTACAAAAATAACAATAATTACAGACTTCACAGCTAACACAAAAGCAACAGTTGTCGCAAGCAAATTTTCAATCAAGAAAATTGCACCTATAGAAAACGCCCACAACGGACCCTCTATGACGTGGGATATTCTGTTGTGAGGACGCCGCCCAACCTTAAACACAACCCGCTGACATATAAACTAACATACTATACAAACAAATAACATGTAACATATCATAAATACATATATCATGTGTGTAATGTGTTGCAAAATAGGCTCAGTTTTACAGTAATGGCAAAGTTATTCTTGTAAAATAAATAAACTGCCACTTTATTGAAATATATATTCTGGCCTTAAATATTAAAGTTCATATATAGAAAACAAGAAGATCCATCGATGAAAATAGGACTTCTTAGTTCAATAATACTGTCTTCCTGTTAACATTGACAAGAATTGATCCAACTGTTCTGTGAAACTCTGTAATGTCTAATGTAAAAATGTCAACAACGCTGACCTACATACTGCATTCACTTGACAGGTCACGTGACGAAGTGTTGACAAAGAGCAAACCAATACTGCAAGTGTGTCGTATCAGCCACAGGAAACGGTCTGGTATCGGTAATCTGTTGACTTCTGAACTTCTGCGAGGTCAAACCCAGAAAGCTGGTCCACCAGTTGATAAGAATCTTTTTTCTTATTAATGATGTCCACCAAATGATAAATATAAGTGGATGGAAGCAGACATCATCATCATCAGTTGATAAACTCTTAATACAAGACCCTTGCCCTGAGCAAGAGACATGCTGAGAAATCTGAAGCTCGCTCGAACATCACCAGAGTTAAATACTGTGTTGTTGTGTTGCTCGTGGTTCGAGTATGGAATGTCAACTTGACCTACGCAGTGGTGTGTAGACATAGATGGAGTGTATAATGTGCGAATGATAGGAAGAGTTCGTGGTGTTGACAAATGTTCTTTTCTCACACTCATGTATGGCTGGAAGTCATCGACACCAACGACTGTGTACCTTTACTAAAGTTTAATTGGACGTACACACTCGACAGCACAGATAGTGACAAATCACAGGTTGGCATAATACATCATGGTACAGTGGATAAATGGTCTTGCAATGTTATGTTACATGGGCACTCATGTAGAATAATAGTATAATGGACTGTCAGTAGCCAAGCACTCAGTATTGCCCATATATATATATCAACTGAGTTTACTGACAAAGCACGTCAGATTATAAACAATATCCAAGATGGCTTCTAGACCTAATCTCGTCTAGCGAAGATTCCTTAACATAATGTCCAGCACAGATTTTTCCATATAATTATATTGAACCGCTAGCAATGGGTTCTCATGTGTAGCAGTGATCTCTGGACTAATCAAGCGATAATACGGGCATCCCCCTTTTCTCTTCTTGAAAGTCACTACATGTTTGGTTCCAAGATGGCTTCACTCGTGAGCTGTCACTCACGTTTGGATACAGATAATGAATCTGTCCTAAAGTTAGTCATTCATTAAACATTTCATTGCTCTGTAGATTTGATCATGAACAATTGACTGCATTCTACAGGATATAGTGCTGCTAGGAATCAGAATCGTTTTTTTCATCTAGTTAGATGTATCCTCTCAGACGTACAAATCATCCCTACCGAAAAACGGTGGCTTCGTACGAGAGTTCAAAAGAGTATCTTTATTACCTTGGTTTTCAGAAATATGATTTTGCCATTCCTTGGCAATAAGAATGAACACTGGGGTAAAGCATACACGATAGGTCTAGATGACTATCACTTTCCCCAAAAACCACTGAGATCACTTTTTCCCCGGCGTCAAGCCGACATAGAAAAACACAGCCCATCATCAGGGCGAAGCCAAAACACACCTCTCTCGCGACACATCCGCCGAACAGCCTTTGACCCTCTAGAGACAACAGAACATATAGTTCGACTTAGATATGTAAAGATATACAGATATAAGACAGATTCGTCCTACACAGACAAACAATACACATAAATTCAGGCCATAGATATTCTGAAGCAAGAACAATCTATTACTACCCAAACAAAGAATAAATCGCAGTAAAACTGGATTCATCCGCGGAGTTCGATCGAAAGAGACGGCACAACTTTCAAGGGAAGTAACTCAATAATGACTTTCCCTTAAGCACTAAAAAATATCTATTTTGTTTACAAAATATTTGCGAACATAACAAGTATACCAATGTATAATATTGTAAGATATCAAAGACTGCACGTAACAATCGGCTACCACGACAAGCATGGGAAACAAAGAGCCAGGGATCTAGACCCCCAGGACGACCCAGAGTCCGCTGGGAGGACAACATTAGACAATCTTTGAAGGACCGAGGACTAGAATACATTATTATTGAATTAAAAAGTGATTAACCTGGAAGTCGTAAATATGTTCTTTAAGTTAGCATTATCCTGTGTCTTGCCTGTTTATTTATAGACATCTCAGACTACGGCTAATTTGGAAGATAAAAATGATCTGAATAAATGCGGCTTCTTCTACTAAGCCCTGAGAGATCGAATGCTCAAACTGTGTCTGTGAGGTATCATACTTTCTGGTGACCTCTCAGAGGTTTCTGCTAATTCGGAGTTAGAGTTTCCACAGAAGCCACACAAATATTCAGTTACCAGAAAGAACAAAACTATTGATTCAGATATTTAATTTAAAGCATTTTCAACTACAGGGTATTCGTTGTGTGGGAGGTAGTTTGTCTTCTTTTGTAGTGGTGTCCACTGAGTGAGATGAAACAGAAGTATACTGTTCTTTACCAATACGAGATCAAATGGCAATTTTAGGAACTAGATCCGGCCACCTGCAAGCACAATGATTTCATCATGGTCATCATCTGGTTTTTTTTAAAGGAAACTGGAGGTGAGCGAAATAGCATCAGATAATCATTTATCTCCGCTCATCCACCATTTTAATCTACCCTGTTCAACCTAATTGTCGGTTATAATTAGGGTGTTTAGTGTCATTTTATTTTCAGTTGTGTGTTAAAGTGAATTACGTATCGTTATTTGCAAAAGACGATGGCGATAGATAGGACACACACTGAGGAAACCTGTTGATAGCATTACAAGGCATTCCTTGTTCTGGAACCCCCAGGGCAAGAGAAGTAGAGGTAGACCAAGAAGCACATGGAGAAGAGAGCTGGAAACAGAGGTGAAAACGATAAGGAGAACGTGGAAAGAACTTGAGATGATGGCACGTGACAGGAGGACTTGGCATGTGTTTGTTGAAGGCCTATGCTCCTTTGGGATTGGAGGGTTATGAAATGAATGAATTTGCAATTGATTGCTGTTGGTGGTGTGACGTCAGTCTTAATTCATTCGTTAATTTTCTTTGTAATACCTATTCTTCTTTCCACTATGTCAGTATTTTCCGATACCCATCCTTTTGATAGACGCTTTTTATGTCAGTATTTTCCGATACCCATCCTTTTGATAGACTTTTTTTATGTCAGTATTTTCCGATACCCATCCTTTTGATAGACTCTTTTTATGTCAGTATTTTCCGATACCCATCCTTTTGATAGACTCTTTTTATGTCAGTATTTTCCGATACCCATCCTTTTGATAGACTCTTTTTATGTCAGTATTCACTGGTCATTATATTACTTGTGCGCCTGCATCTAACAATAATTACACTGGCTAACAAAAAAAAAATTTTTTTTTCTTTCTCTAACATTTCTATGTTTTTCTGGTCAATTTTAATGCGCTGATTTTAAATCTGCAAACCGTTTTTCTCTACCAGGTCGGGATCTCTAGAAATACGCAATTGAAGTTTTTTAACAACGCATACAGTATTACAACATCATTTGTACAAGAAGTATAACAGTTATGTAGGCTTGAATTTCTTTGCAGTCGACTTTCGTCGGTGAATGGCATGTGGTACATCGCGATGAAGCATCCAACAATAATCGGCAAGCATAGTCACACTCCACCGTCCTTGATAACGTGACTCCATTACGGCGATATCTTGATGGAATCGTTCTCCATGTTTATCGCTGACTTTGCCAAGGTTGTCAGGGAAAAAGTCAAGATGCGAATCGAGCAAATGGATTTTGAGGGACATGTTACAACCCATAATTCTGTATGCATCTATGCACTGCTTAACAATATGCACATAGTCGACAGATTTGTGATTTCCCAGAAAGTTATCGACGATCGATTTGAATGCCATCCATGCGCGAAGTTCACTACCATGTAACAAGTTCTCGAATTGTTTGTCTGCTATAACTTTCCTAATCTGAGGTCCTACAAAGATACCTTCCTTTATCTTTGCATCGCTAATTTGCGGAAACTTTTCTCGAAGATAAGTGAAAGCTTTGCTTGTTTTATCTAACGCTTTTACGAAATTCTTCATGAGCCCCAACTTTATATGTAACGGTGGTAAAATGATGCTGTCTTTGTTAACTAATGGCTCGTGTATTACATTTTTATGCCCGAGCTGCATACGATCCCTGATAGGCCACACCTTTCTTGCATAATGTTCCTGTCTGTTGCGGCTGTCCCATTCACATAGGAAGCAACAAAATTTAGTATACCCAGTCTGCTTTCCCGTGAGAATTGCAATGACCTTTAGGTCTCCACAAATCCGCCATTGGTAGTCATTGTACTTTATTTTTGCCAAAAGTATAGCCATATTGTCATAAGTTTCTTTCATATGAACAGAGTAGGCGACTGGAATTGATGAAAATAAATTTCCATTATGCAATAACACGACTTTTAGACTAGTCTTGGAAGAGTCGATGAAAAGTCGCCATTCGTTGACTATGTGCTCATGACCGAGGTGCACCATTAGACCTTTTACATCTTTGCAATAGCAAATGTCATCATCCATCTCAAAGTATTGAACAAGTTCTCTGTGTCTATGACGAAATTTAGATATCGGAGTATTGAGCGCTAAAAGATTCCATTCTTTGAGTCGCGAACCGAGTAATTCCGCTTGTCCTTTGGTGAGAGCGAGATCACGTATTAGATCTGAAAGTTCTGAATGGTTAATTAAGTGAACACCATCATTCACCGGTATATAATCCGAGTCAGAATTAGTTTCTAAAGCAGGTAAACTATCACTTTCTGATGGTTCATTCACGTCCAACGGATATTGTTCTGGTGGAACTGGCATCGGACACGTGATTGGATCATGAGGCACTGGTTCGAAACCGATTCAATATTTGGATAAACCACAGACTTTCTAGTTTTAAAAGTGAAACCATAGATATTTATCAAGCAGAAGTAACAATCAGTAGCGTGATTTGTCGGTTCACGCCATATTACTGGCACTCCAAAAGGCATCGACTTATGCTTCGGCGATTTTCGTAACCAACCTGCCAATGTATTTGCACAAGTCGAACAAACTGCATTTGGCATCCAAGATTTATTTGCATCATCAACTTTCGAATCGAAATAAAGTTCATATGCTTTCTTTAGCAATGTTGTAAAGTTTTTTCTGGTGAACACGATCGGTAAAATATCCGCACACGTAACAGAACAGATCAGCCGAATTTCTACAACTTCTAGAAGCCATATTTCACTCAGAATTATTTCAAAATACAGTAACTATTTGAAATATAACGTAACATATGTCATGCATCTTTTAGCAGTATAAAAAGTAGAATTATTTTGCATTTTATTAATTTTTAAAAAGTTATATCGTAAAAATGAAACGGAGCAAATAACGGTTTCCCAAAAATATATTTATTCACAAATATCTTAAGAACCCGACGTGATAGAGATAAACGGATTTCAAATTTGAAATCAGCGCAAGAAACTGACCTAAGAACACTTATTCTTATATAAGAAAGAAAAATGTTGTTTGTCAGTGTTATCGTAACTTCGGTTTCTGATTGTGGACAACTACCCTAGCAAGGCGTAAACGCTGATCTCTTATCTAACCGCAGAGGTTCGGCGGTCGTCGATAACGAGTTCAGCTGTCTAACATCACATTCAGATTGACGTATTTTGATAGATATGAATTATTATCTTGAAGGAGCGACCGGCAGATGTGACAACATTTAAGTCTGTCCGGATTACAACCATATGGAATAATTAATGGATGGCTAAGATAACATGTGTGCATGCGTGCACAAATCGCCCATCCTTAAGGTAATCCTAATTACAACAATGATATAATAGTTTCCAGCAAGACATCGTGTCTGAATAAACAGAGATACAAAGAAGACATTACCAGATTGAATAGTTAGGGCAAGGCAGATACTGTAATATAATTATTCCGGTAAAAATAACAGTCAGTTGCACTATTATATATGGTCATGCCAATAATTATCATGATAGGTAGAGGGAAAATTTACTGATAAAGGCGCCTTATTTTCGATTCGCTTTTAATTGAAAATGAACAAGCCTGAATTGAGATTGGTTTTAAGAAACTAAACTTGCGAGGTTGTGTTTTGCGTTAGCAAAATTTTAACTTTAAAAGCCTTTAAAATGCTTTGAAGATTCCCCACTGCATTTCCATCTTCGTCAACGGGACCAGACCCCGGAATAAGAGTTAGTAATACGGATTGCCTGATAGGATTGGCCGAAGTTAGTAGAAATACTTGTAAAATTATAAGTATACAATTTCTTTTATAATACTAAGAGCCAGAAATCCGAGGAAATCTTCCTCAAGTGTCATAAGTTTAGAGTGTACTTTAACAAAGTAACCGTAGCTCGCTGGGGAACAGACTGCATCTTAAACAGTTGCAGGACATACTACGGCCATTCAGTGCATCAAAGTCTGGATATAATAACCCATTCTCAAAAGAAAGGATAACATATACATTTTCTTATTTTATATATGCATTTAACATGTAAATAAATGCTTATGGATGTAGAGTTGTGTATGAGGCTTGCAGACTCATCATGTACAATAACGTGCCAAATAAACCACCTGCAAGAGCTGGTCACAGCTTCGTGTGGGTTTCCTCGCAAGGAACCAATAGCAGAGGTAGCCACTGGCTCCATAGGGAGCAGAATGAGGATGATTATGACATCAGGGTATATGATATGTTATATATATATATATATATATATATATATATATATATATATATATATATATATATATATATATATATATATATATATATATATATATATATATATATATATATATATACAGTGTAGACCTGATAAGGAGAACTCACCAGGGACCCAAGAAATAGTTCTTCTTATCAGAAATTCATCTTATCCAGATAAGAGTTCAAGCATATGGTAATGCACTTACAACATATAATACAATAATGAATTAGCGTTGAATACGACAGATGTATGACACAGAAAATATGTAAATCACCAAAAGTGTTAATGTACAAAGTTGGCACAAATATCTAGAGAATAACAGCACTTTTTACACTTTGAAATGAAAAAGCTGCAATTTTCCTCTGTATCTTAGTACCCGTACTTGAGTTAATAAAAATGTCTTTCCATGACATCCTTAAATTCAAAGAAATGGCATTATATACATGTTAATTAATCCATGCAGTTTGAAACTTCCCTTTGAGAAACAGTTTGCACTGGCAACCCAAAGTCATCATCATCATCTCCATCTAGGTCAGGACTGGAAAGGACAGAAGATGAAACTGTTGGCATACACATCCCTAGAATATCAGCACTGGCAAGGCTAGCACTACATGTAGTAACAATATCATTGTCAGTGTTGACAAAATCTTCTGCTGAAATGTTCAGTTCCTCATATAGTCGATGAAGCAAAGGTTCCACAGAAGTTTCAATTATAATACTGCCATTACAAGTATTTGATACAACCGTGTTTTCATCATCTGTATCATCTCCAACTTTAAAGCCTGCTTTTCGAAAACAGTTTGCAATAGTCACAGGCAACACTTTACCCCATGCAGATTTCAACATAACAATAGCGTCCAGAAGGGTTATCTTGAAGTCTTCAGCAACCAAGTCTGCATCAATGTGACCTACAATGAACCTTCAGATTTTGAATAATACCTTGGTCACAAGGCTGAAGTTTGGATGTCGCATTTGGTGGTTAAAATAAAAGTTCTGTTGCTTTTAGATTTTGAACATTTAGGTGGGCTGAACAGTTGTCAAGCACCAAAAGAACTTTGCGATGTTGACGTTCCATAGAATGATCAAATGCATGTAGCCACTTGGTGAAAATGTCTGATGTCATCCAGGCTTTTGAATTAGCTGCATAATCAACACAATTTTTTTCAAACCTTTAAAACAGCGTGGATTTTTGAATTTACCGATTACAAGTAATGGCAATTTTTCTGAACCATCCATATTTGTACACACAACAATTGTGATTCTTTCTTTCGATTTTTTCCCCCCATGACACTTTTCATTTCTGAAGGAAAAAGTCTTGTCAGGCAGCAATCTCCAAAACAATCCAGTTTCATCAGCATTAAACACATCAGCGGAATTATACCTACTTATGGCTGGTTTTAGCACCTCTTCCGTCCATGACTCGGTAGAATTTTCATTAACAGAATGCCTTTCCCCACACAAAGCTTTGTAAGTAATGTTGTGCCGTTTTTTAAAACGACCCAACCAGCCAGGACTACATTTACAGCCAGTCCGACCTTCCAGAAGTGCTAACTCTTCTGCCTTTGCAGTTAATATAGGTCCATTTATAGGAACATTTGCTGATCTCGCCATGGTGAACCATTTTAGGAGTGCCGTGTCAACCACATCACTCACCGCTTTTCGGTTCTTCATTCTGTGACAATCAACTTGTCCACCATAAAACATTTTTCTTTACTGATCCTTATTTTTTATGATTCCTGAAAGCGTTGATTTTGGAATGTTGAATTCCTTTGCTATGTCCGTTTTCTTTTTGCCACTATTTTCCACTTCTTGTAATAGCTCAATCTTTCTTTTCAAAGATAAGGATTTTAACTTTCCAGCCATTTTTAGTAGGGAAATTACTCAAATTCTAACACCGACGAAGCGCGCAATTTCCGAAAAAAGCCGAAAAGTTGTACAAATGTCCAGGTACTGTATTTGAAAAAAGTTCGCCTTAAGCAGATCAAATTATATAGTCGGACACGTTTAATCGTTCGGCATATCCGAAAATTCGTGATAAACGGATTCCGCTTAACCGGACAATTTTTACAAAGACAAAGAAGAAAAATTGCCGGGGATAAACAAATTGTTCTTCACAACAGAAAATCGCCACATCCGAGATCGCCTTAAGCGGTCTGCACTATATATATATATATATATATATATATATATATATATATATATATATATATATATATATATATATATATATATATATATATATATATATATATATATATATATATATATATATATATATATATATATATATATATATATATATATATATATATATATATATATATATATATATATATATATATATATATATATATATATATATATATATATATATATATATATATATATATATATATATGTATATATATATGTATATATTTATTTATTTATTTTTTTTATGTCAACAATTTTATTTCAGATTTGCTATGTATATCCTAAATTGATGTCTTCTTCCGCTTTCCGAACCAACTTTCATCTGCCTCGAGGGTCTGAGATATTATGATATTATGCTCATGGGCATCGGGTGTGGCCATTACGCCTAGTGGCGTCTTAGGGCAACAGCAGATAGGTTTTCTTTGCCATCATTTCCCATCACGCCTAATGGCGTCTTTAGGGCAACGGCAAATCAACCCATTTGCTGTTGTTTCCGTAATCGAAGTGACTGGCAAACGGGTGATCAGCCCGTTGAATGCGTATATTAGGAGACATAAAACTTAAGAGAGCTTTGATTTTCTATTTTCTCTCAGTTTCTGGTACTAGTCACTAGACTTCAACGCTGCACATCGTCCATAAGAGACGGGTCTAGAGAGCACTAGAAGTGGAAATCTTTTTGGAAGTTACTCCTGCACAGCAGCAAACGTGCTCCAACAAGCCATTCAACTTCTGATTTGTGAAGGAACAGTCAAGAGTTCACTGAGAATCAGCAGTTACTGAACCAGAATTCAACGATAAATTACTGTCAACACCTAGCCAGTAAAGTACAAAGTACTGGCTCAGCATAAAGACTCATGTAACCCTAAGCTTCGTCTGTTTAATTCAAATGTTATCTCAGTGTTAACATACGGCTGTGAGAGTTGGAGAATAACAAAATCATTGGAGAACAAGCTGAATACATTCGAGAACAAATGTCTTAGAAAACTCATGAACATCAGTTGGAAAAAATTCAAGACTAATCGACAAATAAGAGAAGACTCTAGGCAGAAATATGTCTCCGACTATATAAGGAAAAGACGATGGTCATATATCGGTCATGTCCTACGAATGCAAAACAACAGAATACCACTACAGGCACTCACTTGGGTTCCTGAGGGTAAGAGGAAAAAAGGAAGACCAAAAGAAACACTTAGAAGAACAACAATAAGAGAAGGAAGAACGTTGGGCCTAAATAATGTGCAAGAGCTAAGAGGAGTGGCGTCACAACGAACAACCTGGAGAGCACTGGTTTCTGCCTTATGCGCCGTGTTTGGTGCTTAAAGAATTTATTATTATTAACCCTAACAATTTAGTATATTATATTCTCATGAAGATACACCATAATTTACTTTTTTTCTCACTGTGACAAGTCAATACTTTGATCGTTACATTTTTCTCATCCGTTCCTTATCGTTGTTTCGCTTTCTTCGCAGAATGTTTCTTATTACACCTTGTCACACCTCTCATCCACTCCTCTCTCCTGGTTATTTTCTCCTTTGTTATTGGTGACGCTTGGCGAATGAGTGAACTTGCCAAAATGATTTTTCGCTTATTCTAGCTCCAGACGGAGTACTACGAGTCCACATTGAGTGACATTCCTATTGTTAACTCCGACTTCTTGTCTTGGAAGATGCACCAAGGTTGCCGCATGATAAGGTGCGAACTTGCAAACATGACATGATAAATAACACGGCAGTATTAAAACCTAACATGGTCATAAAAAAAAGCAAATGCATTTGTAAACGACATGTAAAGAAAATATCTTGCCTGTCATGTAGAATGTTCTACGGGAGGGTAGTGGATGAAAAAGACCTCTACCGATAATCAGACACTAATTCGTAGGGGAACTGGCATGGAAGTGCTAAAATAAACCACTTCTGATTAGAGTTTTTCCACAACGAAACTACATGGGCGTGTGAGCGAAAATGTCGCTTATAATGTACAACATTTTAAGATTGCTTCATTGCATTTCCATCTTGTCAAGAAGACATTTGAGACCGCCAAGATAAGGAATAGAAACAGGATTCTAACATAAGGACAGGACCAAGTATTGGAGGATCTTCTGATATTAGACAGAAAGAAAACCCGATTATAGTGCTGGAAACCACGATTCCTAGGAACCTACATACAGAATAACATTGGGATTATAATTAAAGTAATACCCAGACCGCCTGTAAGACTGCCTCTTAAAACCAGTGACCCTACACTATGCGGAAGTATTTTTTTCCTATGTAAGAAGTCTGTAAATTCATCCCGATAATCAAAGTAAGTTGTAAATGTACATGCTATCATTTTATACTTTTACATATAACATGTGTAAATTGCTTGTGGATGTTCAGGTGCATACGAGGCTGACAACCTCAGCATATAAAATTATTGGATTAATGAACCACCACTGCAGAAGCTGGTGACTGCATTATGTGGGTTTCCTCACAAGGAATCCAAAAGCAGAGGTAGCCCCAGGCTTTATGTGGAGCAGGAAGTGGATGATGATGACATCAAGGTGTACATATTTATTATATTAACATTTTAATAAGTTTATGTGTATTTTCAAACATGTTTAGATAATGCAAGACACTTTCATGCGACTCACCGGGTTCAACATTAAAGCTCAAGGAGGGTAAAGTTTCTGAGGAAGATGAAGTGGTGGAACATAGCTGGGGGCGCCTGATTTTCATGTCCGGAGACCCTATTCTTAGAAGAAACATTTGTTTTTTCTCTCAGTTTGTGGTACACGTCTGTGTCTCAAGTTGCCAGCAGTATACCCTAAATGCCTTACATCAAACGGATCTTGAAGACGCTTGCCTTGACAATTGGAGTGGCTACCCCCAGCATTACCGCAAGGGACGTGCTACTGCCAAACACTTTGACAATTGATGGAACTGTCAACAACACCCTTGGTAACTAGCAGTGACGGAACCCAACACCAAAGACAAATCTTCCTCAACACCTGGCTAGTTAAGTATTATAGTCAGGCCCAGCAAAATACCTTATTTAACGATAACCATTTTAAGGTCACTACCATTGATGAAAAGATTAGTGATTCATTTTTTTTTTGGCTAAAGAACTTTATTTTTTAACTTAGTTAATTATAATTGATTACTAAATTTGTTATTTGTAAATACAAATTCATAGTTGATTTAATTATTATTGAATGAATGACCTAGTTATTTTAAATACATAATCATCCAGAGGTATTAAAGTAATATTTGACTGAATCATTAAAGTTATGAGCTTTGAAAATACGAGCAAATTTCTTTTCCCTCATAGAAGAGGCGGGAAGATAAAATGTTCGTGACAGCTTAGATGATCTCAGTTGTTATGCTAGCTTTTTAAAAATTCCAGTGAGGCTCCCTGAAATAAAAGCATCATTCTTCTGTTGCATCTCTTCCAAGAGTAATCTTGAATGAAGGTTGATACCTTTGAAGACCCTTATTTTTATACTCTAAGGTTGGCCTTATGTTGGACCACTGCTGCTGAACAAGGGAGACAATCCCGTGACCCTGACAAATCAACTTTATTCATTTTCATCCTTTTGATCAAATATTTCATAAATAAATCTCTTGTTATCTATGTAAATATAAATCCTTAGTTGAAGTTTAGTAACTTGGTTGGTAAAGGGTAAAGGTAAAGGGTAAAGGATCCCGTTACTCGCCCATTGAGGCATATTGGGAATATTGTTAGGCTTATATTTTTTTGACCATCGGCACTCTAGGGGCGATGTGGTCAGCATCCTGCCGGCCGCCTTAACCTTCCCAGAAGTTGCTCTGGTACCCAGTTAGGGCTGGGTGGACCCAGGAGACGTTTGCGGCCTAAAGAATCCCACCTCATCTGGGGATCGAACCATAGACCACTGAACTAAGAAGCCAGTGCACTAACCACTATGCTACCGCGGCTCCTTGGTTGAGTGAATTTAATGTTTGCACCCGTGACTCATGTTTTTGAAAATACTTATACTCAGAGCTAAGTGTGCAGTTAATAATTTAGTAAATTACCTTTAGCTGCTGAAATCATTCAATACGAGTCAAAAATATACATCTCACAGAAGTGGCCGGGGAATATAAAGTTTACACTCAACTCAGAAGACGCAGTTTTAGTACTTGCCATTCTAAAATCCCTGTGAGACTCCATAAAATAGGGGCATAAAACCTCTGTTTTACATATCAGCCAAGAGTAATCTGGAGCGAAGCTTGCTACCTTTTGAAAAACTCATCCTCTTACTCGAATTTTGCCCATCAGTGCTGTAGATCAAAGAAGACTACTCGCGACATATATTTAAATATAAATCCTTAGTTGGAGTTTATTACTTGGTCGAGTGAATTTGATGTCTGCACCTGCATGACTCATTTTTTAAAAATACTTATACACAGAGCTAACAATACAATTAGTACTTTACTGAATTACCTTTGGCTGGGGACTCAGTAATTACGAGTCAAGTGTTACATTGTGACACATATTGTTTTCTCACAGAAGTGGGCTGAGAATATAAAGTTTACAATCAACTTAGAAGACGAAGTTGCTGTACTTGCCATTCTAAAATCCCGGTAGACTCCCTGAAAAAGGAGCACCATCTTCCTATTTAATCCTCTACTAAGAGTAATCTTGAGCAAAAGCTGCTACCTTTGGAAAACTCATCCTTTCACTTTACTCTCGGGCCATTCGTGGACCACTACGACAGATCAAGGGAGACAAACCGCGACACGTGGTGACATTTCAGATTAAAATTGTTGATTTCTTCCTTTTGTTTTTTGGCAGTTTTCACATGGCGTGCAAATGTGCCAGCCTTTTTTTTTACACGTTTACACGTATCGTGCTTTTTTAATTACTTTGTTGTTTATCTTTAATTATGAGTAGTAATTTTTCTTTAATGTGTGGTTAATTTTTTTTTAAATAGTGTATTTTCCTTTTCGCCCCTTATTGTGCATGGAAGCACTAATGCAGCTGGTTTCCTTGCAGGAATCCTGCCTAAAGCATCCACATGCTCCTGCAACAGTCGCTTCTGATAGGAATTTATTTTACATAATATGTACATTTCTCAATACGTATAATCATTTTCTCATACAACATATTATTAGCTTCTCACATAACTAATAACTAGTTGTCTCATGTATCCCTCATGTAACATTAATCACCTAATCATGCGCCAACTAAATATTAATTAACATTACATTTTATGAGTACGAGTTGTTTTCGAATCAGCACTAGATGAAAACGAATTTATGACGAATGAGACCAAGGAATGGGACTAGCTACTGGGACATCACAACAACATGGACCTAATTTGCTCATTGTTAGTTTTCAATGACGCACCTTTTCACACGTGTAAGAGTACTCATTGGCCTTGAGTCATTGGCACAAACAAAATAAATAAATAACTAATACAAGAATAATATAAAAACGACATAATTTTGAAGTTGTTATTGTAGTTACTACTCTAGAGAAGCTAAAAAAAAAATTAGTTATAATTCACTTCAGCATCCGGTTTGTGCCAGCCTAGCAGGCTAAACTCGGCTCTTGCGGGTTGCGTGCATTTTTTTAAAGATTGCTGGAAATGTTTAATTACATGAAAGTTATATTTTAATTGGGCTTCTTACTTTGCCAATATACATTTTTGTTTAAATACAGTAATTGGTTCGTATTAGTAGGATATTGGAAACACACGTGAACATTGATTGCTGTAAATGTATTTTGAGGAGAAGTAAAGATGTTCTGTGTACGTCATTACGCGAAAGAAGACTCAAAACAAACAAACAAAAACAACAAACACAAATCTATACGTAGTACATTCAAGTCTCGGATGATCAGGGGAACTGTAGTAAGACGTATAGTACAATGGATGGGTTTGAAAACAATTGGAAAAAGGTGATTCGTCTTACGAAAACAAAAGATAAAGATAATAGCCAACGTTGCGGCCACAAGGCCTTCGTCGGGGAAAGGAAAGAAAGTTAGGGCTAGATAGGACACATAAGAAACTGAATAAAAATAAATATAAAAACTGGGTCCTTCCATAAAGGCGGCTAAGACCTAGCACGCTTGCTGAAGGGAGAGCGCGCCATAGACACATGGTCCGTCAGTTATATTAGGGCGCATGTTCAAATATAAAAGACCGTGTGGTTTGGTTAGGTTTTTTCAATGCAGTACTTGGGCAACTAAATCAGCCGACGTATAAGGATAATTGAATCAGTCAATACCCTTTAGCTCCCCAAGGAGCATAGACCTTCAACAAACACTTGCCAAGTCCTCCTATCACGTGCGGTCCGCTCAAGGTCTTTCCATGTTTTCCTCATCATTTTCACTTCTGTATCTAGCTCTCTTCTCCGTGGGTTTTTTTGGTCTACCTCTGCCTCTCTTTCCCTTGTGATTCCAGAACAAGGACTGCCTTGTAATGCTATCAACAGTTCTCCTTGTGACGTATAATGGGAAGACAGCCTACAGTAATCTGACAGTCTTCGCAACCTCGTAGCGTTCTATGATTTGCTAGCTAAAACCATGCATTTACTGTCTGTTTTTACTTACACAACCGTATTTTTTCATCCCTCGCCTCTTTTCTTTGAACATAAGCAAACGAAGTGTTTACAAACTTTCGCGACCTGCCCGTCATAACAGGTAGCGAATCAGGTTTGTTTACCTTGTCTTCTCACGCGAGCTAATCTGTCAATCATACGATACCTGACAGACTGCACGTGAAAAACACAGAATCTTTTGAAGTTTGTACTCAGGGGAAGTCAGAAACCCCTGGGCTCTTTGATCTTTAGAAGCGGGCATTCGTACAGAGAAAAACCCGTTACACGTAATAAATCTATTGATGACCGTTGAAGAAGACCGACCATAAAGCCTTTATCTTGGAAACTCTGTTTCTGATTCTCTCGTTACACATAGTAACGTGAAAAGTAACATCATCGATAGATCAGAGAAACATAATGATATATAAACTGTGTTTTCTTAAACCTGCTATCAGTTGTCACTCAGAATTTGTGGATAGTCTAAGAACGCAGTTCTAGAACCATCTTGTTAAATGTGTTATTAACAATTCGTGGGGATTTTTCATTCTGATTTCTGGTAATAGAAATTAGTGCTTACGTTTTTAAAAGTGTTAGCTTTACCATTATAATTCACTTAGATTTTTCTCGCTGTTAAAACCTAGTGAAATAAAATAACGTGTAGCGATTTCATGCCAGAGAATTAAACTGTTAATTTTATCTGGGAAACGTAGTTTCAGATTTCTCTGCTAGGAAACAGAGTGTGAAAATTCACATATTCTAGGGATCATAATAACATGATCGTATATAAACTGTGTCTTTCCCAAATCAGTTACCAGTGTCGCTCAGGATTTTTCGGATAGTCTAAATGCGTTATCTAGAACCATTTGGAATAGATGTGTTAATAGTTTCGTGGTGTTTTCTTTCTGGATTTCTGGTAATATATAAATTTGTGCTTAAGCGTATTAAAGTGTTAAAAGTTTTAGCACCTTAAATTCACTGTGATTTTCTAGGTGTTAGAACTAGTGAATTAATTAACGCGTAGCTATTTTTATTCCAGATGTCTCAGTTGTAATGTTAATTTTATCACCCGCTATCACACAGATAGAGACGGTTTAGTTGACTAATTAATGCACTAGGCGCGACGGATAATTGACGGAATAGAATTCACGTTTATTTCATTTAGTGTAATTTAGGAAATGACTGCTGTTTAAATATCATGCGACTAAACAAACCGACGCCGACCCTCTAATAGCTACTTAGCGACAGGCGATATTTGTTAAACGTGCGCATATGGATAAATTAAATAATAACTGACCAGATATGAATAGGCTAGAGACAACGTGTGCTTATGTGTAGATATTATTAGCAGTAATTTTTTTATAATGTTCCTCTATTCTTAGGCATGACCTGATCAACGGCGACCAGTGGTTTTTTTTTATTTGGCTTTATTTTGGTCTATATCTTGGGCCTTGTATCCATTTTACTGATTGGGTTAAAGTTGTCTTATTTTGGCTTACGCGTCTCCAAGTTCAGTTGTGAACAGGACCGGCCACAGAGACTAACGAACATTTTAATAGTAAATTTTAACTGGACTTACAAATACCCAGATATATAATTTGCATTTTATCAGCCCACTGGGGTGTGAAAGATATAACAATTCTCCCGAATTCTGATAGTCGCATCCAGGTGGATTTTTTTTATTCAGAAGAGTTACGCTATTTCAGAATCGGCACTCACCAGAGCCAGCCGATAGGATTTACCATCATCATCAAGTAACAATAATTAACAGTTTCTTAGCAATCAGATGTTTTCCCACTGTTTACTGTGAACACCAGATCTCAGAGAGTCTCGGCATTAACTATCCAAGGTGACATTGGTTATCCAGGAAATCAACCACCAAATTATACTGGGGCCCAATTCGGACGCTAAATACTCTGGACCTTATATACATATTCATGGATTTTTACGTCCAACAGATTGTTTCACCAAGAATAGTGTAAGAAGCGAGATTGTGTGGCCACGTATGACAGAGAGAGAGAGAGAGAGAGAGAGAGTGAAATATTTTCTTTAGTACAGGAAACATTGTATCATCTGCACTCTGTTTGACTATTGCTTAATTTTATTGGATAACGTTTAGTGGGAACTGTGTTCTTTCTTTACTGTCTATTTTGTAACCTAGTGCTAACCTTTAACCTTTGGGGTTATTAACTTGTTGGGTTCTTTTCTTCTCAATGAGGGGATGGCATAGGTATTTTGTTATTTTTCTATGCATGTAATTCTGATTTATTTGATCTTTCTCTTTTAGATATTCGATGTTGTAAAGTTTAATGTTCATCATCTCAACCCGTAACCCGTCATGGGTCGCAGGGGTGCCATGGTGGAAGCATCAGCAGACAGGGTCCTCCACTGCTCTCTATCCTCAGCAATGCGTACAAGTGTGGAAAAACCGTGTCCTGCCCATTCTTTGATGTTATCAGCCCAGGATTTTCTTTGCCTTCCTCTTCTCCGTTTACCTTCGACTGTTCCCTGGAGGATCATTTTCGAAAGGGAGTCATGACGAGTTACATGCCCAAACCAGGCAAGCTTTCGACGTTTCACTACTGACAAAAGTGGTTCTTGGTGGCCTGCATAGGTGTTTATCTTCTCTCTAACATAGACATTTGTTTTGTGTTCTTTATAGCAAATGCGAAAAATTCTTCTATAACATTTATGCTCGAAAGCCTGAATCCTTCGCTCCGTATCTGCAGTGAATATCCAGCTCTCACACCCATATAAGAGAATAGATAATACAAGTGATTTGTATAATTTGATCTTCACAGGAAAATTGATGTTACTTTTCCAGATCACATTCAGTCTTGTCATGGCAGCTGAGGCCATCTCAAGTCTTGTCTTAATTTCTTTACTTGATCTCCCATCACTACATGTAGTGGACCCGAGATATTTAAAGGTGCTAACTTCTTCTAACGTTTGCCCATTTAACGTAATGTTGGTCGTAACATGTTTCTTATGGCTATTCACCAATGTTAATATTAATGTTAATAAACAACAAAAGAACTAAACTTTGTGTGTTGGTCAGACCCATACCCAAATTTACCATAGTTTTTCACGTTTATGTGTCTTGTTGTCACATAGCTGTGTGTGTTGTGTGAGTGTTTGCGTAACTTATATTTCTCAACATAAGGAGGTGCAAGATTGTCTTATACTAAATTATAGTATTATAGATAGGCTGGACTAGAGAAACTACTCAGAAATAGAGTTTCACGAGTGAATAGTTTAAGAAGATCTTCTCTTTAAACTATTCACTCGTGAAACTCTATTTCTTGCACCTTTACTTCTCACGTATTACCACCATCTCCTATACTCAGGCGGGACCTTACACAACTTTAAAACCTATCTAAGCACGACAAATACCATACGAGGACTAACAGACGCCGACAATTTAATACCTATTAACGACAGGCGATATTTTGTGTAAGTACGCATATGGATAATTAAATAATAATTAACATTGTAAGCTGACCGTTTAGGCGTAAAGGAAAACACCGTGTGCCTTTTAAATTTAATCAGAACTGACGGAGTGGAGGAGAGATCGTCTCGTCCCCGTCTGTGTGCGTAGATATAGGATTAACATAATTTTTATATATATTGTTTCTTATATTCCTAGCAGACCTGAATAAGAGCGTGCAGCTATCTTTTTTTTTCCTGATTTGTTAATGTTGTCCCCTTTTCTTGGCTTGTGCGTCACCAATTTCATTGGTGAGCGAGTATCTGCCATAGATACAGGAGAAACATTTTAACTTATAATTTTAACTGGATTTACCATACCCAGATATTTTTCTAATTTTACCAGCCCACTGGGGTAGACAAAAATAACATTTATTCCCGACTTCTGACAGTCGTATTCAAGCGAATTTATCCAGAAAGTGACGCTGTTTCAGAATCGGCGCTTTAAACATAGAGTCAGCCGATAGGATTATCACCATTTGTCAATTGTAACATTTTTAGCAACCAGATGTTTCCCAATACTGGAAGTATTTTCCTCTTTTAACTGTGAACCTCGAGAGCACGCGCCTACATCAACTATTGGCGGTGACATTTTTTGTTCATCCAGGAAAAACCCACACTAGATTCGTCGTTCACCTCACTAGTCTTTTTGTTTTGTTAGAGGATGGACTGGGGCCAATTTGGGAAGTAAACCTGATAATACATATATTCAGGATGACTGTATTTCCAAGGGATATCACCAAGAGTAGGTAGGAGTGATTTAGTGGCCACTATATGAAAGAGTGCCTGAGTATTTTTCTGTTTTTCAGGGAATTTACCAACATTGGATTTGCTTAAACTTGTTTACTTTACTGGGTAGCTTATAGTAGGAACTTGGTTACTTTACTGTCTACTCTGTAACATAGTGCTAACTTTCGACCTTTGGGTTATTAACTTTTGGGTTCTTTTCTCCATAGGGGGAGGGCGCATTTATTCTGCTATTTCATATGTATGTAAATCTGATTTTTTTTTTTTTTTTGAATTTTTCTTCAGATATTGGTGTAGTCAAGTTTAAATGATAATAAACAACAAGAAACTTAACTTTGTGTGTTGGTCAGACCCATACCCAATTAACCGTAGTTTTTCACGTTTGTGTGTATCTTGTTGTCACACAACTGTGTGTGTGTGTAGCTAAACATATATTTATATGTATGAGGAGGACAAGGTTGTCTTGTACTAAATTACAGTCATATAGATAGGCTGGAATAGAGAAACTTACTCATTCCAGAGACATATCTTTCTCCTTAAGCTAAACCCCGTGAAATCTATTTCTCACACCTTTTCTCACGTACCTATCACCATCCACTCTACTCAGACGGGCAAAAGAATAACTCACAACCTATCCGTACGACACTCCTCAATATGTGCTATCCATCGCCAGTGTCATCTACTCAACTCTTGTTCCACCGGCACTTGTCTGGCTCTTGTCTGGCTCTTGTCTGGCTCTTGTCATCAGTTCCACATCTATGACTGTATCATATCATATCATTTCAATCCTTCTGTTCTTCGCAAGCACCCGTTTATGAAAATGTGTAGCCTTTTGGTTGTTCTTTTAATTTGTGTTCTCCGTGTTTCAGAGCCAGTCAAAAGCACTGACTTGACATTTGAGTTTCAGATTCTTAATTTCGTGTTCGACTTGATTTCTCTTGTTCTCCATATGTTTCTCGATGCAACGAAAGCTCCTCTTGCTTTTTCTATTCTTATTTTGATATCATTGTCTGTCCCTCCAACTTTGTCTGTATTGCTGCCAAGATACGTGTACGATTCTACATCTTTTAGTGGTGTTTCCTCAAGTTCGACCTTATTATCTCTTGCATTTATTCTCATTATCATATGGATAATTATTTGGGTGAAATGGGACATGTTCTCCCCCTCAACTTGCTTTCAACTTACTAAAACTATTCATTCTGATAGTGGTTTTTTACCTGCAACAAGTTATACTGCACCGTGTGGTTCCCAGGTGTCTCCGATGAGACAACGAACAAATAGGACTACTGCTCCGTCAAGCATGTCGTACTGGGCGATTAATCTGAGGTGGTGCATGTGACTGACAGCCTCATCATGTAAAACTAATGGCTACAGAGACCACTGCTGTAACACCATGTGAATGATTGGTGCAAGCTTCATTCAAAGGAACCAACTTGGGTGGTGGCCCAATACGCCATAGGGAGGTAAAATGAAACTGATGATGATGAATGTATATTGTACTGTACAGATCCTGAACTCTATTCAGGTTCTACTGTTATGTGTCAATCTACGAGATATATATATATATTCATACGCACCTGTGTTGCATTTTGCGAGGAGATCTGTGAAATTCGAATGAAAATAGTTCTTAGTCTCAACGTCGGATGAATCATCAATGAATCATCATGGCTAAGACTGCTGGAATTTGGTATCAAACGTTATACCAGTAGGGACGAATGTATGAAAGGATGCATATGGCGTATATACAACCAGCGCGCAACAGGAACAATTAGCATTCATACTCGTCGACATTTGCTGAGGGAGACTGAGCACCTATGGGTTTGCCCGGAGTGCTATGACGCCGATTCTGATGAACAATAACAATAACGTGGGATGATTTTTTTATAGGAGTTTTGGCGAGGCGCGTCCTGTTCAATCCAGACACAATATCCGTCGGTTATATTAGGGCACATGTCCAAATATAAAAGACCTTGTGGTCTGGTAATTTTTTAAAAAATGGGGAGGATTCTAAAGGATGTTCAAGATAACTTTTATTTAGAGCACAGTGCAATGTGCGTCGTTTCCATATTTTCCCGAAAAGATTGGTGAACTTCGAAAAATAAAAATTCTTAGCTTCTACGTGGGATGAATCGAATGAGTGTGCAAAGTAACTTTCTCTCAAAGCACAGTGTAATGCGCGGCGTTTCAGTATTTATCTGAACACCTGTTGCGAATGTCGCTCGACTTACAGACTTTTCTACAATAAAACTCTTTATATCACGACTCTCGTAATGTTGCAGAAGCATGGAAGTCTATTTGTACAAAAACATATTATAGAGTTAATATATTTAAAACGAAGCTAATTAAGGAAAGAAATATGCATTAGATTACCCGAGAAATGCATGACACAATATGAGCGCGAAAGAGTTCATAAAACCCAGGAATATGTATGTAAACGTTTTTTTTTTTTTTTAAATTAATGAAGAAAAATATCCCGTTCAACCTCTGATGGGTTATAATTAGGATATATATTGTTTTCAATTCCAAATAATATGAACAACGCCGATATGAGAAAGTGGCATTACATTTGTCGAATCATTGTAAATAGGGACAATCACAATTATGCTTATACGTTAAATAAATAAAATTTTAAAAAATTAATAAAAAAATCAAAAATAAATAAAAATGAAAAAATAAAAATAAAAAATAAAAAAAAACGAACAAAATCAAGAAGAAACTCTGAACAAGAATAATATTAAAGTGGAGGGGTGTAAAGACCTGGTGGTTCCAGTTATATAACTGACTTTAACAGATATTTAATTGACTTTCATCTGTTAAAAGCCATATGCATTGTAAGAACAGCATCAGACCTTCACATTCCCAGCCACTACATATTAACATTTGTTCGTGTTAAATATTGTTTGACTATATTATGCAGCTCCCTAGGTCTGTCTATTCTTAACACCTCTTCTATATTTGTAGGTAAGTTTGATGCTTGCAAATAATCTAATATTGGTATTCTCATTTGTTCATACTTCTTACATTTTAACAAGAATTTTCTATATTATTGTCTTGAAGACATCCTGCACAATAAGGTTTTTCTATTCTGAAATAGCCTTTTCCCAGCTGTACTCTGAGAAGTTTCTTATTACTGGGAATTTTCAATTCCCTAGATATGTGACATTTTCTTGTTGGAGCCTTGAACATCTTATATGCATGTCTTCCTTTCAGTATGTTGTTAATCAACTCAGTAAGGTTCAAGTTACATATACTATTGTCCAAGACGTGTAAACTAAAATGTTTTGGCCAGCTGGAAATAATGAAAAGAATATAACCAATTATACAACAATGCCGATGATGTAGCAAGACAAAAGCGATGATGAAAAAAACCAGCTTAAAGTTAGAACCTGTAAACAGTGGGAGGTGGAAGGAATATAAATAGAGACAAGTTAGACCAGGGTGAACAAATGACAAAATAGAACATAAAAGTAAACTAAATGTCTTAATTATAACAGACAATTGAACACAGTAGACTGAAATGGTGGATGAGCGGAGGCAACATTCATCGCCTTAGTGAATCTTTATTCCATCTCCACCTTTAGTCAAAATTGACTTGAATTGATAAATCGATATCATACACTTGAATATATCATCCTACACAATATCTTACAGTTAACAGTTTGTAGCGCAGTAGTTAGCGCACTGGCTTACTAGCTCGGTGGTCCATTGTTCGATCCCAAGTTGAGGTGGAATTTTTAAGACAGCGAATGGCTCCAAGGTTGACCCACTCTCAGGAATTGGGTACCAGAGCAACTGGGAAGGTTAAAGGCGTGATGCTGACCACATTACCCCTAGTGTGCTGATGGTCAAGAAAATATGGGCCTAACACCATATTGCCTCAATGGGCGGATAACGGGATCCTTTACTTCCCTTTTTTTACAGTTTGGATCATCGTGCAAAATTTAATGTTAATATTATTTATCTTTCATTTCAACTTCTAACCGAAAAGCTTTGAATGTGTTCTTCCCAAAACAAATTGAATTGGAGATGGACTGAAGCAGTAGTAAGGCAACAACATGAAGAATATCTCCACCAATTAAAACAAGCAACTAAAAAGAATGTGAAAATGAAAGATATGTGCTCTCAGCGAAATTCGGAATGATATAGGAAAAGAAGAAACCATTGTAAATTGCAGTCAGGTCATCGAACTTTGCAAAATGTTTCATAATGGCCCAAAAGCCAACTGTTCCCGCTTTGACATAGACTCATTTATCACCAGGCAAGGGATTTCAAGTCAAAATTTGCATACAGACGTGAAACACTGCTCAAGGGAATTCGCGTTAAAACCGCATGGCTACTGATGGGATATTACTTTAAACCTGACAGCGGAGATACGTAGTTGTCTGGAAGCTGAAGTAATGTTTTACTGGGGTAACTGGATGGTGGACGAACCCTTGTCGGCAAAATATACATAAGTGAACTGTGGTACGGCTGTTAATCTGAAGTTAATAATCTTCTGTGCTGATACTGGTACTCGATACTGGAAATAATAGTAAAGTCCACTGCTGTCTCACAAGCGTGTCGCTAAAGCCGGGTTGTGCATGAGGCTAGTATCTTCATAATATAAAAGTAACGGCTACAGAAAACACCCCTGCAATAGACCATGAAATGATTTCGCGCAGGTTCCCAGAAAGAACTGGATGATAACTATGGTACTGGACCCAAAGAGCGAACAAGGGGCAAAAATAAAAGGGAGATAAAGTTAAGCCATGGCAAATAATAATAATAGCCCCTTCAGTCATAACTGATTATGGGAATGCACATCTCAGGTGACAGCACTCAGCGACTTATTTTCCTGGTGTTCCTTTCGAAGTTTTCTCCTATCTTCTGCTTGCTGCGAGAGCTTCTTTTCGCCCAATCTGAGGTGGCGTCGTAGAGATCATCGCCACTTGGTGCGATCGGCAGCTTCATCCTCCCAGGTTGTTGGATTTATGTCCAGTGCCTTCATGTCTCTCTTGCACACATCTTTGAATCTCAGCTACGGTCGTCCAACTGTTCTTTTCCCATCTGCCACCAGTTGTCCGTAGAAGGTATCATTCGGGATGCGACCACTTTCATGCGGCGGAAACGGCCAAATCATGGCAAAGGGTACAGCGTAACCTGTGTATGTTTTTCATTTATCATCAATTTATTTCTCTCCCTGTAGAGAATGAAACCACTACTGCAGCTTGTCCTCTTGCAGATAGTCATGTACACCCGTAATAATTTTTAAGGGGTCGGAGTGGCTAAGAGTGGCGTCTGCCCCTCATTCTAATGGGACCGGGTTCACTCCCAGAACAGGGAATAGGATTGATGGACATTTTTTTCAGAATTTTTGGTTCTAAATGATCTCATACCCTCCCCCCACCCATCTCCTGGGTAGTGAAATCGGATGCCTAGCATTCTCGGATAAGGGCGACAAAATAGGAGGTCCCGTGTGCAAGTTGCTCACGTTAAAAATGATTCAGCAGTTAGAAATCGTAAAGAGTAAGCTAGACAGTTGCTGCCCAGGCAAAATTAAACAAATTACACTAGTCAACAACCAAAATGTACCAGAAATGAAAATAGCTGATCTTAACTAATTTTGGTGTGCTGAAAACGAAAATGACATTAAAAAATGTTGATTGGCTCTAGTTTTCAAGATATATGCTACTAGTTTATTTAATTACGGTCAATTGATATATATATGACGCCACTGTTGTGGGCTATTGCATAATTTTTTCTAATGACCAATAAAAATGTAACTAGAAGTTGATGATGCAATCCTACCTATAATTACATCATCTTTGTGTATAAATATCTTATCTCTGATAAAATGTTGCCATTAGTTAGTGCATTTGTCCTTATCAAAAGTATCGTAGTTAGAAATGCCTAGGACATTTGGGAAAGACATATCAAAGAAGAAAAAATGGACTCTGGAATATCCAAACATCCCCTCTGCAATATGTCCGGTACCACATAGCGATGACCTACCAGTTCCCAAAGTGCCAGAATCATTTTCAGTTGCTTCCACTGATGAAGAAGAGAACATTGGTGGTCCTGAACCATCAACCTCAAGCGACCCAGATTTTGAGCAAACTACATCCACTAAACCACACTTAATAACCCAAGGTGAACTGAATGAATTTGTAAGAGATCTGAATTTACCGAAGAACAAGGCGGTGCTTTTGGGTTCCAGATTGCAACAGTGGAATCTCCTGGCAGAAGATGTTACAATTTCTGTGTATAGGAACCGCCAGAAGCCGCTTATTACATTCTTTTTCAAAGAGGGTGACTTTTCTGCATGCCACAACATTTCTGGTTTAATGGCAGCCCTCAAAATCAATTACATACCGGAAGAGTGGAGGCTTTTCATTGATTCATCCAAGACAAGTCTTAAAGCTGTTTTGTTGAATAATGGTAATGTGTTACCGTCAATTCCAGTTGGTCACGCAGTTCATATGAAAGAAACTTATGAAAATATTAAGCAGCTTTTGAAGTGTATAAACTACGATCATCATCATTGGTCACTTTGCGGTGACTTAAAAGTGGTCGCTCTTTTGCTTGGACTACAGGGTGGATACACCAAGTACTGTTGCTTTCTCTGTGAGTGGGATAGCCGTGCACGAAGTGACCATTACATCAGAAGACATTGGCCAATCAGGCAGTCATTGCAGCCTGGCAGTAAGAACGTTGAGAACCCAGCACTTGTTGACACCAGCAAGATTTTGTTGCCACCCTTGCACATTAAGCTGGGTCTCATGAAAAACTTTGTCAAGGCAATGGAGAAAACAGATGAGGCTTTCAAATACCTCATCAGAAAATTTCCAAGACTGAGTGAAGCTAAAATAAGAGAGGGAGTATTTGTTGGTCCGCAATTTCGAAAACTTCTTCATGATGACGAGTTTCTTTGCGTGTTGCATGGCAAGGAAAAAGCAGCATGGCTAGCATTTATGTCAGTGGTAGAAAATTTTTTTTGGAAACAACAGATCTGATAATTACAATGAAATTGTAGAAAATCTCCTTCTGAAGTATAAGAGTCTTTGAAAATTCATTTTCTGGATTCTCATCTGGATTTCTTTACATCAAACTGTGGAGCGGTCAGTGATGAGCATGGTGAACGATTTCACTAGGACATTGCTGCTATGGAGACAAGGTATCAAGGCAATTGGAGCCCTTCAATGCTTGCTGATTACTGTTGAACTGTGACAAGAGACACCTCATCGATTGACTACAAGAAGCAAGCAAAGAGAGCTCGAACAGCTACTGAATAATGACGGAATGGGTTCAAATGTGCCTTTTTAAAACATGATATGTAAACTTTAAATAATGTTTTTATTTTTTCTATCATTTTATGTTGAAATATCAATTAATTGAGTATGTAACCACAATTTTTATAATGCTAAAGTAGAAAGACTAGCTGTTCACCCCAGAGAATTAAAGAAGCATACATTATTTGTATTACTGTAATGTAAATTCATCATTTAAAAAAAAAACCAGAGCCAATTGGTAAATTTCATTATGATATTTGAAATCAGCATGTCAAAATCAATAAGAAATGGTATATTTAATTTCTGGTACAAATAACTTTTGAAAATTTGTTGACTAGTGTTAGGAACCCTATCTACCACAAAAATATTTATAGAATGTATGATTCCTGTATAGACACATAAGGATCCTCGCTGTAGCTACGGAGTTCGTGCACTGTTCTGAGATCCTCTTTGTGTGATCTAAGGGAGAGCATCAGAGCACTGATGGAGTTGTCCGTATGCAATGAAAAGATTGTCCTTAAAGCCAAACCAAAAACAATCATTTTAACTGTGGGTTCTGCAGCAATTTGCTTTATACATGATGAGGTTGACAGCCTCAAGATAGTCGCCTCATCCGACGTGCCTGAGGAAGCAGCTGTCTGATCCTTTCTTTGTCTCCTCGGAGGATGTGTATTTCTTCTTTCTTCTTTGATCCTTAGCCGCCGACCGTCAAAGCAGTCAGTGGCCATCACGCCTGGTGGCATCTTGTAGGACAACAACAAATTGATTCCACGTTGCTCGGTCGGTGGCCATCCTTCGTAAAGTGCCCTAACTCTGGTTCATTCTTTGCATCTCAGCTTCCACAGTCCTCCGCCAGGTTGTTTTTGGTCGTCCAGCCAACTCCAGCGTCTGCCAGCTATGATGGTGTGCATGTCCTCTTGCTTGCTCCGAGTAAGCAGATCTTGGTTGGTGATGGTATTCGGCCAAAAGATTCGGAGAAATTTTCTTAGGCAGGTTGTGTGAAAAGAGGACAATTTCGACATTTCCTTCTCTGTTACTCTCCAGCATTCCGCACCATAGAGAAGCACAGAAAGTACACAGCTCTGATATAATCTTAATTTTGTGCTTGTTGCTGTACTGAGAGGACTTTCAGATGTTGTTTAGATTATAAAAGGCTGTTCTTGCTTTGTTCATTTTGTTGTTAATGTCTTTGCTTGCTCCGACATCTGGTGTTACTATGCGTCATAGGTATGTGAAGGTCTCTGTCAATTCCAGTTGTTGATTCCTTACTGTTATGGGATCGGGGTTGCTCACATTGAGTGTCATGACCTGTATCTTCTTTTGATTGATGTTCAGGCCCACCTGCTGGCTATACTTATTAAGTCTATCCGTTTCTTCCTGGATGGGTTGATGTGAATGTGCTCTTAGTGCAATGTCATCTGCATATTCCAGATCTTCCAATGTAGAAAACGTAGTCCATCTTATTCCTCTTGGACTACCCTCTGTTGTCTGTCGCATCACCCAGTCTATGACTGTTACGAATAGAGTGGTTGATAAGTGGCGTCCCTGTCGTGCTCCTGTCTTCACCTCAAAGGTTAGGTTGCTGTGCCCTACGCTACACGTAAAGTGCTCATAAAGGCTTTTTATGATTGACACTATGCAGATTGGAATTCCATAAGCCCTCAGTAGTTTCCATAAACTGTCCCTATGTATACTGTCAAAAGCCTTTTCAAAATCAAAGAAATTAATGTACAGCTGTCTCTGCCATTCTGAGCACTGCTCTATACTGTTCCTTTGGGTAAATATATGATCTGCACATCTTCTGTTCTTTCTAAATCCTGCTGCTTGTTCTCTCCTCAGTTTGTAGTCTACTGCTTTTGAAATTCTCTGTATAATTATCCTGCTTAGTATTTTGCTGGGAACTGAGAGAAGAGTGATTCCTCTCCAATTATTGCAATCTGCAAGGTCTCTCTTCTTGGGCAATTTGACAATTATTCCTTTGTTCCACTCCGTTGGTGTTGTCCCTGTTTTCCAAAATTATGCAAATAGGGGTTCTAGTAGTTTTGCTGCTAGCTCAGGGTCTGTCTTAAATAGCTCTGCATTTAAGTTATCGTGGCCAGGCGCTTTTCCATTCTTTAACCCTTTGGTTGCCGTGATGATTTCTTCTTTCCGTGGAATGTCTGTGTTAACATCTAGATCGTTTTCAGCCTCAGGAACATTCAACTGTGTCTCTCGTGGTTCCTTGTTCAGAGTTTCTCTGAAATGCTCTGCCCATCTTGTTTCCTGTCCCTTTGCTGTCGTGATGAGATTTCCTTGCTTATCTCTTACTAATGTAATATTGTTTGCACCTCGTTTTTCGCTGAAGGTTTTAGTTATTTTGTATACTGTGTTTTCTTCATTTCTCGGTGGGTATTTAGTAACATTTAATTCGCTTGTAACTTCTCAATCAATTGAGCACGAACTAATCTTAATGAGACGGAATGGGTGCTTGTGGAGAATAGAAGAAGTGAAATGGTATGACAAGGTCACAATCCTGAAAGAGATAGACTCTCAGAAATAAGTGCTTGTGGAGAACAGAAGAAATGAAATGGTATGGCTAGGTCACAATCCTGAAAGAGACGGACTCTCAGAAATAGGTGCTTGTGGAGAATAGAAGAAATGAAATGGTATGACAATATCACTAATCTGAAACTGAGGGAAGGAACCAGATAAGCGCCAAAAGATTTCAAGAGAAGACACTAGCGTTAGATAGGTTACGCATTAAGAAAACCAATTGATAGCATTACAAGGCAGTATCTTTTTCTTGAGACATGAAAGGGATAACGAAGATATGGCACATACAGACTGTACATACAGTAGGAATAGGCGTGTTTTTGTTGAGGACCTCTGCCTAATGGATCCTCCAAATTGTCGTACGATAGGTTAATTGTTTTATTTGGCCCGTCTAAGTAGAGTGGATGTCAACAGATACGCGAGAAAAAGGTATAGAAAATAGATTTCTCAGGTGGTAGATTGAGGGAAAGATATGTCTCTGGAGTGATTAGGTTATCGCCTCCAGCCTATCCGTACGACTGTACTTTATTACCAGACAGCCTTTGCCTCCCTATCAAGAATAGATAAGTTACTCTACACAACAAGACACACAACAAGACACAAAAACGTGACAAACTGCGGATAAATGGGTATGGGTCTGACCAACACACAAAGGTAAGTTTCTTTGTAGTTTATTATCATTAAACTCGACAACATTAAAATATCTAAAGCAAAAAAGATCAAAGAGTCATTTACATGCATATGAAATAAAGCAGAAAAGTGCACCCTCCCCGAATGAAGAAAAAACCCAAAATGATTAACCCAAAGGTTAAAGGTTAGCACTATTGATAAAGTTGATAAAGTTGGATTTTTATTCCCGTTAATGATACCCACCAAAAGATAGATATAAGTGGATGGAAGCAGACATCATCATCATCATCAGTTGATAAGATCTCTATGGTGTTGTTTGCTCCACTGTAGTGTATGTAATGTCAACTTGACCTACGCAGTGGTGTGTAGACATAGATTGAGTGTATAATGTGCGAATGATGATAAAGGTTCGTGGTGTTGACAAAAAATGTTCTTTTCTCACACTCATGTATGGCTGGAAGTCATCGACACCAACGACTGTGTACCTTTTCTAAAGTTTAATTGGACGTACACACTCGACAGCACAGATAGTGACAAATCACAGGTTGCCATAATACATCATAGTACAGTGGACAAATGGTCTTG
The DNA here is from genome assembly GCA_024509875.1 of Oreohelix idahoensis. NCBI lineage: Eukaryota > Metazoa > Mollusca > Gastropoda > Stylommatophora > Oreohelicidae > Oreohelix > Oreohelix idahoensis. Next base: position 290,179 of record JAMPIV010011831.1, on the reverse strand, counting down.
CAATGTTACATGGGCACTCATGTAGAATAATTGTATAATGGACTGTCAGTAGCCAAGCACTCAGTATCGCCCATACATATATCATCTGACTTCACTGACTGAGCACGTCAGCTTATAAACAATATTTCAGATGGCTTCTAAACCTAATCTCGTCTAGCGACGATTCTTCAACATAATGTTCAGCACATATTTTTCCATATAATAATATTGAACCGCTAGCAATGGGTTCTCATGTGTAGCAGTGATCTCTGGACTGATCAAGCGATAATACGGGCATCCCTTTTCTCTTCTTGAAAGTCACTACATGTTTTGGTTCCAAGATGGCTTCACTCGTGAGCTGTCACTCACGTTTGGATACAGATAATGAATCTGTCCTAAAGTTAGTCATTCATAAAACATTTCATTGCTCTGTAGATTTGATCATGAACAATTGACTGCAATCTACAGGATATAGTGCTGCTAGGAATCGAAGTCGTTTTCATCGAGTCAAATATATTCTCTTATCGAAAATGGTGGCTTCGTACGAGAGTTCATAAAAGTATCTTGGATTACCTTGGTATAAGAAATATGAAACTGCCATTCCTTGGCAATACGACTAAACACTGGGGTAAAGCATACACGATAGGTTTAGACGACTATCACCTTCCCCACAAATACTGAGATCACTTTTTCCCCGGCGACAGGCCGACATGGAAAACACACAGTCCCTATCAGGACGAAGCCAAATCACACCACACTCTAGCAACACATCCGCCGAATAGCCTTCGACCTCTCTAGAGACAACAGAACATATAGTTCGACTTAGATATGTAAAGATATACAGATATAAGACAGACTCGTCCTACTCAGACAAACAATACACATAAATTCAGGCCATAGATATTCTGAAGCAAGAACAATCTATTATTACCCAAACAACGAATAAATCGCAGTAAAATGGATTTATCCGCGGAGTTTGATCGAAAGAGCCGACACAACTTTCAAGGGAAGTAACACAATAATGACTTTCCCTTAAGCACTATTTTGCTTTCAAAATATTTGCGAAGATAACAAGAATACCAATGTATAATATTGTAAGATATCAAAGACTGCACGTAACAGTCTTACCACACCTCCCGGGAAAAAAAAAAAAGAACATTTTTTTTTTTCCTTTTTGAAATACATCTAGGAGCAACATACAATAGGCTCACAACGCATGAATAATGCGCAGATGAAAATATCAGGAATACCTATAACGCCTAATATGAGGCTAAGTCGACTTATGGAGCGACTGGTGAGAATGTGTCTCATAAACTGAGAGAAATTATTTCTCTACAAGTATATTTTTCCAGGAAGGTGTCATCAAAGTATAATACAATTCTGGCAATTACACAATGCCTAAAAAATTCATATCATCATTTCGTATTAGATATCTTAAATTTATGATTTATGAAGAAAAAATCATCAAAGCACAGCGGTGAATAAACATCAATGAACCGCTATGTAGTGATACAATCATTATATTATTAAATTACAAATGTGTATCTATCATGATATAGAAAAGGAACTACTATAGAACTAGACATATCAAGAAGTCTAAGCCCTAATAGTTATGTGGAATCATGTGGGCATCTTGACAGAATGTCTGCCATCACATTATCTGATCCACGAATAGCTCGCACAGAGAAATGAAAAGGTTGAAGAGCAATTGCATATCGAGTAGACCTCGAGCTCTTCAAATTCTTACTCTGTATAGCAGTAAGAGCTTTTTGGTCGGTTTCTACTATGAAATGTGCGCCTAGAAGGAATCTCTGTAGTTTGAGGATCGACCAAACCATAGCTAATAGCTCACGGTCTAAAACCGAATAATTCCTTTCTGCCGCATTAAGTTTTCTGGAAATATACATTACAGGATGCAGAGTTCCAGAGTACTCTTGCATTAGTGCCGCTCCAATCCCAGTGGATGAAGCGTCACTACGAAGAACGAATGTCTTATCTTTAGTAGGTAGCACTAAAATAGGTGGTGTTGAAAACAATGTTTTAATCTTATCCAGAGAGCATTGGCATTCCTGAGACCAGTGGACCACATTAGGCGAACCTTTCTTTAGAAGTGTTGAGAGAGGTGCCATGAAAGAGGATAGATTCTGAATGAATCTGCCATAAAATTGAATAAGACCTAACAGACTTCTCACCTGTTTTTTAGTCTTAGGGATTGAGATGTTAAGTATCTTACTAGTATTATGGTCCTCTGTCTTTAGGAAACCATGACCAACTCGGTGGCATAGGAAAGAAATTTCGCTAAAACCAATATAGGCTTTAGAGGGTTTCGCTGTCAGGTTGTGCTCACGCAAAGTAGACAGCAATTCATCTAACCCTGAATAGTGATCTTCCCAAGTATCGCTGAAAAGACAGATGTCGTCTAGATATGCAATGACATCTGACCGATAAGATAGGATTCGGCGCATCATGCGTACGAATGTAGCTGGTGCGTTCATAAGACCGAAAGGCATAAAATTCCATTGGAACAAACCTCTAGGTGTTGAAAAAGCCGTGAGAGGTTTGGCGCGTTCAGATAAAGGAACTTGCCAATATCCTTTAGACAAATCAAGTTTAGTGAAAAAATGAGATTTGGAGAGTCGAGTAAGTAGCTCTTCCAGTAAAGGCATAGGTTCGGTATCGAACTTAGTTACTGATTCAATTTTCGATAGTCAACGCAAAGACGTATGTTATTGTCTTTTTTACGCACAATAACCATCGGCGAAGAATATGCAGAGGTGGATGGTTCGATTATTTTCAAATCTATCATCTCATCCAACTCTTTCTCGACCTGTGCTTGAAAATGTATAGGTATAGGATAAGGTCTAACCCTAATAGGAGTATGGTCAGTTAGAACAATGTCATGTTGAATGACATTCGTTTGTCCAGGGATGTCAGTGAGTACATCCTGAAATGTTTGCAACATAGTTGAAACTTGTCGCTGTTCTCCTAGAGACAAATCAGGAGAGACAGTAACGTTCTTCCATGATTCACTGGAATGAAGTGGGATCATTGGAAGAGGAAGATTTACATCTGAAAAACTTGTTTCCTCATCCTGTATCACGGACAGTGATGAGTAATGACCATGTTGTACTGGAGAATTGTCCGTTGCTTGGAAAATGGGTTGCAAATAATCCGGACGTTCATGGAATTCAGTAAGCATATTGATGTGGAAGGTTTTATGCTTCCCATCAATATCGACAATATAGTCGACATCGGAAATTTTCGATATTATATCGTAAGGACCTTTCCAAGAAATAAGTAATCTGTTTTCCCTACAAGGTAGTAATACAAATGCTTTGTCACCAGGACAAAGTTGTCGTAAGCATCTCTTCTTATTGGCAAATTGCCTTGCCTTCTGTTTCGCAAATTCAGAAGAAGAAGTTGCTAATTTGCATGCTTCGATAATTTTTTGTCTCAACGCGATGACATATTCGTAGGATGACTTTGTGTCATCGTCAATATTGTCAGATGTTATGAGATCGTGAAGCAACGACATAGGGCCACGCGGACGCGCGCCAAAGACGAGTTCAAAGGGAGAAAATCCCGTATGTTCATTGGGTACCTCTCTGTAAGCGAAGAGGGCCGCAGGTAAAACTCTGTCCCAGTCTTGAGGATGATCCTCAGTTATCTTCCCCAGTAAGTTTTTAAGTGTTCTATTAAGGCGTTCGACCATACCATTAGACATTGGATGGTAGATACTACTTAAAGATCTATCTATCTGCAGAGTAGACATTACTTGAGACATGGTATCTGATATTAGTTGGGTGCCATGGTCTGACAATATCTCTCCGGGGAACCCCAGACGAGAAAATATAAGCCAAAGAGCATCTGCAATATCAGCAGTAGTAATGCTCTTCAGAGGAATAGCCTCTGGCCAACGTGTGCACATATCAACACACGTCAAGATAAACTGATGTCCTCTGGCAGACTTGATCTTAAATGGACCAATAATGTCTATGGCCATTTTTTGAAACGGCCGAATAGGAATGTCCGCCGCCTGAATGGGTGCAGCATGCCGTGGACCTTTGGATTTAACTTCCTGACATACTTTACAAGATCGACAATAAATCCGTATGTCCTTGTTTACCAATGGCCAAAAGAAAGCCGCAAGGACTCTTGACTTAGCACGGGAAAAACCCATGTGTCCAGCACACTGAGAGTCGTGAGCGTGCTGCAAAATTTTAACTCTCAAATTCTTGGGAACCAGGATTTGAGAATGACTTGACGTAATGGAGTCTTGAACCATACGTACAAGTACGCCATTCTTCTTTGTAATCCACGATTTACGACTTGTGTCTTTATTCGGATCACCTTTAGTTGCAAGAATGAAGAATTTCTTCAGAGTGGGATCATCTTCTTGCTGTTTTATAAACGAGTCACGAGAAATTACCAAGGGATTATCTTGGTTATGCACTTCATTATCTTCAATAGATGAAGTTTGAGGCATATTAAGAGCCTGAGCTCTAGTGACTACAGCGTTAGCAATCTGCATGTTTTGCCTTTCCCACGTGGAAATTTGTTGCGGAGTGCATTCCTTGACTCCATGAATGCGACCGATGATGAGGTCAGCGATCGGATTCGGAAGAAGACATGCGTGTACATCTCCTGTAAAGAAAGGAGTAGCAATCCTAATGATAGCAGTAGAGTATTTCTCTAATGTGCCGCCAAATGTTACACATTTGACTACTTGTCCAGTGGCACGGGAAGGATCTACGAGTAACTGCCTAACACCAATTGTGGTGCATCCAGAATCAAATAGCACAGAGACTGGATTGTTATTCACTAAACCCTTATGTAAGACAAGAGAACCTCTTCCATCATGCGCGACTGATGCTGGAAGAGCAGGAAGAGGATGGCCACAGCTTAAAGTAGACACTGTGGTTGGCTCAAATAACGTTTTGCATTGGGGGCACTGAGATGCTCTCCCAAAATCAAAAGCGGCACATGCCATATTACTAGCATCATTATTATCTTTACTCTGTTTATAGGCTTCATGGGACTCTTGTTGTGCAGAGTTTGCCTGAAAATGTGGTTTATGTCTTTTGTTTTGAGATCTACCTCGGTTATTATCACCTCTGTAGTTATTGTTACCTCTATTGTAACCCCTATTTGGGTTTGAGTCATAGTTCCCTTGGTTACCTTTATCATATTCATTATAATGAGTATCTCTGTAATTATGATCTTGTTGACTCCAAGACGGATAACCCTGATAGTTTCTATAATTACTTCCTCTACGGAAATTCCTATAATTATGACCACCCCTGTGTCGAGAGCTATCAGGTCGTCTCCAGTTCTTTGAAGAAGAACCCTGAAATGATTGGTTACCTTGGTTTTGATAACTATTATGGTTACCTTTTTTATCAAATCTGTTTTGAGGTCCCTGAAATCTGTGTGAATAATTGGGATTGTATGGTGTTGCTGAAGCAACTGGCATACTCTCCTTAATCTTAGTGTTGCCAAAAGTCACGTCGGGGTGTGCAGTGACATATTGGGAACAATATTCTTCCATTTCTTTTAGAGATTTGGGTTTACGCTCATGTATAAATTCAAGGAAAGGTTTGTTCACACATGACATAATCTTATCTCTGAGCAACAAATCCATAAGTCCTTCATACGTTTTTTTCTGTTTTGGAAAGCTCAATCCAACGATCAACTGTGAGACGTGCCTTTGCAGTGAATTCTGAGAATTCTACACCCGTCTCAGGTACCATCGTTTTAAATAAAAGGCGATAGCCTTCCTCACTTAGCTGATATTTTTTATCAAAGCCGCCCTAATGACATCATAATTATCCTTATCTGCTTCTCCTACAAGGCATAATCTAGTCAAAGATTCACCTTTCAAGTTTTCTGATAATTGATTAGCGTATTGTGATTATCCACATTATGTGTACGACAAGAACGTTCAAATCTATCCAGCCAGAATGTAATATCGTCACTGGACTGATTGAACGGTGGAACCTTAACCTTGTAAGTAGAAGGTTTATCATTACCACTAGATGCCTGATTAACATTACTCATACTTGTCAATCTTAATTTCTCCAACTCAAATTCATGTTCTCTTATTGCTTTTTTTTCTTCAGCCTCTCTGTCTAATCTTTTTTGTTCAGCTTCCCTGTCTAATCTTTTTTGTTCAGCTTCCCTGTCTAATCTTTTTTGTTCAGCTTCCCTGTCTAATCTTTTTTGTTCAGCTTCACTGTCTAATCTTTTTTGTTCAGCCGCAGCTTCTCTTTCCAATTTTTTTTGTTCAGCTTCAAATCTCCTTTCCTCTACTTGCATCTGCAATTTCTTTTGTTCAGCAGCAGCCTCAGCTTCTCTTTCTAATCTTTTCTCTTCCGCCATAGCTTTTCTTTCATCTGCAGCTAATCTTTTCTCTTCTGCCATAGCTCTTCTCTCTTCTGCAGCTAATGCTTTGTCATATTGAGCAACTGCCCATTGTTCTAATTGTTGACCAGTCTTATCAAGGGCTTTCCCTTGTGTAATGAAGTATTCTAATGTAGCCATGATGTCTAACAATAATACTAATCACCTGAATCAATAATAATACCACAAGTTCTCAATGACTTGATTAATCAGTATACTATCCCAATATCTGTGGGTCACAAGCCTTTAATAAGGTCTTGTATAATAGTAATAATAATCAGGTACTGGTTTATACCATAATCCAAGTGCAGTGCACAGGCAATTGTGTCTTATGAAATATACCTATATAAAACATATGTCAACCAACAGAATACATAAAGTACAAATAGGACTGACAATACAAGAACGTTTGCAGAAATCAAAATAAATCAAATAGGGAAATCAATGAAAATAATCACTGAATCTGCAAAGAATAACAACACAAATGACGTCACAATATATGAATATAAATTGTGAATAGAACTGAAAGATAGAAAAGGTTAGACCAACAAATTACAAACAAATCAAAACAAAACTAAAGAACAAAGAAATATTACAAAAATAACAATAATTACAGACTTCACAGCTAACACAAAAGCAACAGTTGTCACAGCAAATTTTCAATCAAGAAAATTGCACCTATAGAAAACGCCCACAACGGACCCTCTATGACGTGGGATATTCTGTTGTGAGGACGCCGCCCAACCTTAAACACAACCCGATGACATAGAAACTAACATACTATACAAACAAATAACATGCAAACATAAATATATATAAATTATGTGTATGATAGTATGTGTTGCAAAATAGGCTCAGTCTTACAGTAATGGCAAAGTTATTTTTATGAAAACAAACAAACTGCCACTTTATTCAATTAAACATTCTGGCCTTAAATATTAAAGTTCATATATGGAAAACAAGAAGATCCATCGATGAAAATAGGACTTCTTAGTTCACTCATACTGTCTTCCTGTTAACATTGAGAAGAATTGATCCAACTGTTCTGTGAAACTCTATAATGTCTAATGTAAAAAATGTCAACAACGCTGACCTACATACTGCATTCACCTGACAGGTCACGTGACGAAGTGTTGACAAAGAGCAAACCAATACTGCAAGTGTGTCGTATCAGCCACAGGAAACGGTCTGGTATCGGTAATCTGTTGACTTCTGAACTTCTGCGAGGTCAAACCCAGAAAGCTGGTCCACCAGTTGATAAAGTTGATAAAGTTGGATTTTTATTCCCGTTAATGATATCCACCAAAAGATAGATATAAGTGGATGGAAGCAGACATCATCATCATCATCAGTTGATAAGATCTCTATGGTGTTGCTTGCTCCACTGTAGTGTATGGAATGTCAACTTGACCTACGCAGTGGTGTGTAGACATGGATTGAGTGTATAATGTGCGAATGATGATAAAGGTTCGTGGTGTTGACAAAAAATGTTCTTTTCTCACACTCATGTATGGCTGGAAGTCATCGACACCAACGACTGTGTACCTTTTCTAAAGTTTAATTGGACGTACACACTCGACAGCACAGATAGTGACAAATCACAGGTTGCCATAATACATCATAGTACAGTGGACAAATGGTCTTGCAATGTTACATGGGCACTCATGTAGAATAATTGTATAATGGACTGTCAGTAGCCAAGCACTCAGTATCGCCCATACATATATCATCTGACTTCACTGACTGAGCACGTCAGCTTATAAACAATATTTCAGATGGCTTCTAAACCTAATCTCGTCTAGCGACGATTCTTCAACATAATGTTCAGCACATATTTTTCCATATAATAATATTGAACCGCTAGCAATGGGTTCTCATGTGTAGCAGTGATCTCTGGACTGATCAAGCGATAATACGGGCATCCCTTTTTTCTTCTTGAAAGTCACTACATGTTTTGGTTCCAAGATGGCTTCACTCATGAGCTGTCACTCACGTTTGGATACAGATAATGAATCTGTCCTAAAGTTAGTCATTCATAAAACATTTCATTGCTCTGTAGATTTGATCATGAACAATTGACTGCAATCTACAGGATATAGTGCTGCTAGGAATCGAAGTCGTTTTCATCGAGTCAAATATATTCTCTTATCGAAAATGGTGGCTTCGTACGAGAGTTCATAAAAGTATCTTGGATTACCTTGGTATAAGAAATATGAAACTGCCATTCCTTGGCAATACGACTAAACACTGGGGTAAAGCATACACGATAGGTTTAGACGACTATCACCTTCCCCACAAATACTGAGATCACTTTTTCCCCGGCGACAGGCCGACATGGAAAACACACAGTCCCTATCAGGACGAAGCCAAATCACACCACACTCTAGCGACACATCCGCCGAATAGCCTTCGACCTCTCTAGAGACAACAGAACATATAGTTCGACTTAGATATGTAAAGATATACAGATATAAGACAGACTCGTCCTACTCAGACAAACAATACACATAAATTCAGGCCATAGATATTCTGAAGCAAGAACAATCTATTATTACCCAAACAACGAATAAATCGCAGTAAAATGGATTTATCCGCGGAGTTTGATCGAAAGAGCCGACACAACTTTCAAGGGAAGTAACACAATAATGACTTTCCCTTAAGCACTATTTTGCTTTCAAAATATTTGCGAAGATAACAAGAATACCAATGTATAATATTGTAAGATATCAAAGACTGCACGTAACAACTATGTTACAGAATGAACAGTATTGGTACTCTATGAGACTCAGTAAAGTAAACAAAATTAGACAAATCAGATATATGAATAATTTCCAGAAAACAAGGAAAAATACTCACACACTCTCTCAAGCAGTGGCCACTCTCACACTCTTACCTAATTGCCTGGTATGGTAGGTCTGTAATATCCCTTGGTAATAGAATTAGTCCATGAATATATTATCTATTTCACTTAATATTCTGTCACCCCAGTTGTTGCAGATCCAAATTGGCCCCAGTTCATCCCCAGAAACTAACTAGTGAGGTGAACGCCTAATATGGTGCTTCTCCTGGATATAAGTGTTACTAAAAATAGTTAAAACTGTGAGAGTGCTTGAGGTTCACCCTTTCACGGGGAATTACTTCCAGTATTGGGAAGCATCTGGTTGCTAAAAAGTGTTACAAATGATGATGATGGTTCTTCTATCGGCCAACTCTATGTTAGAGCGCCGATTCTGCACAGTGTATTTATCTAGAGATATGCTCCACTTAAATTGCGACTGTCAGGAGTCGGGGAACAATAATAATATTATATGTACACCACTGTGGCTGGTAAAAAATATAAATCTGGATTTGGTAAGTCCAGTGTTAAATTTTATTGTTCTCAAATACCATTTGGCGAGTACACGTTTATAAATGAAATTGGTAATGCACAAGCCAAGCAAAGGAGAAAAGCAACAAAACAAAAGACCGCTGGACGCCCTTGTGATCAGGTCTGCGAAGAATACAAAAAAAGCATTTATGGGAAAAATTCTACTATTATATATACACACAGACGGGGACAAGACGATCTCTTCTCCACTCCGTCAGTCCTGACTAGGTTTAAAAGGCACACGGTGTTTCCTTACGCCTACACGCTAGCAGACGTCGCTGGCGGCTGAGTTCGGTCGGACTGAGTTATGTTAACTCGCCCGCCCCCTGCTCGCGCCGGCGGTCAGCGTACAATGTTAATTATTATTTAATTTCTCCATACGCGCTACCTAAATAATGATCGTCTGTCATTAAATAGCTATTAAATTGTCGGCGTCTGCTAGTTTGTTGTATGGTATTAAAAATAATGGACACTATAATAACAAATATACAAAATGAAATATAACGTGTATTCTATACTCCCTCTATTATTCGCTTTAATGCCTATAAGTCCGGTCAGCTAAACCGTTGGGTTTATCTCCTGTAGAGAATAAGTGTCGCGTCTGCCTACACTTTTAACATAATTACAGTCTAAGGTATGTGGGTAGCGAGTGGCGTGATTTAACATTTTAATTGAATATCTGGTATGAAATCGCTACGCGTTACTTTATTTCACTCGTTTTACTAGCGAGAAAAAATCTAAGTGAAGAATAAATGTTAAAAGCTATCACTTTTTAAATCATTAGCACTATTATCCTTTTACCAGAAAATTCAGAATGAAAATCTCCACGAAAACACTAATACACCATATCACAAGAAATGGGTTCTAGGACTGCGCGCTAGAATATTCAACATTCTGACTGACTTCTCATGGCGGGGTTAAGAAAACAGCCGTATATATATATATATATATATATATATATATATATAGATATGTATATATATATATATCTATATATATATATATATATATATATATATATATATATATATATATATATATATATAGATATATATATATATATATATATGTATATATATATATATATATATATATATATATATATATATATATATGTACAAGGGGCTTGACATAAGTCTTGGGACTGACCATGAAGGACATGTCACAGAGAGCTGAAATTGTGTATAGTGTTTATTCCTTTTCAATATAGCCACCGTCTGAATTGACACACTTCTGCCATCTCTGCTTGACCTTGAAAAGACCTTGGGAGTAAAACACCCTATTTTTCAAACTAAACCAGTCATCACATGCCAGTATAACTTCTTCATCGCTGTCAAAATGATTTATTTTTATCTGTTTTTTAAGATTTGGGAATAGAAAAAAGTCTGATGGAGCCAAATCTGGAGAATATGGTGGGTGTGGAAGAATTTCAATATTCAAATCGTTGGCTGCTAGCTGCACAAGCCGTGCTTTGTGAGAGGGCGTGTTGTCTTGAAGCAAAGGAAGATTTTGAGTGCGCGGTATCCCTCGTTTCCTGGTCACAACCTTTCTTAGTTTGGTGAGAAGATCTGCATAGTACTGTCCATTAACTGTGTTGCCACGAGGCAGATAATCTTTCAACAGGACACCTTTGCCGTCCCAAAAAACAGTCAGCATCACTTTTCCTGCAGATTTCTGCGCTCTCGGCTTGACAGGTGTTGGGGAGCCCGGGGTTTTCCATTGCATGCTGGCAATTTTGGATTCGGGGTCATAATGGTGTACCCAAGTCTCATCTACTGTCACCATGGTCTCCAAAAAGTTTTGTGACTGACACTTTTTGAGCAACTGTTGACAGCAATTTACCCTCGTTTGCTCCTGTTCACGTGTCAACAGTCGCGGAACCCAGCGTGCACACACTTTTCTCATGTTCAGTCTTTTGTGTAAAATTCTATAAACTGTTCTTTCATTTAGTTTTACTCTACTAGCTATCTCCACAATTGTCATTTTTCGATCCTGGTCAATGATTTTCTTCACTCTTGTTGCATTTTCATCGTTGCACTCTGAGGCTGATCTTGGCAGATAAGCAACATTTGAGCGGCTGCACTCGAACTGTTGACACCAGTTTTTTTTTTACCGAAGTATATGAAGGACAAGAATCACGAAACACTGGTTCCAGCTCCCTGTGTATTTCTGTAGGTGTTTTTCCCTGAAACATCAGAAATTTTCTCACAGCTCTGGCCTCCTTCTTTTCCATTGTTTTGTCAAATCTTTAGAGCAGCAGATCCGGTCAATATTGTACATTGCGCCGTGCACCGTAGCGGGAAAACCCATTGAAGAAACAAACGCGTACTTCGCACATTCAGTGCAAATATGAACTTTAAATGTGCCGAGTTTCATCTTCCACCTGTGACTCCTTCCTGGTCAGGCCCAAAACTTATGTCAAGCCCCTTGCATATATCATTAGATTGCTCTGATCTCTAATGTTGTTAATTTCGCGCTCCGGTGTGGAACGAAGAATTCAGAAACTAGCGCTCAAGATAACATCTTACGATTCGGCTACGAGAATCTCTCGTCTGGCGCTGTTGACCGACATCACAGGCTTTAGTTACAGCTAACGGGTTTCTCTTTAAAATGCCCGTGTCTCGAGATCGAAGAGCACAGGGGTTCTAAACTTTCCCTGAGTAAAAACTTCAAAAGGGTCTGTGTTTTGTCTCTCTCATGTTCTGTCTGTCTGAGAGGTATTATGATTGACAGATGAGGTCGCGTGGGTGGACGAAGTAAACACAGCCTGATTTGTTTTCCTGTTATGAATGACAGGTCACGAAGTTTGTAAACACTGTGTTAGCTCGTGTTAAAAGAAAAGAGGTGGGGACGAAAGAGTAAGCTGTTAAGTAAAGACAGACAGTATAATACATGTTTTTTTCTAGCAAATCACAGAGCAGCTATGAGGTTACAATATGCTGTCAGATTACTGTAGACTCTTTTCCATTACATGCCACACAAAACATTGCTTGATCGACTAATGCAACCTGAAATGATTTTGGGGTGATGAATTGTAACTTCTATTTGTTTCTCAAAATTAATATACCAGTATTACCCCACCATAAACCTCACTTTATTTATACAAACACGTAAAACTTTGCTTAATTTCATTCAATAAATTTTAAAATAAGTATTTTTTCAAACAATTATTTTAAGAATGTAGAGAAAAACATCATTTTCCACACCAACTGCTACCATTTCTAGACAAGCGGATATCAATGCCGCCACATTGTAACCAGCAAGTTAGTTTCCGTCGTGCATTGTCTGTAACGTGGAGTGTGTCTCATTTGCATTGTTAAAGAAGCAGCATCAAGGTACTCATGGGACCGTTACTCTCGTGATTTTATTACCCCTCTGTAACTAGCACGGGTAGTGTTGTATATCAATGTCAAGGAAATTCAATTTGCTGGTCTCGGTCAACGAACTTTCCTGACTTGTACGCTGATTGGCGGAATAGCACGATGGCATAATGTTGCCTGATATTAATAAGCAAACGGTACAAAGAAAACAAGAGAAGAACGAGAAATATATTTGAATTATGTGGCAGTGAAATCTGGCTAATGTTTATTACTTTGGGAGATACAGTTGAATGTGTGACGTTTTTTTTTTTTTTTTTTTTTTTTGTCTTGAAGTAGTTGTTAAGTTAAACCAGAATGCAGTTTAAAGTAAACGTTAATTTACTGGGTCTAGTTTGTCTGTACTTTGAGGACAGTGTTGAGATATACTTTTTCTGATGGCTTTTTCGAATCTGTCTTCATCACATTTCACGCATAGTTAGAAACAACGGAGAACAAGAAAATGAAACAGACAGGCATTCAGACAGACAGACAAAACGGAAGGATGGTAGGTATGTAAATAGGTAGATAGATAGATAGGTAAGTAGGAAGACAGGGGCACTGAAAGTGCTCTACGCGTTCTCTCCACAAATTAGGATCCTGGCCCTTGTACGTTAGCCTTGTTGGTTTTTTTTTTTTTTAAACTTTGTCCCACTTCGTAAAGTTAAAGGGTTCATTATTATTTCTCTTTCTTGTCTACTGACTCATTTCATGTTGTCATTTTTTGTATATTGTCACATTCTAGTCTAACATACTACTTCTCGAAGCATTCCTAATGAAAACTGACTGTTCATGCTGTGCGTAAAAAGCGTCCAATGCGGATCTCTTTCGCCACAACGTTATTGGATTTCATTCTTCTGTAAAACTAGTTCTCTATGAGCTCATATAATCTTTTCGTAAATTATTCAGTAGGATCTAAGAAAATTCAGGTCAAAACGTTGACATGAAAAGAATAATAATAATAATTTTCATGATATAAGAAGTGTCTCCCCTGCTCCTGCAGTAGTGGACAAATTGTGACCAAACTGAGAGTATAATGATGAAGGCATTCAACCGTATCAACCTTCGCTCAAGATTACTCTAGGCAGAGATATAAATAGAAGAATGGTGCTTCTACTTCAGGGAGGATCACGGGAATTTTAAGGAATAAAGCATAACAACTAAGATAATCTAAGCTATCATGAACTTTTTATCTTCTCGCCCCTTCCGTGAGGAAAAAGAAATTTGCTCGTATTTTCTGAGCCCCCAACTTTAATAATTCAGTAAAACTTTAATAGCTGTGTATGGTTATGTATTTAAATTAACTGAATCATGCGGGTGTCACTCAATAATGATTAAATGAACTATACATTTGTATTTACAAATAACGAATGTAATAATCAATTATAATTAACAAAGTTAAATTACCGTTTTCAATGAAACAATGAAGCACTGATGTTTTCATCACTGGTAGTGACTTTAAAGTGACAATCGTTAAAAAAAAAAGTTATTTTGTTGGGCCTGACAAATGTACTTAACTAGTCAGGTGTTGACGATGATTTGTTGTTGGTGTTGGGTTCTGTCACTGTTGGTTTCCAAGGGTGTTGTTGAATGTTCCATTAATCATCTAATTATGTAGTGGTAGCACGTCCCTGACGCTGATGCTGTTGGTAACCACTCCAGTTGTCAAGGCAAGCGTCGTCAAGACGCGTCTGATGTAGACTGCTGGCAACTTGAACCATAAACGTGTACCACAAACTTGTACCATAAACGTGTACCGCAAACTGAGAGAAAACAAATGCATCTTCTAAGTATGGGGTCTCTTTACATAAGAATCAGGTGCCTTTCGCTTCCATTCCACCCCTTCATCTTCCTCAGAAACTTTACCCTCCCTGAGAAATAATGTTAAACCCAGTGAGTCGGATAAAAGTGCGTTCAGAGAGCATAACATG
The DNA here is from genome assembly GCA_024509875.1 of Oreohelix idahoensis. Classification (NCBI taxonomy): domain Eukaryota; kingdom Metazoa; phylum Mollusca; class Gastropoda; order Stylommatophora; family Oreohelicidae; genus Oreohelix; species Oreohelix idahoensis. The sequence goes on along the minus strand of JAMPIV010011831.1, from coordinate 275,147 downwards.
ACAATTGCATTATATATACACATACACTTATTAAAATGTTAATGTAATAAATATGAATAACAGGAAGTCATCATTATCTACTCCCTGCTCCACATGGAGCCCGGGGTTACATCTGCTTTTGGATTCCTTGTGAGTAAATCAGCACGAAGATGTCACCAGCTCTTGCAGTGATGGTTTATGAATCCAATCATTTTATATGCTTAGGTTGCCAGCCTCGTATGGACCAGTACATCCACAAGCAAATTACACATGTTAAATGCAACAATATAAAATGATAAAATGTACATATTACAACTTACCCTGATTATCGCGAATAAAGTTACAGTCTTCATGCAGAGCAAAAACTTCCGAATAATGCCGGGCCACTGGTTTTAAGAGGCAGTCTTACAGGTAGTCGAGATACTATTTTAATTATAATCCCACTGTTATTCAATTTGTAGGTTCCTATGACTCATGGTTTCCGGTACTTTAGTCGAGTTTTCTTTCTGTCTAATATCAGAAAATCCTCTAATACTTAGTCCTGTCTTATGTTGGAATCTTGTTTCTATTCGTTATCCTAGCTTTCCGAAAGCCTTCTTCTTGACGAGATTGAAATACAGTGAAGCAATCAGAATGTTGCAGGTTATAAGCGACATTTTCGCTCAAATATGCATGTGGTTTCGTTGGAAACAAATTCCAATCAGAAGTGGTTGATTTTAGCACTTCCACGCCAATCCAACCACGAATTATGGTCTGATATTGCAAGGGATCTGTAACGTACTGTTTATGCGTGATGTGAAAGCTGGCAGAGTGAACGTGTTGTTTATCACCTGGACTGTGTAATGTTGCGGTGTTGATGTAGGTCACCAGAAATGTAACGGCCAGAAATTTAACGGCCACCAGCGTGAGGCACTGCCAGGGGTACTATGATCACTCACACAAAACAGCGTACATGTTGTAGATGTGTGGTACTGGTATTGTGATGTGCTGAGTGTGGGTGTAGACGAGAACGCGAATGCTTGAAGCTCTTAATAAAGTCAATAATGCACCCGTACACTCACATGCAGTAGTCAATGATGAATCGAAGACTGCTGGCACGTTTCAAACATTTATTTACGAAACTGACAGTAGCATCAACAGGACAGTCAAATCGACAAGATCAAGGACTTCACATAAATAATGAATGACTGTTAAATGTCTGGTAATCAAAGGCTTGCATCATACATCAACTAGGACATACCCAAACATCATCTGTCCTAATGTTACAGTTTATAATGTAGCTTCCGTACCATTGACTCAGCGCGTCAGGTACTTAATTAGCTCTGTCGTCCAACAAACGAGCTCCTAAATTGCGTAGCAATAATACATAAGGCTGTTATTCAACTGGCATAGCCCGCCAGATATATTTCCTCTTGCTGAAAAATATTGGCCGTAATACAGGGCCTCAATATGTAGACAGCTGTGTATCCTTTGTTAGCAGGCACGATCAAACCATGCTAAACATATATACCGCCAACCTGCGGCGTCCACAATAATTTATCATCATCATTAGGCTTCTGTTCAATTGAAAACACATAGTCTCATTTGGCTAGAACAAGAAGCAAAGAAGGAATTCTGTCTCTCAAGATCTGTGAGCTTCACTCGCAGATAGGTAATTTCAAACGTTCTGCAACCAAAGGCATATTAATAAGAATGTCATTTACCTTTTACAGAATCTTCCGGATACACATTTAATAAATGTCGTCACTCTTGACGAACAAAGAATCACTGGGGAAAACATTGACATTTCAGTCATATCGAAAACTTTCCAATCCCCATGATGATATAGAGAAAATCACAACGGACATCATGTCCGACAGCCCAAAAAAACACAACCTCCCTGACGGAAGTTTCCTCAGTTCGCGCTCAGAACTTGCACATGCCCAGACAGCATAAAACTGAGCATCGTTAAGACAGATCAACGACAATGATTGAAAGAAAGAGAAGATAACCCTTAAACAACCTGTCATAGAAGTTAATACCCAATTATCCAACTTTGACCAACAAAGTTTTACAACAAAATGTATTATATAGATTTACCTATTATGACTCCGTCAAAAACGACAGCAACAGGATCTTTTTTCTCTTTTTTTTAAACCCTCATCCGTGTGAACATTCTGCGTGAAGCACAAGATATTTTCTTTACGTCATTTATCAAACTCCATATGCATGTCTTCCGTGAGCATATAAGGTCTCGCTTCTTCCGTTTTGCCTATAGTGTTTACAACCTCACTACTTCACAGATGTAACATTATAATCTCTTCCCAGATGTTATTTCCTTGTAATATTTTATTACAACAAGGTCTGGGAGTAAGCAGTTACGTATCTTTCTGTGCTCCAAAATCACATTTATCTTACTATGCGTGTCTTAATCTTTAACAAGACTGACATCTTTCACACGTCATGTGCGAACTGACAACTTTTCTCATCATACCGTCTGTCCATTCATATTGGAACCTGTGAACAACATGGTGTGTGTATCTTCCAGACAAAAAGTATGGGTTAGCAACAGGAATGTTACTCAGGGTAGACTCCGACTCCGTCTGCAGCTGGCGATAAGGAAAAAATCAATATGGCAAGTTTGCTCTACACCAACAGAACTCAATGTTGTTTCAAAACTAGGACTATCGATCAAGGTAATTAGTAAGGGTGTGACAAATTAGAACAAGTTGTAATAAGAAAACCTTGAACTGTAATAAGAAAACCTTGAACTATAAAAGTGAAAACAAACGTCAAGGTGCGGATGAGAAAAAGAAAAAGGAAAGACACAGAAAAAAGTTAAAAAGGTAGCACAGAAAATGTAATGATCCAAGATTGACTCGTCACAAGAAGAAAAAATATATAAAATCTAGAACTACAAAAAGTTGAAATAATCAAATGTGACCTGTCAAAACTGTTCTTGCGTAAGGACTGAAGTGAAAATTATTTCACCCAAGGCGCGGAAAGCACGTGCTACACAAACTCGAGCCACTCGGTTTGTTTTGTTGTCAAGAAAACTAAAAAAAAAAAAAAAACCTCCGTCTGATTGGCCTACTTGGAGTTCTGTTTTTCCATTGACGAGACGCACCCTTCTTCTGCTGGTAGCTACTCATCTCCTCCCCGTTTATGGTAGTTTAAGATAGACTAAGAGATTTTTTTTTTTTTTTTTTTTTTCTTAACCAGCGGCACTTAGGCTTTCAGCCCTTCGGCCCAATGACATGTCATTGCGAGGCTGGGGAACCTGAGGACTTTCCTTCCAACCCGGTCAGGAGCTTCGCTCCTTCCCATCCACAGAGGGTTTATCACAGGAGCCGTTCAGGCTATTCAGTCAAATTTCCGGCCGTAAACATTTCTTCAAACGCCGACGCCCGGGTTTGAACCATGAACACCTGGTCGCCAGTACAACGCCGAAGCCATTACACCAGCGCGGCTCCCAGACTAAGAGATATAATCGATGTATAGATGGCTTAAGGATGCTGCAATAACAGTTTTTGCCAAGAGCATTGTTCATGTAACAAAAGGTAGTCTCATATCAGATACTTTTGTAGGGGATTGAAGTGTTAGAGACTTCACCATACTAGTCCAGGTTTTTTAAAAGAGATAGGGTGACCAGTTCCTTTCCTTGTTATCTTTGCCTTTGCTAACTCAAAGGATGTGTCAGGTACCTATTTACATCATAATAGATCGGAGCGTGACGTCCCAGGTCTTGATCCCATAACCTAGTAACTGCGTCACGAGAGGCACACCCTCTAACTACTTAACCAATCCGACACTTTGTTGTTTATATAAGGACGGTGAACCAGATTCAGGATAAGAATGGACGGTACCGATACTTTGTTCATTTTAATACAGTTAAATGAAAGAACAATCGAATATGACAGACATCTAAACATAGTATTTATAGACCAGCAAAATGCCTTCAATGTAGTGGATAAGAATAAACTTTGGTTAGTATTAGGTGACTACGGAATACAGGGGCAGCTTGTGAGAGCTTTGTGTCATACATACACAAGTGTAGTAAGAACAAATGATGAACTCACGGATGCATTTGATATAACCAACGGAGTTCGACAAGATTTTGTGCTATCACCACTACTGTTCTACATTTCTGTGGACAAAACAACAGAAGAAAACCTGCCAATGACAGTCCCTCTTTCATTCTGCATCATTTTTTTTAAATTTCATCGAATGTTTCTACAGCATTCTATTGCCGTTAAGCCAAAAAGATGAAGTAAATCTAGAAAGTGAAGAATACAAGTGAGCTAATTTTTGCGGATGACCAAAGTAAATGTATGAGATGAAATCAAATTACCAAATCACACTGAATTCAATTTAGGGAAAATACAACATGAATTCCAGCGTATCAAAGACATCAACTATGAAGATCAGCAAATCTTCAGGCCTACTTAACATACATAACAACAACAAGCAGCTTAAACGCGTTCAAGAATTCATGTACCTAGGAATAATTGTTTACAGAAAATGGAAGACTCAACAAAGAACTTAAAAGAAGATATCAACTAGCCAATGCAGTGCATTACCAACTGTCATCACTACTCAAACATCAGAATGGAAAATAAACGGCAGCTGATAAATAGTATATTCTTACCAACACTATGCTACCAATGTCAAACATGGTCCCTGACCATGGCACAGGAGAGGAAAATCGCATCCAGTGAGATGAGATGTTTAAGAATAGCCATTAACGTTACCAGGAGAGACAGAATCAGAAATGGTGACATCAGACAAATTGTTGGAACCACACCCTGCATAAAGTACATAGAGAGAAAGTGGTTGGGCCATCTCATGAGAATGGAGCCCGATAAATTACCACTACACGCCACAACAACATGGGCTCACATCTGCCTAAGAAACATACTTGGCTCAAGAACAAAAAATGTAGTTCCCCGCAACGCTTCATGGCAACCGCAACGCTTCATGGCAACAGTGGGCCGAAAAGGGGGAAAAGGAAGAATCTATTACAAATTACATTTTCATTTGACAAGCATTTTTTTGTAATAATCTGCAGTTGTTATGTTTAGGAAAATTTCATATTACAATAATATATAGGCCATAACTGGAAGCCCGCATTGGCCCTGACATTCGGAGAAACCGCTCCCGAGAGTCCCTTAAGAGATATGGATATCAGAAATATGAGAGAAAAAAAACTAGGTCACGCAAATGTTCTGTTTGGCCACACATCCAGAAGGACACTCAATTAATGAACAGTGATGGTAGACTTAACTCACAATGATGTTGCCTACCATTGATATCATAGACATCAGTTTTATTTCACACGAGTCCCCTCAGATTACGCGGTGCCATCTTAATACAATTGTCTGCACTTTGGACTGGATAGCGCTTAACTGTGATTTTTTTTTTTTGTTTTGTTTTACGAAAGAGCGGATTATAATTGATAAAGGGCCGTAAAAACTAGACCATGTATTTCACTATGTTTGATATATAATGTTCAAAAAAAAAAAAAAGAAACGCATAGCTACTTGTGGTGAAATTACAGTGATGCAACGTTAAAATTCCTCCATTTATAAAGATAACAGGTAAAATAACATGTAGGGATAAAAATATGGGTAAGATAGGCCGCTGCTTCTTCACCTACGCCAGCGTTTTCTAGGGTCATTGAAAACTAACTAGTTAGAACATGCAGACTAACGGTTTATCCTTTTAGACGGGGGGGGGGGGGGGGGGGGGGGGGGGGGGGGGGAACGGAGATAAAAGAAAAAATGTGACGGTCTGAACACGTGTTTGAATCTAAAGCCTAAAAGACGCAATTTGTAGTTTTTAAAGAAAAAATTACGCCACTAATTGACACAATGTAAGAAAGTGGACGAAAAATCGACCTTAGCTCTTGTCAGAAACAGACGTATCTTGGACGTTCTACGGTAATTAGTCGTTTTAGTTTGAATATAGCTGCAAACGCCGTGAACGAAGGTACAAAAACACATTTCAAAACTAACCTTGAAAAAAGTAGGTTTTTTCTTAAAAATAAGTTTAGGAGAATAAAAATTAGCTAGTTTGATAGCCCATCTTTATCTGAGAAATAATATACTTTTAATTACACAGACGGACAGATAACACGGAAGATATTGACGAAAGACTGTATTGTTCAATACAGACTAGCCAACAGTTATTTGTGCATACTTCTCACATAATTCACTTTTGACGCGTCCTTGAGCCTAACGCATAAAAACAAACTGCATGTGGACTAGGGGCAGGATAGGAGGATAGTAGCTAAAAATAACTTAGCATAGAATCTTAGAAGTAGGGGGAGACAAAATTTGTGTAGTTTTTTCATGTAGTTAGTCCACAAACAAGTGTAATTTTGGGAAAAACCAAGTTGGGACGGACAGACCGACAGAAAAATACTACACACTAGACTGAGACTGGACCGAAATTGGACATTGTAGTTTGAATATTTGAAAGGTAGAGGGGAAATCCGATGATTGGATGGAAGCGGTCATATTATAGAAAGAAAGACGCCCGCTAGTGCCATTTTTTAAGAGACTGTCCATATACACAGTTCGTTAATGCTAGAAGAGTGATTTCCAGGAAATATTATATATTATCAGTGGGACGCCATAATCTAGCCAGCAGCTCAGCTGAGTTTTGATAGTACAACGTAACTGTGTTTTCAATTTTGAATTGTGGTAAGGGAAAAAGCATTTACCTTTTTTATTTTAATATTTTGAGTGATTGATACTGCCATGTCATGAAAAATGATTACGACAAGTGAGTGCTTATTCTAGGTCCCCAGCGACAGTCCAGGGCCTAGAGGCAAACAAATAATATAGGAAAACATATCTAAGACTATAGAAGACAGATCTATATTTGAGATCACTGGGAACATATCACCCACCTTATTGGATGGAAAAGGAGACTATTGAACATATTTTGGATGCAATGCAGTCATGGGAAACTGGTGCTATTTGATACCACCTGGGTGAGATGTGCTGAGTTGGTCAGAGAGATCTGACCCGATCTTTGTAATTTCTTTTTGCTTTGTTGTGTGTAAAAATGGTGCAGTAGGCAGTGTGTTGACACATGGCACAAATTTTGGTTTCAGAGTTTCTGGTCTGGCACTACGCTAGTGCCAGAAGCTTTGAAGAGGTCCAAGAGTGGATGCCTAAGAAGCCTACCATTTTACTCCAGCTACTGTGAGGAGTGGGCCACTTGAATTCTTTACTGCATCGTCACAGGCCAGATACGTTGAAAACCTGTCCTGCTGTGGATTCATCAAACTTTTCCACAATAAAATAAATAAACAAAATCCTGGTGTATAAAAACTATATCTCAATTCCATATTTCAAAGACAATGAACATTATAAACATAGATCGAGAATGATGACACCACCCCGACTAGACATCCAGTGCTAGTTTTCCAAAGACACTGTAGTTAGTGTTAATATTAACCAATGTAACAATATATCTATGTACAAAATTTTCATTTTGATTATTCAATATATATACATATATGCACTTTTATTGATAAATACATATTGTTTCATACGTCCTGACCAGAAGAACATTTGGTTCAGGACTAAATAAATTTTTTAAAATTGTCAAATTTAAATTCTCAAGCCAGTGTTAGTTGATTTGATGATAGAGCTTATTATTATTATTAGACTTAGTATTTACATGTGGGTGTCTGTGTATTTAATTACCTACACATAACTTTTCATTACCCTAGAAATTAAACGTAGCTAACATACATAATAGTAGAATAAGTCTGTTTGAGGTCATAAGTGGTAGCAGAAAGGCATTCTGTAACTCACATAAACTGTTATCTTCAGGAGCCTTCACAGCTGACCTCATCCAGTACACTAGGTAACATAACAACCCCGCAATAACATCAAAAACCACTACAAATATTGGGTAGCTCTTGTCCGGGATTTAGGTTTATAAAAGATATTAGGGTCTCCTGGTCCGGAAATTAAACTATTGGGGGCATAAGTTGTATAAATTTAACAGTGTCCCTAAAATTAAAAGTGGAAAATAAAAGTTGATGAATCTTCACAGCCAGTGGTAATTAATTAATTAGTATATTACCTTAATAATTAGAGATTGTAATTTACCTTAGTCATTGTTAAATTGTGTGATATAGTATGGCAGATCTAGCCAAATTCAGATCGGCTGCTGTGCTAACGGCTAAGGAAATGAACATGGATGGTCAGGTTTTAATTCAATATGTAACGTCATAATGTGACAAGTATATTGAAAGGGAAGATAGGAGGTTAGCTGAATAGAAGAGGTTACAAATTGAGGCTGATAAAGAACTTAAGAGGCTTCAGATTGAGGCTGACAAAGATACCAAGGCATTGGAGGCAGATAGGGAGATTAAAAGGCTCCAATTAGAAGAAAAAAGGCTGAAAGGGAAGCAGAGGAAAGAAGATTAGCTACAGAAAGAGAGGAAAAGAGATTGACTGCCGAAAGGGAGGCAGAAGAAAAGAGATTGACTGCCGAAAGGGAGGCAGAAGAAAAGGGATTGACTGCCGAAAGGGAAGCAGAAGATAGGAGATTGCAAAGGGAGCACGAGTTACGACTAAGGGAGTTGGAAATTCAAGGCCATGCTCCGGAAAATGGTGCCAGCCCCTTTGCCTCAGATGCTACGCCTAGTCAGGGAGCCTCAACATCAGCTATGGGGTTTTCTTCTTCTTCTTCGATCCTTAAGCACCGACCGTCAAAGCAGTCAGTGGCCATCACGCCTAGTGGCGTCTTGTAGGGCAACAACAAATTGATTCCACTTTGCACGGTCGGTGGCCATCCTTCGTACAGTGCCCCAACTCTGGTTCATTCTTTGCATCTCAGCCTCCACAGTCCTCCGCCAAGTTGTTTTTGGTCGGCCTCTCTTTCGCTTTCCTTCAGGGGTCCAAAGCATAGCTGTTCTTGTGATGGCATCGGGGTCTCTTCTGAGGACATGACCAACCCAGCTCCAGCGTCTGCCAGCTATGATGGTGTGCATGTCCTCTTGCTTGCTACGAGTAAGCAGATCTTGGTTGGTGATGGTATTCGGCCAAAAGATGCGGTGAATTTTTCTTAGGCATGTTGTGAGAAAAGAGGACAATTTTGACATTTCCTTCTCTGTGACTCTCCAGCATTCCGCACCATAGAGAAGCACAGAAAGCACGCAACTCTGGTATAATCTTAATTTTGTGCTTGTGCTGTATTGGGAGGACTTCCAGATGTTATTTACGCTAAAGAAGGCTGTTCTTGCCTTATTCATTCTGATGTTGATGTCTTTGCCTGCCCCACCGTCTGGTGTTACTATGCTTCCTAGGTCTGTGAAGGTATCTGTCTGTACCAATTGCTAATTCCTTACTGATATGGGCTCAGGGTTGCTCACATTGAGCGTCATGACCTCAGACTTCTTTAAATTGATGTTCAAGCCCACCTGCTGGCTAAATTTATTAAGTCTATCCGTTTTGTTCCTGGATGTGTTGATGTGAATGTGCCAGCAGTGCAATGTCATCTGCATATTCCAGATCTTCCAATGTAGAAAATGTAGTCCATCTTATTCCTCTTGGACTGCCCTATGTTGTCTGGCGCATCACCCAGTCTATGACTGTTAAAAATAGAGTGGTTGATAAGGGGCATCCCTGTCGTACTCCTGTCTTCACCTCGAAGGTTAGGTTGCTCTGCCCAACACTACACGTAAAGTTGGCATAGAGGCTTTTTATGATTGACACTATGCAGCTTGGAATTCCATAAGCCCTCAGTATTTTCCATAAACTGTCCCTATGTATGCTGTCAAAAGCCTTTTCAAAATCAACAAAATTTATGTAAAGCTGTCTTTGCCATTCTGAGCACTGCTCTATAATGTTCCTGAGATTGAATATATGGTCTACACATCTTCTGTTCTTTCTAAATCCTGCTTGTTCTTTCCTCAGTTTGTAGTCTACTGCCTTTGAAATTCTCTGTATAATTATCCTGCCTAGTATTTTGCTGGGAACTGAGAGAAGAGTGATTCCTCTCCAATTACACTAGTCAACAACCAAAATGTACCAGAAATGAAAATAGCTGATCTTAACTAATTTTGGTGTGCTGAAAACGAAAATGACATTAAAAAATGTTGATTGGCTCTAGTTTTCAAGATATATGCTACTAGTTTATTTAATTACGGTAAATTTATATATATATGACGCAACTGTTGTGGGCGAATGCATAATTTTTTCTAATGACCAATAAAAATGTTACTAGAAGTTGATGATGCAATCCTACCTATGATTACATCACCTTTGTGTATAAATACCTTATCTCTGATAAAATTTTGCCATTAGTTAGTGCATTTGTCCTTATCAAAAGTATCGTAGTTAGAAATGCCAGAAGGCGTACAGTTTGTATTTTGGCTGCAGAATAGGAGATCAAGATAAGAGCTGGGCGCCACACATATGCTGCAATACATGTGCAGCACATCTTAAACTGTGGTTGACTGGCAAAAGGCAAGCTATGCCTTTTGCAGTCCCAATGATTTGGAGAGAGCCCACTGATCATCTCAACAACTGTTTCGTTTGCATGGTCCCTCCAATTGGGAAAGGCATATCAAAGAAGAAAAAATGGACTCTGGAATATCCAAACATCCCCTCTGCAATACTTCCGGTACCACATGGCAATGACCTACCAGTTCCCAAAGTGCCAGAATCCTTTTCAGCTGCTTCCACTGATGAAGAGGACATTGGTGGTCCTGAACCATCAACCTCAAGTGACACAGATTTTGAGCAAACTACATCCACTAAACCACACTTAATAACCCAAGGTGAACTGAATGATCTTGTAAGAGATCTGAATTTACCGAAGAACAAGGCGGAGCTTTTGGGTTCCAGATTGCAACAGTGGAATCTCCTGGCAGAAGATGTTACAATTTCTGTGTATAGGAACCGCCAGAAGCCGCTTATTACATTCTTTTTCAAAGAGGGTGACCTTTCTGCGTGCCACAACATTTCTGGTTTAATGGCAGCCCTCAACATCAATTACATACCGGAAGAGTGGAGGCTTTTCATTGATTCATCCAAGACAAGTCTTAAAGCTGTTTTGTTGAATAATGGTAATGTGTTACCGTCAATTCCAGTTGGTCACGCAGTTCATATGAAAGAAACTTATGAAAACATTAAGCAGCTTTTGAAGTGTATAAACTACGATCATCATCATTGGTCACTTTGCGGTGACTTAAAAGTGGTCGCTCTTTTGCTTGGACTACAGGGTGGATACACCAAGTACTGTTGCTTTCTCTGGGAGTGGGATAGCCGTGCACGAAGTGACCATTACATCAGAAGACATTGGCCAATCAGGCAGTCATTGCAGCCTGGCAGTAAGAACGTTGAGAACCCAGCAGTTGTCGACACAAGCAAGATTTTGTTGCCACCCTTGCACATTAAGCTGGGTCTCATGAAAAACTTTGTCAAGGCAATGGAGAAAACAGATGAGGCTTTCAAATACCTCATCAGAAAATTTCCAAGACTGAGTGAAGCTAAAATAAGAGAGGGAGTATTTGTTGGTCCGCAAATTCGAAAACTTCTTCATGATGACGAGTTTCTTTGCGTGTTGCATGGCAAGGAAAAAGCAGCATGGCTAGCATTTAAGTCAGTGGTGGACAATTTTCTTGGAAACAACAGATCTGATAATTACAATGAAATTGTAGAAAATCTCCTTCTGAAGTATAAGAGTCTTGGCTGCAACATGTCTTTGAAAATTCATTTTCTGGATTCTCATCTGGATTTCTTTACGTCAAACTGTGGAGCGGTCAGTGATGAGCATGGTGAACGATTTAACCAGGACATTGCTGCTATGGAGACAAGGTATCAAGGCAATTGGAGCCCTTCAATGCTTGTTGATTACTGTTGGACTGTGACAAGAGACACCTCATCGATTGACTACAAGAAGCAAGCAAAGAGAGCTCGAACAGCGACTGAATAATGACAGAATGGGTTCAAATGTGCCTTTTTAAAGCATGATATGTGAACTTTAAATAATGTTTTTATTTTTTCTATCATTTTATATTAAAATATCAATTAATTGAGTATGTAACCACAATTTTTATAATGCTAAAGTAGAAAGACTAGCTGTTCAGCCCAGAGAAGTAAACAAGCATACATTATTTGTATTACTGTAATGTAAATTCATCATTTAAAAAAAACCAGAGCCAATTGGTGAATTTCATTATGATATTTGAAATCAGCATGTCAAAATCAATAAGAAATGGTACATTTAATTTCTGGTACAAAAAACTTTTGAAAATTTGTTGACTAGTGTTATTGCAGTCTGCAAGATCTCCCTTTTTAGGCAATTTGACAAGTATTCCTTTGTTCCACTCTATGGGGTTTCATTTAGACCATTTTGTTGAGAAAGACGATGACATAGAGGGGTACCTAAGTAGATTTGAACTATTGGCTACTACTTATGGGTTGGAAAGAGAGAGGTGGAGTCTTAAGTTATCCCAGGGGTTTAGGGGTACTTCTTATGAAGTTTTTGCTAAAATGAATAGAGACGACCAAGACAATTATGACATGCTAAAGCAGGCTTTGTTATTGAGATATGAAAAGAATGGTGAATTTTATCGTAAGAAGTTTAGAAATGTCAATTTTTTGTCTGGGGAGACATACCACCAATTCTCTGCCAGACTGGAAACCTATTTGGAGAAATGGACTGCTCTGGGGAAGACCCAAGATCTCAAAGAAATGATCATGATAGAGCAATTAAGAGAGTCCATGGTTCCAGACCTGAGAACATTTCTCATGGAACAAGGTGCAGAGAGGTTGGCGGAGGTTTTGAATGTCGCTGAGAGGTATCAGGCAGCCCAGGCAGAGGTAGGTGCTCTAAAAAGAAACATATAGAAAATTTTAAAGCCCCACAGCACTTTAATGAATTTGATTCCAGAGAACAAGGTAATAAAGGTAAGACAAACTTTGATATGCCACGGAATGATTATCGTGATAGAAACTCACAGTTCAATGACCAAAAATATAATGAAAGAAAACCTTTTAACCAAGGAAAGAGGTGGTGCAAATGGTGTAAGAAGGACAACCATAACACCGAATTTTGTAAAAGGAAACCTTCAAACATTGCTGCAATGAAATCGGGGAACCAGAGATTAAAGGTTAATCCTAATGGACAGCAGGAACCTTATCACCCCCAGTTTGTGAGGATGTTATTTGTAATGGAGTCACCATAAGGTGCCTATATGATACAGGTTTGGATTATGATTCAGTTGTGAAGGCTAGCCTAGTAGACCCAAGTCAGTATACCACCGAAACAGTGGAAATACAAGGGCGACTAAGGACATACTACTCATGACACTTCCCATCGCAAGGATAACGGTGAAAACTCGCTATGTGGAAGGAGAAATCAGAGCAGCAGTGATAGATGAACCAATCTACCCTCTGATATTGGGGTGTAGATACGTCTTCTTGGGGAATCCCGAGAGACCTGTGATCATGGCGACAGTGCAGACCAGGTCACAGTCAAAGGAGGAAGAAGGTGAACCTATAAATGCTAATCCAGAAGAGATAAAGAAGGCGCAGGCTGAAGATAGGACACTCAAGCCATGTTTTAAAAAATTGCCCAAATGCCACACACCTCCAAGCAAGGGAGAGTATTTTATAAAGAACAAATTGCTATACAGGAAGGCCGGAACTGGAACAAATGGTCACAACCAGCTGGTTCTTCCCACTTCATATAGGGAGAAAGTGATGGAACTAGGGCATGCGATTCCCTTCAGTGGTCACATGGGGATCAGCGCCACAGGACAGCGTATAGCTTGTCATTACTTCTGGCCAGGGATAACGGAAGATATAAAAAGATATGTCAAATCCTGTCCAGAATGTCAAAGGGTAGCTCCAAAGCATTGGACTGCTCCTGCAACTCTAGGGGAAATGCCCATAGTGGGAACACCTTTTGAGAGGGTTGCAGTGGATATTGTGGGACCTCTCACTCGGACCAAGAGGAGGAACAGTTACATCCTTACTCTGGTGGACACTTGTTCTATGTGGGGAGACACGGTAGCCCTGCCATCAATTGATTCGAAACATGTGGCAGAGGCACTACTTACAATATTCACAAGATTAGGATTCCCGCATCAAATCTTGACTGATAATGGCCCACAGTTCAAGGGGAAACTAACGGATGAAATTTTTAAGCTATTTCAAGCCAGACACTTTCACTGTAGTCCGTACCATCCACAAGGGAACGGCCACGTAGAGAGGTTCAATGTGACTCTCATTTCTATCCTGAGGAAGCTGGCACATGAAAAACCTGATATGTGGGATCCATTTCTGCCCGCTGCGTTGTTTGCGTACCGGGAAGTACCACATAGTTCAACCAGGATGGCTCCCGCAACCCTGTTATTTGGGAGGCCAATAAAAGGTCCATTAGAAGCATTATTAACGACCTGGACAGATTAGAAAGCAGAACAGACTGTTACCTCATCATATCAATATGTGAACGAGCTGACCACTCGTCTGAAAGCTGGATGGAAACTGGCAAATGATAATTTGAGACAAGCCAGGAAGAAACATGCAGCTTATTTTAATAGGAAAGCAAAGGACAGAGAATTAGCTGTGGGAGAGAAAGTGCTTCTTCTACTACCCGGCAGCCAGAATAAGTTGCAAATTGGATGGCAAGGTCCATATACGGTTCTAGAGAAGGTGTCTAGAACAAACTATAAAATTGACAAAAAGGGGAAGGAAAAAATGTATCATGGGAACCTTTTAAAGAAGTATCTGGACAGACCAATCCAGGAAGGCACCCCCTTACTGACCTTGGCTATCGCAACTGAAATGAAAAAGGAACCACTCACCTCACATGAATACCCATTACACCCCTGTGAGACAGCCGCACAGGTAAAAGTCAGTAAGCACCTGACTAAAAATCAGAGGGAGAGAGTTCAACAGGTTCTGGAGGAACATACGGATGTGTTAACAGATAAACCAGGACATACTAATTTGCTACAGTATGACATGAAGCTGGTAGACTCAACACCAATCTGTATGAGAGCCTATTCTGTTCCGTTCGCTAAGGAGAAGGCATTGAAAGAGGAAATAGATTATTTGTTGAAAGAAGGGATTATTTCTCACAGTGAATCTTCTTTTAGCTCCAGTGTACTTTTCTTGAGGAAACCGTCTGGGGAACATAGACTGTGCATAGATTACAGGAAACTGAATGCTGTCACAGAAGGTCAGGTGGATCCATTACCGGACACAAAACAGTTATTTGCCAGATTGAACAAGGCAAAATACTTTTCGAAGGTGGATCTTAGCAAAGGCTATTACCAGATTCCAGTGAAGCCTGAAGTTAGACCTTATTTAGCTTTTAGCACCTCGGAAGGACATTATGAATTCAACATGCTACCATTCGGATTGAAAAATGCTCCGAGTGTATTTTCTAGGATGATGCGCAAATTGTTGGATCCCTTGAATAATCCATGTATCACAAATTTCATGGATGATATTTTCGTCGCCACAGAAACATTTGAAGAACACATTAACTCTCTGAATATGTTATTTGATAGGCTCAGAGAAGCGAACTTAACTGCTAGACCAACAAAATGTTGTATTGGATGCAAAGAGTTGGAATTCTTGGGACATACTGTATATCAGGGTAACATGACCCCTGACCCCAAGAACTTGGAAAAACTGCAGAGAGCACCTCGACCGCAAACAAAAAAAGACGTGCGATCATTCGTGTCGTTATGTGGGTTTTACCAAAAATATATCAAAAATTTTAACTCTATATGTGCTCCTCTGACTGATCTGACTCGCAAGGGAAATCCAGATAAAATTGTTTGGTCAGCGCAATGTGAATTGGCATTCCAAGAGTTAAAGGAAAAACTCACTAGCAAGCCTATTCTCACATTGCCTGATTTGACTCAGGACTTTGTGGTGAGAACAGACGCAAGCAATGTAGGCCTGTGGGCTACTCTGTCGCAAGGTCCTCTTCACCCAATGGGGAACTGAACCCAGTCGCTTATGCAAGCCGCAAGCTGAACAAAGCGGAACAAGGATATTCCACAAGCGAAAAAAAGTGTTTAGCGTTAATCTGGGCAATAAAAAAGTTCCAAATCTATCTGTATAGTAGGACTTTTGTGGTCCAGACAGATCACCTGCCTCTCGTGTTCTTATCTCAGGCCAAGCATGAAAATGCAAGATTGTTAAGATGGTCTTTATTGTTGCAACCATATCAGTTTAATATTGAATATATCATGGGATCACAGAATGTCGGTGCAGATGTCCTCAGTAGAAACCCCTGTGATCAAAATTAGAGTAGTTGGCAGGCGTGAGGAGTTAATTTTATCTATGTGTATCACTGGTTTTGGAACTTGCTTTGGTGCATGTTCTCAGGTGGGGAGATGTGTGGTGAAATTACAGTGATGCAACGTTAAAACTCCTCCATTTATAAAGATAACAGGTAAAATAACATGTAGGGATAAAAATATGGGTAAGATAGGCCACTGCTTCTTCACCTACGCCAGCGTTTACTAGGGTCATTGAAACCTAACTAGTTAGAACATGCAGACTAACGGTTTATATTTTTAGACGGGGGGGGGGGGGGGAAGGGAGATAAAAGAAAAAAATGTGACGGTCTGAACACGTGTTTGAATCTAAAGTCTAAAAGACGCAATTTGTAGTTTTTAAAGAAAAAATTACGCCACTAGTTGACACAATGTAAGAAAGTGGACGAAAAAACGACCTTAGCTCTTGTCACAAACAGACGTATCTTGGACGTTCTACGGTAATTAGTCGTTTTAGTTTGAATATAGCGGCAAACGCCGTGAACTATGGTACAAAAACAAATTTTAAAACTAACCTTGAAAAAAGTAGGTTTTTTCTTAATAATAAGTTTAGGAGAATAAAAACTAGCTAGTTTGATAGCCCATCTTTATCTGAGAAATAATATACTTTTAATTACACAGACGGACAGATAACACGGAAGATATTGACGAAAGACTGTATTGTTCAATACAGACTAGCCAACAGTTATTTGTGCATACTTCTCACAAAATTCACTTTTGACGCGTCCTTGAGCCTAACGCATAAAAACAAACTGCATGTGGACTAGGGGCAGGATAGGAGGATAGTAGCTAAAAATAACTTAGCATAGAATCTTAGAAGTAGGGGGAGACAAAATTTGTGTAGTTTTTTCTTGTAGTTAGTCCAAAAACAAGTGTAATTTTGGGAAAAACCAAGTTGGGACGGACAGACCGACAGAAAAATACTACACACTAGACTGAGACTGGACCGAAATTGGACATTGTAGTTTGAATATTTGAAAGGTAGAGGGGAAGTCCGCTGATTGGATGGAAGCGTTCATATTATAGAAAGAAAGACGCCCGGTAGTGCCATTTTTTAAGAGACTGTCCATATACACAGTTCGTTAATGCTAGAAGCGTGATTTCCAGGAAATATTATATATTATCAGTGGGACGCCATAATCTAGCCAGCAGCTCAGCTGAGTTTTGCTAGTACAACGTAACTGTGTTTTCAATTTTGAATTGTGGTAAGGGAAAAAGCATTTACCTTTTTTATTTTAATATTTTGAGTGATTGATACTGCCATGTCATGACAATGATTACAACAAGTGAGTGCTTATTCTAGGTCCCCAGCGACAGTCCAGGGCCTAGAGGCAAACAAATAATATAGGAAAACATATCTAAGACTATAGAAGACAGATCTATATTTGAGATCACTGGGAACATAACACCCACCTTATTGGATGGAAAAGGAGACTATTGAACATATTTCGGATGCAATGCAGTCATGGGAAACTGGTGCTATTTGATACCACCTGGGTGAGATGTGCTGAGTTGGTCAGAGAGATCTGACCCGATCTTTGTAATTTCTTTTTGCTTTGTTGTGTGTAAAAATGGTGCAGTAGGCAGTGTGTTGACACATGGCACAAATTTTGGTTTCAGAGTTTCTGGTCTGGCACTACGCTAGTGCCAGAAGCTTTGTAGAGGTCCAAGAGTAGATGCCTAAGAAGCCTACCATTTTACTCCAGCTACTGTGAGGAGTGGGCCACTTGAATTCTTTACTGCATCGTCACAGGCCAGATACGTTGAAAACCTGGCCTGCTGTGGATTCATCAAACTTTTCCACAATAAAATAAATAAACAAAATCCTGGTGTATAAAAACTATACCTCAATTCCATATTTCAAAGACAATGAACATTATAAACATAGATCGGGAATGATGACTCCACCCCGACTAGACATCCATTGCTAGTTTTCCAAAGACACTGTAGTTAGTGTTAATATTAACCAATGTAACAATATATCTATGTACAAAATTTTCATTTTGATTATTCAATATATATATATATGCACTTTTATTGATAAATACATATTGTTTCATACGTCTTGACCAGAAGAACATTTGGTTCAGGACTAAATAAATTTTAAAAATTGTCAAATTTAAATTCTCACGCCAGTGTTAGTTGATTTGATGATAGAGATTATTATTATTATTAGACTTAGTATTTACATGTGGGTGTCTGTGTATTTAATTACCTACACATCACTTTTCATTACCCTAGACATTAAACGTAGCTAACATACATAATAGTAGAATAAGTCTGTTTGAGGTCATAAGTGGTAGCAGAAAGGCATTCTGTAACTCACATAAACTGTTATCTTCAGGAGCCTTCACAGCTGACCTCATCCAGTACACTAGGTAACATAACAACAACGCAGTAACATCCAAAACCACTACACTACTGAAGGCACACACATAGCCATAATTTTGACATTCAATAACATATTTAATTTAATGAGTTAATTGTTCAAATTGCACACAAGAATACCTTAGGGTTCAACCAATCAATTGACAGTTGTTTTGCATCTGAGTCACGAGAGTTTTTTTCGCGTACGGGCTTTCCCGGTAGTATGGTGTGTGGCCTCCTCTTGCATCGATCAGCGACTGGCATCTCCTGGGCATGGATGCGATCAGACGTCTGATGTGGGCCTGTGGGGTGGCTGCCCACTCTTCCTGGAGTGCCTGGAACAGATCACGACGATTGGCTGGAGCAACGTCTCGGCGACAAACACGTCTATGCAGCTCATCCCACAGGTGATCAATCGGACTCATGTCTGGAGACAGGGATGGCCAGGGAAGGGTGAGAATGTTGTTGGCAGTCAGGAACTACGTGGTCAACCGTGCACAATGGGGTCTGGCGTTGTCCTGTTGAAACACAGACCTTTGGGCAGCCAAAAGTGGAAGGACATGGGGTCGAAGAATTTCATTGACGTATCGTTTTGGGCAAAACGTTCATTTCGCCTACGGTAGACCCTACGCCGTCTATCATGACGCTGCAACAAAAAGAAAGATGCGTCACTAAACCAGACACGTCTCCATTGATTGTCAGCTGCCCAGGGACGATGCTAGTGGCCCAAAGAAGTCGATTTTGGCGATGGCGGCGCGTAAGGACAGGTCCTCGGTGAGGTCGTTGTGCCCAAAGTCCAGCGCCATGCAGTCTATTTCGGACAGTTTGATCAGACACATGACGTCCTGCATGCAATGACTGGGCAGTTGAGGAAGCTGTTGTAAACCTGTCTATGAGGTGACGAAGCCGAATAAAGCGATCCTCCGCTGCTGTTGTCACTCTGGGTCGTCCACTGCGATGCCGGTCTTCAACTCAGCCAGGGCTTGGAACCGGTGCCAAAGCCGACTGATGGTACTCTGATGCACGTTTAGATGCCTGGCAACCTGACTTTGACTTTTGCCTGCATGCAGTCGGCCAATAGCAATGTTCCTTAAACTTATCGATAGAGACGCCATAAATGTCTGCTTGAAAATGAACTGAATTTTTGTGTGTGTAGCGTTATCCTTTTATAGGGTTTCAGTTGCGTAGTCAGTGATTAGTGTTCACCCCAAATTTTGTTGCTTTCACGTGCGCGCAATATGACCGGTGGTCTAAAATTGCGTCATAAACACTATTGACCACTGCGTTGTCTCTTCTTCTTCTTTGATCCTTAGCCATCGACCGTCAAAGCAGTCAGTGGCCATCACGCCTAGTGGCGTTTTGTAGGACAACAACAAATTGATTCCACTTTGCTCGGTCATTGGCCATCCTTCGTACAATACCCCAACTCTGGTTCATTCTTTGCATCTCAGCCTCTACAGTCCTCCGCCAGGTTGTTTTTGGTCGGCCTCTCTTTCGTTTTCCTGCAGGGGTCCAAAGCACAGCTGTTCTTGTGATGGCATCGGGGTCTCTTCTGAGGACATGGCCAACCCAGCTCCAGCGTCTGCCAGCTATGATGGTGTGCATGTCCTCTTGCTTGCTCCGAGCAAGCAGATCTTGGTTGGTGATGGTATTCGGCCAAAAGATTCGGTGAATTTTTCTTAGGCAAGTTGTGTGAAAAGAGGACAATTTCGACATTTCCTTCTCTGTAACTCTCCAGCATTCCGCACCATAGAGAAGCACAGAAAGCACACAGCTCTGATATAATCTTAATTTTGTGTTTGCGCTGTATTGAGAGGACTTCCAGATGTTGTTTAGGCTAAAAAAGGCTGTTCTTGCCTTATTCATTCTGATGTTGATTTTTTTGTCTGCCCCGCCATTTGGTGTTACTTCACATACCTAGGATGCATTGTAACTGCGTTGTAACGATTACAAAAACGAACGCAATTCAGGTCAACACGTGCATTTGACACTGTAAAGAACATTTGAGGCTGGTTTTTATATACCCTAGCACCAAATTTTACTTACAAACTCATAAAAACGCTCCCTCGGATAGCTATGCGTTTCTTTTTTTGAACAGTATAGTTTGTCATTTTTCGTATTGGTCTAACGTTGGAATGTACTTTTGTTTCTGAGTTCAAGAACGCTCAAACTGTAATAATAAAAAGGTGTTTTAGCAAAAGTAATGGTATGTGTACGTAAAAGCAGTGGTAGTTTGATTTTTTAGTTAACATTAGCGCTTAAAAAGCATTTCAGCTCACAATTCCACAACTTTGTCTACACTTTAAATGATGGTGGAATTGACCATTAGCAACTGGAAAAAAACTTGTTTTAATCCATCACAAGAAGACAAATGCTGACGCTGCGAGGTTACAATTTTGTCCGGGTGTGAAAGATGGAAAAGTTAAACAAACAAAAATACCATAACAATTAAAACAAAACAAAACGTAAAGGATGAATCAAAATCGTCATCAATGAAAGTGATATAATTGTGCTGGGTTTTGATGTTATAAAGTGATGTTGTTATGTTTTCTTAATGTACTGAATGAGGTCAGCTGTGAAGGTCCCTGAGGATAACAGTTTTGGTGAGTTACAGGGAACCTTGCTACTACCACCTACGACCTCAATCAGACTTATTCTTGACTAGTATGTCTGATAGCTACGTCTAATGTCTAGGGTAATGAAAATGTGGTGTGCTGGTAATTAAATACACAAACACACACACACACAAACACTAATATTAATCTCTATAATCAAGTCAATTAACACTGTGTTTTAAATTTAGTAATTACAATTTTTTCAGATTTTCTTTGTCCTGAACCTAGTTTTTCTTCTGGTCAGAACTTTTAAATCATATAAGACAATTCAATAGAATTACATATAATCAAGTAAACACACGAAAGACTTGTACATATACATAATTTAAATTTGCTAATATTGATACTAAAACTAATGTCTTTATAATCTAGTGCTGGATGTCGGGTCGGGGTATTTGCATCATACCCAGTCTTTTAGTTAACAGTGTTCATTTGCTCATTAAACAGGATGAATGGTGGAAAAGTTTCTTAATACACAATGGAGTTTTATATTATATTATATTCGTTGATGAATCTCAGCAGGCCAGTTCTTAATACTTATCTGGTCCTGTGACGATTGAAGATAGTTGTTCCATAGGCCCACTCCTCACATGCTCTGAGGTAGTATGGTAGGCATCTCGTTTCATACAGTGTTGTACTCTTCAGAATATCTGGCACTAGCACAGCGCCAGACAAAGAAACTCTGAAACCACAAAATTAGGCTAGGTCTTAACATAATATCTAATCCACCATGTTTACAAGCATTAATACATTGGAATAAAAGACAGGGTCAGATCTCTCTGACCCAGCACATCTCATTCAATGCTGTAATCAAGTAGCACTAGTTTCACATTCCTCTCCTCTAAGGGCTGCACTGCATCTGAAATATTTTCATTAATCTCTTTTTTCCATATAATAAGGTGGGTGATATGTTTCCACCTGACCACCTGAAAAGAATATCTGTATTCTACATTTCTGATAGTTTATCATATTATAATTCATCCTCTAGGTCCTGTAACAGTTGGCTGGGGACCTAGAATAAGTACTCACTTGTCGTAATCATTTTTCATTATATGGCAGTATCACTCACTCAGAATTGTTAAATAAAAAGGTTAATAATTTCGGTCTTACCACAATTCAAAATGAAAACACACAGATACGTTGAAATGGCACAAACTCAGCTGAGCTGCTGGCTGGACTATGGCGTCCGTATTACTTATATTATTTATTTATATTCAGTGGACGTCACACTTCACAGCATCAACGATCTGCTTCTATGGACAGTCTTAAACAAAATGGCAACGTTTGCGCTATCCCCTCATTCTACCCCGTGTCTACCCCTTTTCCTACAGAACACATGACCCTTTTGCTGCGTTTTCTCAAGGACGCGTCAAAATGTAACCGTAGTGAATGCAAAACTAACATCTGTCTGCTAGTCTGCCACTGAACAAATCAGTCTTTTGTCAATAACTTCCGAGTTATCTGTCCGTCCTTTTATTTGAAAGCATATTATTTATCAGGAAAAGATAAGCTCTTAAACTAGCTAACTTTTGTGATTCTAAACCTATTAATAAGGAATTCCATATTTTTTTCTATAATATTCAACCTATTCATGTCTTTTTGCACTAATTTCAAGCTAATTACGAGAGTCTCTCGTAGTACGTGAGAATTACGTCATTCGCAATAAGAGCTAAGCCTGTTTTTGTGACCCAATTGTCTACATGTTCTAACTTTTACCTCGTATTTTGAAAATCGCTCAAGGCAAGTCTTGTTTCTATAGGCTTTTGTTTTGAAATCAACGCAAGACGCGTTAGCATTGTGGCATCTATCCTTCTCTCCCCCCCCCCCCTTTTCTATAACTCTGTCTTCTAGGCAAATATTTGTTTGAACTTGTTACGTTTAATCTCAAGGTCACTTACGAACATTGGGTACCTTTTATTTGTTATCAAACTAATACGCTGGGGCGGGGTGAAGAAAACAATTCTCTACCAACTTTTTAGTTCTATCTTATTTTTGACTTTCTGCACTATCCTGTTATAGTCTAATTTAGATATTGTATTTAGAATATCGCCACATATCTCCCCACTTTAGAACAGACTATCTGATGTCAGTTCATAATTCGAAATACACATAGATAAATTTAAATCATTATGTCTGATGACTACGCTGATTCTCGTCGTACGGGTGTCTGCTTAAAATGTCTGCACCTACGTTTTCCGAGCCGGGGATATATTCTATGATCAACTGGTATGGCTGTAGGAGCAACGACCAACGTAATAATCTAGCATTTGCATGCTTGGCTTGTGATAAGAATACAAGCGGTTGGTGATCCGTTTGGACCACGAATGTTCTACCATACAGATAGATTTGGAACTTTTTTATCGCCCAGATTAACGCTAAACACTCTTTTTCGCTTGTGGAATATCCTTGTTCCGCTTTGTTCAACTTGCGGCTAGCATAAGCGACTGGGTTCAGTTCCCCATTGGGTGAAGAGGACCTTTGCAACAAAGTAGCCCCCAGGCCCACATTGCTTGCGTCCGTTCTCACCACAAAGTCCTGAGTCAAATCAGGCAATTTGAGAATAGGCTTGCTAGTGAGTTTTTCCTTTAACTCTTGGAATGCCAATTCACACTGCGCTGACCAAACAATTTTATCTGGATTTCCCTTGCGAGTCAAATCAGTCAGAGGAGCACATATAGAGTTAAAATTTTTGATATATTTTTGGTAAAAACCACACAACGACACGAATGATCGCACGTCTTTCTTTGTTTGTGGCCTAGGTGCTCTCTGCAATTTTTCCAAGTTCTTGGGGTCAGGAGTCATATTACCCTGATATACAGTATGTCCCAAGAATTCCAACTCTTTGCATCCAATACAACATTTTGTTGGTCTAGCAGTCAAGTTTGCTTCTCTGAGCCTATCAAATAGCATATTCAAAGAGTTAACGTGTTCTTCAAATGTTTCTGTAGCGATGAGGATATCATCCATGAAATTCGTGATACATGGATTATTCAGGGGATCCAGCAATTTGCGCATCATTCTAGAAAACACACTCGGAGCATTTTTCAATCCAAATGGCAACATGTTGAATTCATAATGTCCTTCCGATGTGCTAAAAGCTAAATAAGGTCGAACCTCAGGCTTCACTGGAATCTGGTAATAGCCTTTGCTAAGATCCACCTTCGAAAAATATTTTGCCTTGTTCAATCTGGCAAATAACTGTTTTGTGTCCGGTAATGGATCCACCTGACCTTCTGTGACAGCATTCAGTTTCCTGTAATCTATACACAGTCTGTGTTCCCCAGAGGGTTTTCTCAACAAAACCACACTAGAACTATACGAAGATTCACTGTGTGAAATAATTCCTTCTTTCAACAAATACTCTATCTCCTCCTTCAAAGCTTTTTCCTTAGCGAAAGGAATCGAATAGGCTTTCATACAGATTGGTGTTGGGTCTATAAGTTTCATATCATATTCTAGCAAATTAGTATGCCCCGGTTTGTCCGTTAACACATCTGTATGATCATCCAGAACCTGTTGAACTCTCTCCCTCTGATTTTTAGTCAGGTGCTTACTGACTTTTACCTCTGCAGCTGTCTCACAGGGGTGTAAGGGGTATTCATGTGAGGTGAGTGGTTCCTTTTTCATTTCGGTTGCGATAGCCAAGGTCAGTAAAGGGGTGCCTTCCTGGATTTGTCTGTCCAGATACTTCTTTAAAAGGTTCACATGATATATTTTCTCCTTCCCCTTTTTGTCAATTTTATAATTTGTTCTAGACACCTTCTCTAGAACTGTATATGGACCTTGCCATCCAATTTGCAATTTATTATTGCTGCCGGGTAGTAGAAGAAGCACCTTCTCTCCCACAGCTAATTCTCTGTCCTTTGCTTTCTTATTAAAATAAGCTGCATGTTTCTTCCTGGCTTGTCTCAAATTATCATTTGCCAGTTTCCATCCAGCTTTCAGACGAGTGGTCAGCTCGTTCACATAGTTATATGATGAGGTAACAGTTTCCTCTGCCTTCTCATCTGTCCACGTCCTTAACAAGGCTTCCAATGGGCCTTTTATTGGCCTCCCAAATAACAGGGTTGCGGGAGCCATCCCGGTTGAACTATGTGGTACTTCCCGGTACGCAAACAACGCAGCGGGCAAAAATTGGTCCCACATATCAGGTTTCTCATGTGCCAGCTTTCTCAGGATAGAAATGAGAGTCCCATTGAACCTCTCTACCTGGCCGTTCCCTTGTGGATGGTACGGGCTACAATGAAAGTGTCTGGCTTGAAATAGCTTAAACACTTCTTCCGTTAGTTTCCCTTGAACTATGAGCCATTATCAGTCACGATTTGATGAGGGAATCCTAATCTTGTGAATATGTAAGTAATGCCTCTGCCACATGTTTCGAATCGATTAACGACTGGGCTACCGCCTCTCCCCGCATAGAACAAGTGTCCACCAGAGTAAGGATGTAACTGTTCCTCCTCTTGGTCCGAGTGAGAGGTCCCACAATATCCACTGCAACCCTCTCAAAAGGAGTTCCCACTATGGGCATTTCCCCTAGAGTTGCAGGAGCAGTCCAATGCTTTGGAGCTACCCTTTGACATTCTGGACAGGATTTTACATATCTTTTTATATCTTCCGTTATCCCTGGCCAGAAGTAATGACAAGCTATACGCTGTCCTGTGGCGCTGATCCCCATGTGACCACTGAAGGGAATCGCATGCCCTAGTTCCATCACTTTCTCCCTATATGAAGTGGGAAGAACCAGCTGGCTGTGACCATTTGTTCCAGTTCCGGCCTTCCTGTATAACAATTTGTTCTTCATATAATAATCTCCCTTGCTTGGAGGTGTGTGACATTTGGGCAATTTTTTAAAACATGGCTTGAGTGTCCTATCCTCAGCCTGCGCCTTCCTCATCTCCTCTGGATGAGCATTTATAGGTTCACCTTCTTCCTTCTTTGACTGTGACCTGGTCTGTACTGTCGCCATGATCACAGGTCTCTTGGGATTCCCCAAGAAGACGTATCTACACCCCAATATCAGAGGGTAGATGGGTTCATCTATCACTGCTACTCTGATTTCTCCTTCCACATATCGAGTTTTCACCGTTTTCCCTGCGATGGGAAGTGTCATGAGTGGTATGTCCTTAGTCGCCCCTTGTATTTCCACTGTTTCGGTGGTATACTGACCTGGGCTCACTAGGCTAGACTTCACGACTGAATCAAAATCCAAACCTGTATCATATAGGCACCTTATGGTGACCCCGTTACAAACAACATCCTCACAAACTGGGGGGTGATAAGGTTCCTGCTGTCCAGTAGGTTTATCCTTTAATCTCTGGTTCCCCGATTTCATTGCAGCAATGTTAGAAGGTTTCCTTTTACAAACTTCGGTGTTATGGTTGTCCTTTCTACACCATTTACACCACCTCTTTCTTTGGTTAAAAGGTTTTCTTTCATTATATTTTTGGTCATTGAACTGTGAGTTTCTGTCACGATAATCATTTCGTGGCCTATCAAAGTTTGTCTTACCTTTGTTACCTTGTTCTCTGCTATCAAATTTATTAGAGTGCTGTGTGGCCTTAAAATTCTCTATATGTTTCTTTTTAGTGCCAGCTACCTCTGCCTGGGCTGCTTGATACCTCTCAGCGACATTCAATACCTCACCCAACCTCTCTGCACCTTGTTCCATGAGAAACTTTCTCAGATCTGGAGCCATGAACTCTCTTAATTGCTCTATCATGATCATTTCTTTAAGATCTTGGGTCTTCCCCAGAGCAGTCCATTTCTCCAAATAGGTTTCCAGTCTGGCAGAGAATTGGTGGTATGTCTCCCCAGACAAAAGCTTGGCATTTCTAAACTTCTTACGATAAAATTCACCATTCTTTTCATATCTTAATAACAGAGCCTGCTTTAGCATGTCATAATTGTCTTGGTCGTCTCTACTCATTTTTGCAAACACTTCGTAAGATGTTCCCCTAAGACCCTCGGTTAACTTTAAGCTCCACCTTTCCCTCTCCAACCCATAGGTGGTGGCTAAAACTTCAAATCTGGATAAAAATGATTCAATATCATCGTCCCTCTCTACAAAATGGTCTAAGTGGAACCCCATTGCTGAGTTAGAGGTTCCCTGACTGGCAGTAGCATCGGAGGTATGAGGGTTGTTACCATTTTCAGGAGCATGGCCTTGAAATTCCAACTCCCTTAGTCGTAACTCGTGCTCCCTTTGTAATCTCTTCTCCACTGCTTCCCTTTCAGCAGCCTGTCTCTTTTCCTCTGCTTCTATCTTCTTCTCTTCTAATTGGAACCGCTTTATTTCAGCCACCCTATCTGCCTCCAATGCCCTAGCCTCCTTGTCAGCCTCAATCTGCAGCCTCTTAAGTTCTTTGTCAGCCTC
This sequence comes from Oreohelix idahoensis, assembly GCA_024509875.1. Taxonomy (NCBI): domain Eukaryota; kingdom Metazoa; phylum Mollusca; class Gastropoda; order Stylommatophora; family Oreohelicidae; genus Oreohelix; species Oreohelix idahoensis. Next base: position 247,501 of record JAMPIV010011831.1, on the reverse strand, counting down.
AATTTGTAACCTCTTCTCTTCAGCTAACCTCCTATATTTCCCTTTCAATATACTTGTCGCATTCTGAAGTTACATATTGGATCAAAGCTTGACCCTCCATATTCATTTCTTTAGCATTCAGCACAGCAGCCGATCTCAATTTTTCCAGATCTGCCATCCTGTATCACACAACTCTAATAATGTTCTAAGATAAATTACAACACTCTAATTACTTAATGTGACACTCTAATTAAATAATTACTACTGGCTGTGAAGATTCATCAACTCTTACTTTCCACCTTAATTACTTCTTATGAATAACTTTTAATTTTATGGACACTGTTGAATTTATACAACTTTATACCCCAATAGTTTAATCTCGGACCAGGAGACCCCAATATATCTGGTCGGTTTTGATGTTATAAAGTGTTGTTGTTATGTTTTCTTAATGTACTGAATGAGGTCAGCTGTGAAGGTCCCTGAGGATAACAGTTTTGGTGAGTTACAGGGAACCTTGCTACTACCACCTACGACCTCAATCAGACTTATTCTTGACTAGTATGTCTGATAGCTACGTCTAATATCTAGGGTAATGAAAATGTGGTGTGCTGGTAATTAAATACACAAACACACACACACACACAAATGCTAATATTAATCTCTATCATCAAGTCAATTAACACTGTGTTTTAAATTTAGTAATTACAATTTTTTCAAATTTATTTTGTCCTGAACCTAGTTTTTCTTCTGGTCAGGACTTTTAAATCAATATGAATCAATTTCAATAGAATTACATATAATCAAGTAAACACATGAAAGACTTGTACATATACATAATTTAAATTTGCTAATATTGATACTAAAACTAAAGTCTTTATAATCTAGTGCTGGATGTCGGGTCGGGGTATTTGCATCATACCCAGTCTTTTAGTTAACAGTGTTCATTTGCTCATTAAACAGGATGAATGGTGGAAAAGTTTCTTAATACACAATGGAGTTTATATTATATTATATTCGTTGATGAATCTCAGCAGGCCAGTTCTTTAATACTTATCTGGTCTGTGACGATTGAAGATAGTTGTTCCATAGGCCCACTCCTCACATGCTCTGAGGTAGTATGGTAGGCATCTCGTTTCATACAGTGTTGTACTCTTCAGAATATCTGGCACTAGCACAGCGCCAGACAAAGAAACTCTGAAACCACAAAATTAGGCTAGGTCTTAACATAATATCTAATCCACCATGTTTACAAGCATTAATACATTGGAATAAAAGACAGGGTCAGATCTCTCTGACCGACCCATCACATCTCATTCAATGCTGTAATCAAGTAGCACTAGTTTCACATTCCTCACCTCTAAGGGCTGCACTGCATCTGAAATATTTTCATTAATCTCTTTTTTCCATATAATAAGGTGGGTGATATGTTTCCACCTGACCACCTGAAAAGAATATCTGTATTCTACATTTCTGATAGTTTATCATATTTTAATTCATCCTCTAGGTCCTGTAACAGTTGGCTGGGAACCTAGAATAAGTACTCACTTGTCGTAATCATTTTTCATTATTATGCAGTATCACTCACTCAGAATTGTTAAATAAAAAGGTTAATAATTTCGGTCTTACCACAATTCAAAATGAAAACACACAGATACGTTGAAATGGCACAAACTCAGCTGAGCTGCTGGCTGGACTATGGCGTCCGTATTACTATATTATGTATTTATATTCAGTGGACGTCACACTTCACAGCATCAACGATCTGCTTCTATGGACAGTCTTACACAAAATGGCAACGAGCCGTCCAATTTTCTAATAATCTTAACTGTGTTGACCAATCAAATAGGAAAGCCAAGCTTTTTAAATTCAAAATTTTACACTAAGGTCCAAATTTGGTCCAATGTGTAGTGTATTTCTGTCGGTCGGTCTGTCCGAACTTGGCTTTCCCCAAGATTGGACTTGGTTTTGGTCTAACACTAAAAAAAAAACAACATTCAGTTTGCGCTATCCCATAATTCTACCCCGTGTCTACCCCTTTTCTTACAGAACACATGACCCTTTTGCTGCGTTTTTTCAAGGACGCGTCAAAATGTAACCGTAGTGAATGCAAAACTAACATCTGTCTGCTAGTCTGCCACTGAACAAATCAGTCTTTTGTCAATAACTTCCGAGTTATCTGTCCGTCCTTTTATTTGAAAGCATATTATTTATCAGGAAAAGATAAGCTCTTAAACTAGCTAACTTTTGTGATTCTAAACCTATTAATAAGGAATTCCATATTTTTTCTATAATATTCACCCTATTCATGTCTTTTTGCACTAATTTCAAGCTAATTACGAGAGTCTCTCGTAGTACGTGAGAATTACGTCATTCGCAATAAAAGCTAATCCTGTTTTCGTGACCCAATTGTCTACATGTTCTAACTTTTACCTCGTATTTTGAAAATCGCTGTTGAGGTTCTTTCTTCATGGGTCGTTGTAACTGACAACTTGTATTACGCGAATGGTCCATTTTAAACAATGTGATATTCAGTCAAATAGAAATCCAACAGAGAGAGAGAGAGCATATCAATAAATGCCAAGACTGTAGTGCAGTATACAACTCGTTGTTGGAAAGTTCATTCAATTTATTGGACATAACACGGTTGACGAGAGGACAACATAAGATCTTGACGACTGACGATTAACGTTGAACAAAGACGGCAAAATACGTAGAGTTCATCTCTTTCATAAGTATGTCCTATTACTGTACTGGCCTCATGATTGATCATCATAGAATAACTGCATACATTCCTACCACAGACTTTCTGGACGTATAACCTTAATTTATAGATAATATTTGAGTCACCTCTGCTATAAGCCGAAACTATTCCAGACGGTCGAATAATGACTCATTTCAACAAAATCCACGTTAATCCCCGCCAATCCCTTTCTAGGCTGGTCGGCTTTCAAATAAATTACATTCTTCAAACGGGAAACCATTTTGGTACCGACATGTCGTCGATTCCAACTAGATGCTCGTGTTGAATAAAATTCTAATAAAGTTATTATAATACTTGCGTTCTCCTCTGAGAAATCACGCTTACGTGGCTGATCACCGTCCACATCTTCTCAACAGAAGGACGGGTCATATAAATATAACTTCTGCCCGAAATAAGGGTTTAAACTCCACAAATCATGGGACTGATTTTGGAAACTCAGCTTGCTCAACCAAGCTATGACATCGACCCCTTGTTTGGCAACACGTGCGTACCGAATAACCCTTACTCACACTAGTGCACAATCGTGCTCTAACAAAATAAAACTTACAAACAATTAATACTATCATATACGCAGATGCGCAAAGTTTTAACATGGTAGGACCACAGATCAATATACCTGAGACTACCAATATGTTAAAACCTGTTACGGACTAAGAAAGTCCGTTACAGCTTCCTTACAAACCCGGCCAAAAAAAATTAATTCTATTAATTTTTTTTTTTCTTTTCTATACTACTCGCGGAGAGAGGAGAGTCAAATCTACATAATCATTGTTTAATAATACATTATGATATCTATATTAATCAATAATGAAAAAAATGAACATGAAATGTAAATCAACTCAACTAAATAAAAGGTATGCACAAAAGCATTCAACCACAAGAGACCGACTTTGGCACAATGTGGCAAAAAAATGAAATAAAATAGAGTATAAGAAATGTTGAGTTACAACGAATGTAAATGCAAATGAAAAGAAATGTTAAAAGCAATGAATTAACATAAAAGAGATGAGAATGTCTTAAAAGTGAATAAGTGAAAGAATACAAATAAAACACATGTATAGATCAACACACTTAACCGTTTCTCTCAAACTGATTAGTGGTACTAATTAAATTACGAATGTTAAATCACTGTACGTAAAAAGTGATAAATACCAACTTTTGTCATTATTATTAACTATTTCATAATTAAATAACTTAAATCTTATATTAATTACTTAAGATTTACTTGTGAACATCGAATGAATCGATTTTTTTTCTTATATTCACACTGTTCTTAATTCATAGAAGTTCCGTAAGTACCATTATCATGTGCGGGAGCAGTTAATAATGAACTAAGTTCCGCTCAATGATAATCCAAGGTAAGAGCTTTTTGGTCGGATTCCACAATAAAGTGTGATCCCAGTAAATATCTTTGGAGTTTGGTTATTGACCAAACAAGCGCCAGGAGTTCCTTATCCAGGACGGAATACTTCTGTTCTGTTGAAGTTAACTTTCTAGACACATAGAGAACTGGATGCAGGGTGCCATCATATTCTTGGAGTAATACGCTTCCTATTCCGTAATTAGAAGCATCACTGCGCAAGATAAACGATAGATTTGGATTAGGCAACCTTAAAACAGGAGCATCCGAAAAAAAATTTTATGATGTCTAACGCGATTTGATGTTCGTTAGACCACCGAATCACGTTAGCTGCACCTTTCTTTAGTAAAGAAGAGAAAGGCGCAGTAATGGTAGACAGATGAGGAATGAATTTCCCATAAAACTGTATTAATCCTAACAAAGATCGTACTTGTTTCTTTGTTTTAGATGTAGAAATGTTGAGGATCTTTGAGACATTACTGTCCTCTGTGTATAACATACCGCGACCAATGCGGTGACCCAAAAAAGAAATGTCGTGGAAACCCACAAATGCCTTCGATGGCTTAGCTGTTAAGTTATAATATTGCAATGTGGACAGTAATGTGTTCAATCCTTGCATGTGTTCATCCCATGAGTCACTGAAAAGACATATGTCATCGATGTAAGCAATGACATCGGGATGATGAGACAGAATTCGACGCATCATGCGCGCGAAAGTGGCAGGTGCGTTCACTAACCCAAATGGCATCAAATTCCATTGGAATAGGCCCCGTGGTGTAGAGAAAGAAGTGAGTGGTTTTGCCCTTTCTGTCAATGGGACTTGCCAATATCCCTTTGACAGGTCAAATTTAGAGAAGAAAGTAGAATTAGCTAATTTGACCAATAAATCTTCTAGAAGGGGTAGAGGTTCAGCGTCGAATTGTGAGACTTTGTTTAATTTCCTGTAGTCAACACAAAGACGGATATTGTTATCTTTTTTTCTGATGATCACCATAGAAGAAGAATATGGTGACGTAGAAGGTTCAATTATTTTTAATTGAAGCATTTCATCCAGTTCCTTATCAACCTGAGAACGAAAGTGCAAAGGGATAGGGTATGGACGAACTCGAATTGGTGTGTCGTCAGTCAAGAGAATGTCATGTTGTATAACCGACGTATGACCTGGGAGGTCAGTGAGAACATCCTGATAAGACTCAATAAGAGTAGAGACTTGCTGACATTGATCAGCAGATAGTTCAGACGAAATAGTTACATCATTCCAACTTTCAGTAGCACGAAGTGGTACAACTGTTATCGGTAATGGTACGTCAAGAAAAGAAGATTCTTCTTCTTGGATGACCGATAAAGTGGTATAATGATGAATAGGAGGTGTAGGATCGTCAGTTGACTGGAATACTGACTGAAGATAGTCAGGACGTGTATGATATTCCTTTAACATATTAATGTGAAAGGTTTTATGTTTGCCCTTGATATCGACTATGTAGTCGACATCCGAAATTCTGAGATTATTCTAAAAGGTCCACTCCAAGTAATAAGTAGACGATTATTTTTAGCAGGCAATAACACATATGCCTCGTCACCAGGAAGAAGCTGGCGAAGACGTCTATACTTGTTTGCGAAAAGTCTAGCTTTTTCTTTTGCTTGTTCAGATGAAGTGGTAGGCAACCTACATGCCTCTATGATCCTTTTTCTCAAAGAGATCACATACTCATAAGAGGATTGAGTCTCCTCTTCGATATTCTCTTCAATGAGTAAGTCGTGGAGTAATGACATTGGTCCGCGAGGTTGGATGCCGAAAACTAACTGATACGGAGAGAAACCAGTAGCTTCGTTTTGAACCTCGCGATACGCAAAGAGGGCAGAAGGTAGGACTCTGTCCCAATCCTGAGGGTGATCTTGCGTAATCTTACCCAGTAACTGTTTGAGTATCCTATTCAGACGCTCAATTAATCCATTTGACATGGCATGATAGATAGAACTAAGCGATCTATCAATACCCAACAACTTCATGACTTTTGACATAGCTTCAGATACGAACTGAACACCATGGTCAGATAGGATCTTACGCGGAAAACCTAAGCGCGAAAAGATCAACCATAATGCCTCTGCAACACTAGCAGATGTTGTATTTTTCAGAGGTATGGCCTCAGGCCAACGAGTACACATATCAATACAAGTGAGAATATGTGTATGTCCTCTGGCAGAAGGTTGCATAGGACCAATTATATCAATAGCCATTTTCTCAAATGGACGAATCGGAATGTCCGCAGCTTGAATAGGAGCTGCATGGTATGGACCCCGAACTTTGACTTCCTGACAAGTCATACACGACCGGCAGTAGATATTCACATCTCTGTGAACGCCTGGCCAATAGAATGCAGATAGCACTCTAGATTTGGTTCGTGAAAAACCCATATGGCCTGTGCATTGAGAGTCGTGTGCATGACGCAATATACGAGCTCTCATAGAAAGAGGTACTAAAATCTGAGACCGAAATGATGAGTCAGTGTCTTGTATTAGTCTCACTAATATCCCATTCTTTAGTACAAAGTTATGGCTAGATTTTGCATTTGTTTTAGTAGACTTGTTATTAGTTAGTTTAAAAAATCTATTCAATGAAGCATCATTTTTTTGCAATGTTATAAACGACTCTCGTGTAATAGGAGTGTCAACATCATCATCATTAGCATTGACCGCAGGTTCAGAAGGTGTATTACGCAACATATCATTGGCTTGCGCTCTAGTCACAACCGCATTTGCAGTATGTATATGTCGCTCTTCCCATTCAGTAATCTGCTGTGGGGTACACTCTTTAACCCCATGTATGCGGCCAAGTATAATATATAATATCACTTATAGGTGCAGGAAGAAGGCATGCGTGAATTTTTCCTGAAAAAAATGGTGTATGAAGGTAAACTATAGCTGTAGGAAAAATCTCACCAGTCCCTCCAAACGTCACGCACTTCACAGTCTTGCCAGTAGCGCAAGACGGATCTATCAATGATTGCCTGATGCCGACAGTGGTGCAGCCTGAATCAAATAAAACAGATGCAAGAATAGTGTTAACATATCCGCGATGAAGTTGAAGGCATCCTGTTCCGTCATGTGTAGCAGCCGATGTGGCCGTACAAACCGTCGGGAGACTTGGCAAAACATGTCCGCACCGTAGCGTCGTGATCGCCTTGGGCTGGAATAGGGTATTACACTCATCACAAGACTTGACCTGTTCGAAATCAAGAGAACATGACATAGCACTATGTGCATTAACATTATTATCCTGTTCTTTGTTAGTCTGTGTATCTCTCAAAGCAACATTGGAGTGTTGTCGTGGCTTGCTCGAAGATCTATCTCTTCGTCGCGATCGATTTTGGCTATTATCCCCAAAATTGCTAGTATTTGCATTTTTGTTTACGTTAAAATCACGGTTAGTATGACAATTACCATTGTGCCATTGACCATTCTGTCTATTTTGATAACCTTGTCTGTTATTGAAAGATTGTGATCTAAATTTCCCATTATGATGATAATTATTGCTTTGATTATTTCCAAAATTATTTCGATCAAAATCTCGTGATCTGTGAGATTGGCCCCAGGAAACATTATAAGGAGTAGATTGTTGGAATTGTTTCCCATTATTAAAATTGAAAGCATTGAAATTCGCGTTATTTCCCTTTTTAAGGTATCTGTCGTTACTTAAAGAACGATGTCGCGAATAATTATTCTGTCGCATAGCGAAAGCAACCGGCAATTCATCCTTAATCAAAGAATTGCTAATTTCCATATTCGGATGTGCTGTGCAATATTGTATACAGCTTTGCTGCATGTCCTTAATGTTAGATGATTACGTTCATGCAAAAAAGCAAGAAACGATGGGTTTACCGAGGACAAGACTTTATCGCGTGGCAATAAATCTCTTAGTGCGTCATACGTTTTATCTGTTTTGGATAGTTCAATCCATCTGTCCAATGTAAGACTTATATGTGTAATAAAATCGCTAAAATGCTTTCCGCTTTGTGGCAACAGAGATTTAAATCTCAAACGTTATTCATTTTCTGTCATTTGATATTTAGTAAGTAACGCAGTTTTGAGAGCTTCATAATTATTTTTATCAGTAGCAGTTGCCATATGATATACTGAAACAGCTTCGCCCGTAAGTAGTTCTGATAATTTTACACAGTACTGTGCTTTATCAACGTTATAGGCTTCACATGTTGCTTCGAACCTATGTAGGTAATGAATCACATCGTCTGATGGAGGATTAAATTTTGGTAATATTAGATGAAAATTTTTTATATTTCCGTGTTTGGATGAAGTTTGACCCTCATGAGTTTTCTGAGAATTAGCTTCATGAGCTAATCTAAATTGTTCACATTCCATTTCCTTCATTTTTTGTTCATGTTGAACCTGAAGCTGATATTTTCTTGTATTTTCTTCAGCTATCAATCTCCTTTCTTCCATTTCCTTTTGCTTACCTTCCATTTCAATTTTAAGTTGCCTTTCTTTTTCCGCAGCTTCAAATTGTTTTTGTTCCATTTCAATTCTAAATTGCTTTTCTTTTTCAGCAGCTTCAAATTGTTTTTGTTCCATTTCAATTCTAAGTTGTTTTTCTTCAAATATCCTTTTTTTCTCGTTTTCTTCAGCCTCAAATTTCAAATTTTCTAACCTTAGAGTTTCTAATTTTCTCTGTTCAGATTCCATCTCTTGAGCCTTTTTATATTCCGCAAGTGCGAATACTTTTACCTCTTCAGGAGTCATCTGAAGGGATTTAGCCTGTTTAATAAAATAATCTAAGGTAAACATTATGATTACCAAGTAGTTAAAGTACTTTTTTCTTAGTAAATATTAATCCACCAATGTGCAACAATTTTATCTAATCACTCTAAGAAATGTTACTCGTTCATGTCCTAGAACGGTATGCCATATCAGTTAATTTTCAATTATATTATTAATCAAGAAAAATAATTTATGCAATGCAATAATATGATAAGACAAAATCAATAGACAATTACGACAATAGTGACAAGACAAGATAATTAATGACAAATGAAAACAATCGCAGAAATCAAAAAAGTTAGAATGAAAAAAAAAGAGATAATTTTGCAGGAAGTGCAATGATAACTACGATAACCAATTAAACAAGACAATTGACAACACAGTGTATAAACATAGTTTTGTAAAAAAAACTGAACGATAGTAAGGTGAGACTGGACGGATGATACAAACAAAATACATCATAAAAATAAAGTACGGATAAAAATCACTAAAAAAACTACAATGAAACTGGACCACACAACTAAACAGTCAGGTGTCACAGGCAACCAGACACAGTGGACCTAGAATCATTCTACACTCACGTGTAGGAACATTCCACTGAGGGAAGTCTGCAAATAAATTCCTAAAGAACACTTAAGACGGACCTGTGGTGAAACTGGTATGTTTCCGTCATAAGTCACCGTACCCAACCTCCCACGAAAAACATTGAACATAGAACACGCAACATGAATAAAAAAGCAGTGGACATATATGCAAGATAAGGTGCAGCTAAAAGTAACACGATGGAGTGAACACACAATGTTTTTCTACTTATCTTTCAAGGAGAAAAAATTATTTCTTGCATCCGGAACTGAATGTATGAGACTTGTTATGTTAATTGACTTAACACAATGTCAGTGTCGAATGTCGAAACTGGAAGTTGAGGTTCGACGTTGTCCTTGACCTTCAGATAACTGTCGTCTTGATTCCACGTGTATGTTGACGTTTCCTTTTGAAGATCGAGGTTTTTCTCTTCAACCGATTTATTTGACTTTGAGAACGGTCCCTTCTTGAATATCGTAATTTCCAAACCACGCTAGTTCCACCAAAGATGTAGAGGTTCTTTCTTCATGGGTCGTTGTAACTGACAACTTGTATTACGCGAATGGTCCATTTTAAACAATGTGATATTCAGTCAAATAAAAATCCAACAGAGAGAGAGAGCATATCAATAAATGCCAAGACTGTAGTGCAGTATACAACTCGTTGTTGGAAAGTTCATTCAATTTATTGGACATAACACGGTTGACGAGAGGACAACATAAGATCTTGACGACTGACGATTAACGTTGAACAAAGACGGCAAAATACGTAGAGTTCATGTTTACAATCTAATTAGTCTTTTCTATGCTAGAATTCTTCTTGCAATCAAGGACAGGGCATACGGCATTCATATCATAGCATACAAATTGAAGATGAGGCAGTTAACATTATAATGTCACATTCCAGTGTCCTGTGACCTTGGCAATGACAGTGAGATCCTCATTATGTTTTCTTACATCTAAGGTCTCTTTCATAAGTATGTCCTATTACTGTACTGGCCTCATGATTGATCATCATAGAATAACTGCATACATTCCTACCACAGACTTTCTGGGCGTATAACCTTAATTTATAGATAATATTTGAGTCACCTCTGCTATAAGCCGAAACTATTCCAGACGGCCGAATAATGACTCATTTCAACAAAATCCACGTTAATCCCCGCCAATCCCTTTCTAGGCTGATCGGCTTTCAAATAAATTATATTCTTCAAACGGGAAACCATTTTGGTACCGACATGTCGTCGATTCCAACTAGATGCTCGTGTTGAATAAAATTCTAATAAAGTTATTATAATACTTGCGTTCTCCTCAGAGATATCACGCTTACGTGGCTGATCACCGTCCACATCTTCTCAACAGAAGGACGGATCATATAAATATAACCTCTGCCCGAAATAAGGGTTTAAACTCCACAAATCATGGGACTGATTTTGGAAACTCAGCTTGCTCAACCAAGCTATGACGTCGACCCCTTGTTTGGCAACACGTGCGTACCGAATAACCCTTACTCACACTAGTGCACAATCGTGCTCTAACAAAATAAAACTTACAAACAATTAATACTATCATATATGCAGATGCGCTATGTTTTAACATGGTAAGACCACAGATCAATATACCTGAGACTACCAATATGTTGTTTTTTTTTTTTTTCTATAACCAGCGGCACTCGAGCTTTCTAGCTCTTTCGGCCCAATGACATGTCATTGCGAGGCTGGGGGGTCAGTGGACTTTCCTTCCAACCCGGTCAGGAGCTTCGCTCCTTCCCATCCACACGGGATTTATGTGTAGGAGCCGTTCAGATTATTCAGTCAAATTTCCGGTCGTAAACATTTCTTCAAACGCCGACGGCCGGGTTTGAACCATGAACACCTGGTCGCCAGGACAACGTTGTAGCCATTACACCAGCGCGGCTCCCACCAATATGTTAAAACCTGTTACGGACTAAGAAAGTCCGTTACAATCGCTCAAGGCAAGTCTTGTTTCTATAGGCTTTTGTTTTGAAATCAATGCAAGACGCGTTAGCATTGTGGCATCTATCCTTCTCTCCCCCCTTTTCTATAACTCTGTCTTCTAAGCAAATATTTGTTTGAACTTGTTACGTTTAATCTCAAGGTCACTTACGAACATTGGGTACCTTTTATTTGTTATCAAACTAATACGCTGGGGCGGTTGAAGAAAACAATTCTCTACCAACTTTTTAGTTCTATCTTATTTTTGACGTTCTGCACTATCCTGTTATAGTCTAATTTAGATATTGTATTTAGAATATCGCCACAATAATGAATAAATCAATTCACTCTGTACCCTTCAGTCAGTACATAGCACAGGCGTTGAATCAGTTGACGCCAATCTCTGCTGTCTGCCGAGTTCAAGTTCGTCGTACGCGTTATCTATCCGTTTGTATGCTGGTCTCCAGTTCTCGTCTCCATTCATTTTTAGGTCACCACCTATTTTGTTTACTCCGCAGATTTCAGAACAAAGAGCTAAGTTATAACTGTCATTAGCTGATTTTCTCAAAGAGTGCCCAATCAAACACCATTATATTTTTCTTGTCTCTTGTTCTACCGGTGTTTTTCTGGTACCTGCCATCAGTTCCGCTTTAGTTATTCGTGCTCCTGTCACAACATTTCACTTCTTTTATTTTGTCAATCACTCGTTGATGAAAGTATGAATGAAGTTTCTTGGTAGTCGTCTTCACAGCCGTACAATAGGACAGCCTTGACGTTTGAACCGAGTTTTATTTTCCTTAGCTGACCTATCTATGTTTGTTGACGTTTTTGTGGTATAACATTTTTTTAATACGATGAATAACCGACCCAAAGCCCTACCTTCCTTAGTCGCTTTCTACGAATTGCGTGGTAGGGAACAGTGTTATTATTCTTAGCTCCCCTTTTGGGGCCCCGGTAACACACAGCTTGATGATCTAGATTTTGCTGATGACTTGGCTGTTCTGTTCCATAACCATGATGAGATGCAAGACAAAATGACAATACTCGATGAGAGGTCACAACAAGTGGGTCTGAAAATACACAACAAAAAGACAAAGATAATGACAATAAATGCAGGTAATGATAACAAGGTTGAACTTGAAGAAACACCACTAAAAGAAATAGAATCGTACACATATCTTGGCAGCAATATAGACAAAGTTGGAGGGACAGACAGTGATATCAAACTAAGAATACAAAAAAGCAAGAGGAACTTTCATTGCATTGGGAAACATATCGAGAACAAGAGAAAGCAAGTCCAAAACTAAAAAAAGAATCTTCCATTCAAATGACAATTCAGTTCGATTGTTTGGCTCTGACACATGAAGAAAAACAAAAACAACAACCAAAAAGCTACAGACTTTCATAAACGGGCGCTTGCGCAGAATAGAAGGATTAAAATAGGATGCCAGTCACCAGTGTAGAACTGATGACAAGAACCAGGCAAATGCCAGTGGAACAAGGATTGAAAACAAGACGCTGGCGTTGGATAGGACACACACTGTCTTACTTGCTGAAGCTCTTTTCATAGCCCACAAATTTATCGTCGTACCTGATGAAGCTCTTTTCATAGCCCACAAATTCAGCATCGTACTTGATGAAGCTCTTTTCATAGCCCACAACTTCAGCGTCGTATCTGATGAAGCTCTTTTCATAGCATAGCCCACAAATTCAGCGTCGTACCTGATGAAGCTCTTTTCATAGCCCACAAATTCATCGTCGTACCTGATGAAGCTCTTTTCATAGCCCACAAATTCAGCGTCGTACCTGATGAAGCTCTTTTCATAGCCAGAAATTCAGCGTCGTACCTGATGAAGCTCTTTTCATAGCCCACAAATTCTGCGTCGTACCTGACGAAGCTCTTTTCATAGCCCACAAAAAATTGTGCCTACCTCTCCATACTTGTCAGTTTATTGAAAACATCTGTCTGAAAATAAAGATATAAAAGACAAAGATATTGAGAATAAGAGTAGCAAATGGTACGCAAGGTGCACTTAGAGAAGCACCCCTGCAAGGTAAAGACTCATGCATATATCTTAGCACCAATAGAAAGTTGAAGAAACATACGATGAAATTTTTTTTAATGATACAGAATGAAAGATGGACTGTCACTGCCTTAGGATGTATAGGGAAATGAAACAAAACCCACGAATAGCCAACCAAGTAACTAATAAATTAAAGATGAGTAATCAACAAGCGTGTTCATCACTGTTTGGCGCAGAAACACGTTCAATGAATCTCCAGTTAGAGAAAGAGATTGTGGCCCGTGACAAATGGACCTACAAAAGAAGGGGGTGCATCTCACTGGTAACAGGCGACCCAATACCAGACACTGCTGGAGGGTAGTGAAGTGTAGACACTTCACCTGTACTAGGTTTCAGCTTTATAAGGTGGGGTGACCAATTCCCTTCCTCGCTTCATTCGATTAAGTACCCATTTACAGCTGGGTAAACTGGAGCTTGATTTGATCTGGTTTCAAACCCGACTCTTTGCCTAGAGAAGCAAGCATTTTAACTACTCTGCAACTCAGATATTTACATATTATTTAAAGGGAAGAAAACAAATGAACAAGTCCTAAAAAAGTCAGAAAACAAAATAATCAATTAATGATCTCAAAATTAGTCCCCCAGAACAATGTGAAAATATGAAGAGGCATAACACCATAACATAATGATTAGTTGAAGACAAACTAGAATTCAAGGTTATAAGTGAGAAGATAACATCAAGAAATAGACAGAAAAGAGCATTTTCATGGTGTCGAAGGTAAAAGACAGAATACGTTATAAATTCCCTGCAGCAGATCTTTGAATTAGAGATCGCAGCTGATCTCATTGGCGGAAAGCATCGAAGAAATAAGAATAACATATTAGAATAATGAGTGACAGAAACAATCTTGAATAATAAGGGAAAAAATAACAAACACTTATTGTTATTTTTATTGTTAATCAGAATCGACATCACTGCACTCGGGGCAAACCCATAGGTGCTCAGTCTCCCTCGACAAATGTCGAAGAGTATGAATGCTAATTGTACCTGTAGCACGCTGGTTGTACACACGACGGATGCATCCTTTATCACGTCCATTTCTGCTGGTCCCACATTTGATGCCAAACTCCAACAGCCTCAGCCTTGTTGATTTATCCATTGCAGTGTCATTATCCAGCAGGCGATGATTAATAGCCCTTAGTATCTCTCCCTTATCCATGTCCAGTGTCCCCACTATGGGTGCTCTCGAGGCCAGTCTGTCAGCTCTCTCATTGCCACGTACCCCTGCATGACCAGGACAGTAGATCCGCACCAGTTCTTGAAGAGTTGATGATTCTATTGATGTTTTCCATTCCTGCCGCAGCCATCCGTTCTGAACTTTCCGTAGGATGGCTTGAGAGTCCGACAATATAACTGCCCTGGTTGATGGAGTTTCAGACAGAACCAAGGTAAACCTTGAATAAATTATCAGCATGTCATAAATCTTAAAACCGACGGCAAAGATCCGAGGTTAATTAAGAACATCCTAACTTCGGCTAATATTATTCTCTTCTCTTACTGAAATCTACACTTAAAATCTGGGAGCGACGTTCGGCCGATGTCCCATCGTCTCTAACTCACAGATCATTGAACTCTTGAATTCATTTCTTAACGTTGTTATCTACATGCCTTTTTTCTCGTTTCCTGTAACCGAAACCATGTCCACTCGTAACCTTGGGTTCATACCGACGATATAACAATTTCTTTGTCTTTTGTCCACAAGTTACCTTAAGTTAAAACCAGTCACGGATTTCACAACATAAAGATGTCACTTGTTAACCTTTATATTAACTGCCTTACTAAAACGTCTGTAACGAACAATGACAACATTCCACCCTCTTTTCTGAAAAATACGGAACAAGTGCGCAGTGCACTGTGAAATCTAAATTGAACACCCATAAGAAAGCAAGCAGGTTTTCCCAATTAAAATTTTTTTTTTCATGGTACATTGACCACAAGTCATGCCAAGTTTGACTACAAAGTACCAATGAAGTTGAAATGTAATGTAAAATAAAAGACAAGATCACAGGAGAATTAGTGCCGACATCATGACATGTAACAGAAAGAGCACAACACAATTACTTACCCCGCGTCATGTTGTGGCGGGTTACTTGCTCTTAACGTCCTAATACTAAAAAGTGGAAAGAAAGGTTACATGAATTCATTGAGACGGTAGTGACAGAGCCTCGTATAGATAACCACGATTCTCCGAGGAAACAAATATACACTGCAGCAACTGTTGTCTCAAGCACCGTCTAAGAAACGACTAACTTGCAGTTATGCAAATTTATTGTGTAAAATAGATAACTACAGAAACTACAGTTGCAAGAGCAAATAGAATGCTTTGGTGCAAGAGCCACAGCTACAGTGTTAGCTCCTTGCTTCATAGGGAGCGAAAAGGACAAGGATTATGATAAAGATAGATATACTGGTTGAAAGAATTAAAGCCCGTTGCCTAAATGGCAAGAAAACAGAAGAAATAGTCTTCTCGAAGAGATGGAATTCTCTTACTTACTTACTTAGTCGTTCCCCTTCTACCGTGAGGTGTAGAGATTTGGAAGAGAGAGCGCCAGACCATTCTATCAGCTGTCTTCTTCCTGGCCTGGTTCCATTCTAGTCCTCGGTCCTTCAAAGATTGTCTAATGTTGTCCTCCCAGCGGACTCTGGGTCGTCCTGGAGGTCTGGATCCCTGGCTCTTTGTTTCCCATGCTTGTCGTGGTAGCCGATCTTCTCCCATTCTGCAGACATGGCCAAACCATCTTAGTTGGGACTGTTCTATTTGGGTCTGCAGCGGATGGGATTTTAGGCCTTGACGGATCGTCTGGTTGCGGACCATGTCTCTTCTTGTTACTTCAACCACTTTCCTCAGATACCTCATTTCTGAGGTTTGGATCTGGCTTTTGTGGGTTGTAGTCATTGCCCACGACTCGCATCCATATGTCAAGACTGGGACATAGGTGGGGCGGTATACAGCCATCTTCGTTTTCTTACCAACCTCTTTCTTGCTGAGGAATCCACGATTTATGGCCTGAAAAAGTCTCCCAGCCGCTGCTTTTCGAGTGGCCAACTCTTCTTTGATGCCTCCCTTTCGGTCTATAATAGCTCCGAGATATTTAAAGTGGTCGACCTGCTCCAGGACCTGTTCTCCCAACTTAATCTGATGTTTTCTTTCTTCTCGTGATATCACCATGGATTTTGTTTTAGAGCTGCTTATGACCATCCCTCTCTTCTCCAGCTCTTCCTTCCAGACTTGCAGGTTGGATTGGAGATGTGCCTCTGATTTAGCAATCAGGGCAACATCATCAGCAAATGCCAGCTCCGAAATATAGACCTGTCTCATCTTCCAGAACCCCACTGAATACTTTCTTGTTCTCTCCTTACATGCCTTGATGACATCGTCCATAAGGAGTATGAAGAGGTAAGGTGACAGGTTATCACCTTGTCTTACACCAGTGGTGGTCCTGAACTCTTCTGACTTATGGTTTGCTGTCCTCACATAATTTCTGCAAGACTTGTAGAAGCTCTGTATAGCATGAATCAGAGGTGCTGGAATATTCTTCCTTGCCAAACAGTCCCAAAGTTTGCTCCAGGGGACCCTGTCAAACGCCTTTTCCAGATCTATGAAACAAAGATGGATCTCACTCTTATACTCAAGGGCCTTTTCACTCAGCTGTCTGAGTGTGAAGATTAGGTCTCGAGTACTTCGGTTTGCTCGGAATCCGCACTGGACCTCATCCAATTGTGGCTCAGCTAGGCGTCGGAGTCTCTGCTCTAGGATTCTAGAGTAGATTTTACCAGGGACACTGAGAAGGGATATGCCTCTATGGTTTCCACATTGTCGATTGTCACCCTTTTTGAAAATTGGTGTTATGATGGCAATCTCCCAATCCTTTGGTATGGTCTTGTTGCACCATGCTGCCTGTAGGACCTTTAAGAGTAATAGGTCGCCTGATGCTCCCATGTACTTAACCATTTCTAGTGTTATACCATCATGCCCTGCTGCTTTGCCCATCTTGATTTTCTCTAGTGCTGCCCTCAGTTCTTCCATCTTTATGTCATCTTCACCATCATTGGTTTCCTCTTCTGTGTCAGTGGTTATCATTTCTGATGCTTCATCATGCTCACCATCCAGGAGTTCTGAGAAATATTCTTTCCATCTTTCCATTACTTCCTTCGGGGCAGTAAGCAATTTGCCTTGCTTGTCCTTTATAAATTTGAGAGGGCATTGTTTTTCTTTCCTCATGTTCTTTAGGGTCTTATAGAACAATTTCTGGTTTTCTTGTGCATCTTTTTCTAGCTTTTCTCCAAATTCTTCCCAGGACTTCTGTTTTGCTGCTAGCACTTTGTTCTTTGCTTCTGTTCTGAGTGTCACATATTCTCTATATTTTTCCATTTGTCCTGTTGTGTTTTTAGCTCCTAAGTATTGTTTCCATGCCATTTTCTTCTCTCTTATTTTCTCTTTGACTTCCTCTGTCCACCAAGGTGTCCTCTTTCTCTGGTTCCCAAGTCGGACTTCACCGCATGCTTCTGCAGCAGCTGTCTTTATGATATCCTTGAATTTATTCCAGAGGGATTCCATGTCATCAGGTCGTTCTTCTGTGTTGCTCACTGCTGTAGCAATAAGCCCCTGATATCTGGTCTTAATTTCTGGCTCTCTCAGCTTGTAGGTCCTAATGCTCATTTCTCCTGCTCGTTTACTTGGTTTCTTGCGTGATGTTGGGCAGTTCCTAGGCTGAGCAACTCTTTCAGTTGTTCGTTTGATTGTTAGCAGGTAGTGATCACTTCCAATCTCTGGCCCCCTCCAGACTCTTGCATCTCGGACATATCTGAATGAGCTTCTCCGAACAATGGCATAGTCGATCACTGACTTCTCATTCTTGGTTGGTTCACATCTAGTGTATGCATGTATGCGCTTATGGGGGAACTTTGTGTTTGTAATGATCAGATTCTGCTCACTGCAGAATCTAAGGAGTCGCTTTCCATTGTCATTGAGAGTATCTTCTCCATATCTTCCGATAACTCCACCCCATCTAGCATGGTCATTTCCAACTCTGGCATTAAAATCTCCGAGCATAATAACTTCATCTAGGCAGTCATCCACTGTCCTTTGAAGCAGCTCGAAGAATTCCTCCTTGACCTCTGCTCTCTCATCCTCATTTGGCCCATACACTATGACCAGGTTGACTATGGTTTCTCCTTCTTTTAGTTTTACAACCATAATGCGCTCCGAGACAAAGTTCCATCCCTTGATACTATCTTTTTGATTTTGGGCCACAATGCAACCCACGCCCCCTTTAGCCCTTTCAGATATGGGTACACCACTGTAGAGCAACATGTTGCCATCGAGATCCATGACTCCTTGTCCTTTTTTCTTCGTTTCCGTTATAGCCAGGATTTCTAGTTTTGCTTTCTTCATCTCTTCCACCAGCTCCTCTTCCTTTCCATTTATACTTCTTGTGTTCCAAGTTCCATAAGTCGTAGTCCGTAGTCCGTTCCAGTTCGTCGCCTTTAGAATCAGTCCGGTTTTCTCTCTTGTAGTTCGCGTAATCATGATTTAAAGCAAACAGGTGATTGGCCTGTTGTGCCTTTGCATGGTGGAGGGGCTGCCTCCTTACGGCCTCCATGCAGGCCGCCCTCCTCCTTTTTCATCCGGGCTTGGGACCGGCATAAACCGGGGATCTGTGAAACAAATCCATGGATGGAAAATACCTTGGTGTTGTGTAACCCTGACAGTTTATATTTTCGATTTCTTTCATGATGGACCGACATTACGGATTCACACAACATGAATTGAAGGAACAAACCAGGCTAGGACGATCCAAGGTTTAATCTACATTATAAAATGCAACAGAACAAACTGTGTACAGATAATTCAGACTTCACTTTCTGGCATAAAAAGTCCGACATCTTCTGTCATTGTGACGGTATTGCCTCCCCTGCTTTCACAGTCAAATAAAACTGCAAAAATGGTCAGACGATATTCCCTGCCTTCCCACGCCTTCGTTTGTTATGGAGTTAAATAAACGCTCCAATCATTGTCAAACAGGTTGGGTGTGGTACTTTCAAAATATTTCCGACATGGAAAAAGTTTGCAAAGGTCACGTCTCCCATATATGGTAATATGATACCCGATGCCTTGTGTACAAACTTACAGGCAGATCGGGGAACTCACATGACAACATGTGTAAACTGTAATATTTATTACTTTATTAGAAAGTAATGTTGTCATAACACGTCGGCGCGGAAGCGATTATGTCAAACTTGTCTGCCCACATATGACACACAGACAGTAATCTCGTTATCTGTCGTATGAGGACGCAAAACGACGTGTCTGCCCATCTGGGTTACCAACCGAGTCGTCTTATCAGCGGTTCAATCTAAACACGCCGGCGCTCATCTTATCTCTGCTGCTCACCGCAAGCTAGGATGACCGGGTAACAACCGGTGACATCATAGAGAGGAGTGTCGAATGCTTTGATAAAATCAAATATCTGCTACTAAGCAGAAAAATAACGACGAAAGAAAGAAAGAAAGAAAAGTGCCATACGTGAGAGCACATAATAAAAATCAGTACCACAAATGTACCGATACTGCCGGAGATAAACAAAGATCAATAGGAGCCGCACCGTTTTGTCACAGTCATGATCCAAGTCATTTCTACTGCCCATATTTCCATTGTCGGGCCCGGTCTAATTTAAACTGCAGATATAATATCACTGCCGGTGATTTAACTATTTATCCCCACGGATATTTGAGTAGCCAACCTGCCTTGGAATTACACAAATCTAGGAAAATAGAATAATGAACACATCAAAATGGACACCTAGTCGTTCCACAGGCCCGACCAACATACACTCTCCAACTGACGTCACACTTTTGCTATGACGCCATCCTCACAATGTATTTTACTTCTTTTAGCCTACGCAACGATAATTGCAGGAAACTTCTATCGAGAAAACCCGAAGTTTTCAATGATCGTGCGCAGCTCTTAACATTTGATAACTCTGAAAACATCAGATCGAAAATGCAACCAGAAAATAAAGAATAGAATAGTCCGAGAATATTCACCTTTTTGGATAAGGACAAGCTTATCATGCAGACATCACTGTCAATGGAAGTAAGAAAGACACTTTATTCAGTACTAACAAGGTCAAGGTGAAGGTAAAGATAGTCGCATAGCAGAGACAGCCGTAGGGGAGTGAAGTGTTTGGAACTTCACTATACTAGGTCCAGCTTTTTTTATAAGATGAGATGGCCAGTTCCTTTCATCGTTGCCTTTTCTTCCATAATTCAAGAGCAGAGTCAGGTACCTATTTACAGCTGGGTAGACTGGAGTGTGACGCCACTAGGTTTTGATCCTGGAAATCGGTAACGGCCACGAAAGTAAAGCGCTCTAACCGCTTAACCAATCGGACGCTCTTACATGGTGCTAATTCAGTTGTATGGAAGCAAGTCATGGACTAATAGCAAACAATCAAGATGATCCGCCGAGATCTGATTTTGGAAAACAATTTTAAGAATAACATCGACACTAAACATTTTTCATCCTGATGATGTCTTGAAAGAAGCCAAACCAGAATGGAGAATTAATATATATATATATATATATATATATATATATATATATATATATATATATATATATATATATATATATATAGGATTGGAAATAAGCAGTTCTTTTTTGTGTGTATAAAGAAAAAAGGGGGAGGGGCAGGGCCGGATTAAACCAAGCAGGGTCTCTAGGCTTCTTGCCGTTTGGGGCTCCCTTCACCTAAAAGGCAATAATTTTAATATCTTTTTGTCAAACCCCTTAGCATGGTAATGGTATATATCAGTATTATAAATAGACTGGTGTGTTAGTTTGTTAGCATTGCTTACCTCTATTGTTAGTAATTATTTTTATTAATGTTTATTAGTATTATTTTTATTATTAATTATGTGAACACAATTGTTAAACTCTTTCTTTGTGTAGTTGTTAACTCATACTGGCTACTAGTTGTTGAATCATGCTTTATTTGCTAAATGATGTGAATGTCCACCAGTGGATAAATGTAGATGTTGGGACTGGTGTAGTAAAGTGTAACGATTGTCAACTCATCAAACCCAGCACAGTTTTGGTCATACAGGTCATCTTGTCCTGGAACGTGATGAGGCTCCGACAAGAAGGTGAGTGTAAACAATGAGTGTGTATCTGAATGTCAGTACGCGAATGGTAGAATGATTCGATAGAGTTGACAGGTTGGTAGTACATCACTCATACTCACACTGTTCGAATTCAAGAAGTACTGGAACTACGGTGATCTTTTTATAACATTTAATGGGACGCACACTTGGACAGTACGTGTATGGTTACAGGAACAAATGTCGACATAGACAGTATAATGTTGATCACAGGAATATCATCTTAAGTTAGCATTCATGCTTGGCAAATATCATAATGGAGCATTCGTAAATAAGCATTCAGCGTTCCATCATGTAAATCATCTGGCTTTACTGACTGGGCACGTCAGACCATAACCAATACATAGGAAGGCTCCTAGACCTAACCTCGTCTAGCGAATATTCCTTCACGTAAAGTTCAATATATATATATATTTCATAATATAGGAATCCCAGACATGGGTTCTCACATGTAGCAGTGATCTCTTGGTTCATCGAGCGATAGTACAGGCATCCCTTTTTCTCACTCGATAAATACAAAGTATATGAATTTCAACATGGCTGTTCTCTCTCTCGTGAGCTTCACTCACTATAGAATATAGACCAAAATTAGTCATTCATTAAATGTCCTCATTTCTTCATAGGTTCTCTCATAGAGGTAATTGAATAATATCATACAATCCAGTGCTGATACATAGGAATGTCTTCTTCCTTTGAATGGATATTCTTTTTAAAAGTACCACTGTGCATCTGCTTATCAACAACGATGGCGAAGCCCAAGTTCATAATAAATTGTGGTTTTACCTTTTTATGCGAAATATAACTTTGCCATTCCTTGGCAAAAGAGAATAAACACTGGGGTAAAGTACATACAACATGTCTAAATGATTATCACTTTTCCCCATCCATATATAGATCACTATTTCGGCAAAAGCCTGCTACAACAAAACTCGGCATCCTCACAGGATGACAGCCATGGATCACACCCTTTGCTAGCGATACTTCCGCTGCATAGCCTTTGACCTTTTCTAGCGACAACCAAATTAGTTCGACTTAGAAATGCAAAGATATCCATATATAAGACAGACTCGTCCTACTCATACAAACACTACGTATAAATTCAGGCCATAGATATACTGAAGCAAGAACAATCTATTCCTACCCAGCCACAGAATAAATCGCAGTAGGCCTAGAGTCGTCTGCGGAGTCCGATCGAAGATGACAGAACTATTTTCAAGGGAAGCAACCCAAAAATGACTTCTCCTTAAGCACTTAAAAAGGAAATACTTTGCTTACAAAATATTTGCGAACATAATAAGAATATAAATGTATTATATTGCAAGATAGTAAAAATTGCCCTTTACAGTCTTACCACACCTCCCGGGAAAAAAAAAATAAAATTTTTTTTTTTTTAAATACATCTAGGAGCACCGTAGAATAGGCTCACAACGCAAGAATACTGCGCAGATGAAAATATCAGGAATAACTATAATTCCTAATATGACTGGTGAGAATATATATCTCAAAATCTGAGAGAAATTGTTTCCCTACGAATAAATGTTTCCAGGAAGGTGTGATGTACGTATAATACAATTCTGGTAATTATACAATGCATACCAAAAATTCACACTACAATCTTAAATTTATGATTTATGAAGAAACAATCATCAAAGAACAGCGGTGAATTAACATCAATAAACCGCTAAGTAGCGATACCATCATTCTATTATTAAATTACAAATGTGTATCTTAGTAAAGAAACAAAAAATAACTGTTGTAAAGTTATACATATTAAAAAGATCCAATATTTAACAGTTAAGTGGCATCATGTGGGCATCTGGACAGAATGTCCGCCATCACATTTTCTGAACCACGGATAGCTCGTACCGAAAAATGAAAAGGTTGAAGAGCGATTGCGTATCGAGTTGATCTCGAGCTCTTCAAGTTCTTACTTTGGATAGCCGTAAGAGCTTTTTGGTCAGTTTCCACTACGAAATGCGCGCCCAGAAGGAATCTTTGGAGTTTGAGAATTGACCAAACCATTGCCAATAATTCGCGGTCTAAAACCGAGTAATTCCTTTCTGCAGCATTAAGTTTTCTGGATATGTACATTACAGGATGCAGAGTTCCAGAGTACTCTTGCATTAGTGCCGCTCCAATCCCAGTGGATGAAGCGTCACTACGAAGAACAAATGTCTTATCTGTTGTAGGTAACACTAAAATAGGTGGTGATGAAAACATAGTTTTGATCTTCTCTAGTGAAGATTGGCATTCATGAGACCAGTGAACCATGTTAGGCGACCCTTTCTTTAATAGTGTAGAGAGAGGTGCCATGATAGAGGACAGATTCGGAATGAAACGTCCATAAAATTGTATGAGACCTAAAAGACTTCGCACTTGCTTTTTAGTCCTAGGGATAGAGATGTTAAGTATCTTAGTGATATTATGGTCTTCTGTCTTCAAGAAACCGTGACCTACTCGATGGCCTAAGAAAGCAATTTCGCTAAAGCCAATACAAGCTTTAGATGGTTTTGCTGTCAGGTTATACTCACGCAGAGTTGATAATAATTCAACTAATCCTGAATAGTGATCTTCCCAAGTATCGCTGAAAAGACAGATGTCGTCTAGATAAGCAATGACATCTGACCGATACGATAGGATTCGACGCATCATGCGTACAAATGTAGCTGGTGCGTTCATAAGGCCGAAAGGCATAAAATTCCATTGGAAAAGGCCTCTGGGAGTAGAGAAAGCGGTAAGAGGTTTGGCGCGTTCGGATAATGGAACTTGCCAATATCCTTTAGACAAATCAAGTTTAGTGAAAAAATGCGATTTAGAAAGACGAGTAAGTAACTCTTCTAGTAAAGGCATAGGTTCAGCATCGAACTTCGTAACTTGATTCAATTTGCGATAGTCAACGCAAAGACGTATGTTATTGTCTTTTTTTCGAACAATAACCATCGGCGAAGAATATGCAGAAGTGGATGGTTCGATTATTTGTAAATCTATCATTTCATCCAACTCCTTTTCAACCTGTGTTTGGAAATGTATAGGGATAGGATAAGGCCTAACCCTAATTGGTGTATGTTCAGTTAGAACAATGTCATGCTCAATGACATGAGTTTGTCCAGGGATGTCAGTGAGGACATCCTGAAATGTTTGTAACATAGACGAAACTTGTCGCCGTTCTCCTAGAGACAAATCAGGAGAAACAGTAACGTCTTTCCATGATTCACTAGAATGAAGTGGGATCATTGGAAGCGGGAGATTAACATCCGAAAAACTTGTTTCCTCATCCTGTATTACAGACAGTGATGAGTAATGACCATGTTTGACATGAGAATCGTCCGTTGCCTGGAAAATAGGCTGTAGATAGTCAGGACGTTCATGGAACTCCGTAAGCATATTGATGTGGAAGGTTTTATGCTTTCCGTTAATATCGACGATGTAGTCAACATCTGAAATTTTCGATATTATATCGTACGGACCTTTCCAACTAATAAGGAGTCTATTTTCACGACAAGGTAGCAAAACAAATGCTTTGTCACCAGGACAAAGTTGTCGTAAAGTTCTCTTCTTATTAGCAAATTGTCTTGCCTTCTGCTTAGCAAACTCAGAAGAGGACGTTGCCAATTTGCATGCTTCGATAATCTTTTGTCTCAGCGCGATGACATACTCGTAAGAAGATTTTGTGTCATCGTCAATATTGTCAGCTGTTATAAGATCATGCAGCAAAGACATTGGGCCGCGCGGTCGCGCGCCAAAGACAAGTTCAAAGGGCGAAAACCCTGTATGTTCATTGGGGACCTCTCTGTACGCGAAGAGGGCCGCGGGTAAAACCCTATCCCAATCCTGAGGATGATCCTCAGTTATCTTCCCTAATAAGTTCTTAAGTGTTCTATTTAGTCGCTCGACCATCCCATTGGACATAGGATGATAGATGCTACTCAAAGATCTCTCTATCTGTAGAGTAGACATTACTTGAGACATGGTATCCGATATCAGTTGGGTGCCATGATCTGATAATATTTCTCCGGGGAATCCCAGCCGAGAAAATATAAGCCAAAGAGCATCTGCAATGTCAGTGGTAGTAATGCTCTTTAGAGGGATAGCCTCTGGCCAACGTGTGCACATGTCTACACACGTTAAGATAAACTGATGTCCTCTAGCAGATTTGATCTTGAATGGACCAATGATGTCTATCGCCATTTTCTGGAATGGACGAATAGGAATATCTGCAGCCTGAATAGGCGCAGCATGACGAGGACCTTTGGATTTGACTTCTTGACATACTTTACAGGATCGACAATAGATCCGTATGTCCTTGTTCACAAAAGGCCAAAAGAAAGCCGCAAGAACTCTTGACTTAGTACGGGAAAAACCCATGTGACCAGCACACTGAGAGTCGTGTGCATGTTGTAAGATCTTAACCTCAAATTCTTGGGTACAAGAATCTGAGAATGACTTGACTTAGTGGAGTCTTGCACCATACGTACAAGTACGCCATTCTTCATTGTAATCCAAGATTTACAATTTGAATCTTTATTCGGATCACCTTTCGTTACAAGAGTGAAGAATTTCTTAAGAGTCGGATCTTCTTCTTGTTGTTTTATAAACGAGTCACGAGAAATTACCAAGGGATCATCTTGGTTATGCACTTCATTATCTTCAACAGATGAAGTTTCAGGCATATTGAGAGCTTGAGCTCTAGTGACTACTGCATTAGCAGATTGCATATTTTGATTTTCCCAAACGGAAATTTGCTCCGGAGTACATTCTTTGACTCCGTGAATGCGACCGATGATAAGATCAGCGATCGGATCCGGCAAAAGACATGCGTGTACATCTCCTGTGAAGAAAGGAGTAGCAATCCTAATGATAGCGGTAGAGTATTTCTCTATGGTGCCGCCAAATGTTACGCATTTGACTACTTTGCCTGTAGAATGAGAAGGATCTATGAGTGACTGCCTAACCCCAATAGTTGTGCATCCAGAATCAAAAAGTACTGAGACTGGATTGTCATTTACCAAACCTTTGTGTAAGACAAGAGAACCTCTCCCATCATGCGCGATTGACGCAGGAAGAGCGGGAAGAGGATGGCCACAGCTTAAAGTAGACACTGTGGTTGGCTCAAATAATGTTTTGCATTGGGGGCACTGAGATGCTCTCCCAAAATCAAAAGCGGCACATGCCATATTATTAGAGTCATCATTATCTTTATTTTGTTTATAGGCTTCGTGGGACTCTTGCTGTGCAGAGTTCGCCTGGTAATGAGCTTTATGTTTTTTGAATTGTGCTCTACCTCTGTTATTATTGCCTCTGTACTTATCATTGTTTCCACTATTATAACCTCTACTCGGGTTTGAATCATAGCTCCTTTGGTTACTATCATCATATTCATTATAATGAGTATCTCGGTAATTATGATCCTGTTGTCTCCATGAAGGAAAACTTGGATAGTTTCTAGAATGACTTCCTTTGCGAAAGTTCCTGTAATTATGACCACCCCTGAATCGAGGGCTGTCAGCTCTTCTCCAGGTATTCGAAGAAGAACCCTGAAATGATTGGTTACCTTGGTTCTGATAACTGTAATAGTTACCTTTTTTATTAAACTTATTTTGAGGTCCTTGGAATTTGTGAGAGTGATTAGGGTTGTATGGTGTTGCAGAAGCAACTGGCATACCTTCTTTAACCTTACTGTTGCTAATAGCTACGTCCGGATGTGCAGTGACGTATTGGGTACAATACTGTTCCATTTCTTTTAGAGACTTAGGTTTACGCTCATGTAAGAATTCGAGGAAAGGTTTATTTATACTTGACATAATCTTGTCTCTGAGTATCAAGTCCATAAGGGCTTCATAAGTCTTTTCTGTTTTGGATAGCTCAATCCAACGATCAAATGTAAGTCGTGTCCTTGCAATGAATTCTGAGAATTCTACACCTGCCTCAGGCACCATTGTCTTAAACAACTTCCGATAACCCTCTTCAGACAACTGATACTTCTTTAATAAGGCTGCCCTAATAACATCATAGTTATCTTTGTCAGCCTCTTCAACCAAACTTAAACTAGTCAGAGAATCACCTTTCAGATTTTCTGATAACTGGTTAGCATATTGTGATTTGTCCACATTATGTGCTCGACACGAGCGTTCAAATCTGTTTAGCCAGAATGTTATGTCATCACTGGAAGGGTTGAACGCTGGTACCTTGACCTTGTAAGTAAAGGGTTTACCATTACCACTAGATGCTTGATTAACATTACTTATGTTTGTTAACTTTAACTTTTCTAACTCAAATGCTAAAAGTTCTTTTTGGTGTTCATGTTCTCTTATTGCTTTTTTTTTCTTGAGCTTCAGCTTGTAATTTTCTCTCTTCTGCAGCAGCCTGTAATTTTTTCTCTTCAGCAGCAGCTTCATCTTTTCTTTTCTCTTTTTCCATTTCCATCTGGAATCTTTTTTCATCAGTCTGTATCTGCAATTTCTTTTGTTCATCCTCTCTTTGTAATTTTCTTTCCTCAGCTTCTAATTTCTTTTCTTCAATCAATGCTTTTCTTCTTCAGCAGCCAATGCTTTGTCATATTGAGCAACTGCCCATTCTTCTAACTGCTGACCAGTCTTATCAAGAGCCCTGCCTTGTGTGATAAAATAATCCAAGGTAGACATCTTGTCTAATAAGATCAGTAATTTGCAAAAGTAAATAAATTTACTTTCTTAGTCTTAATCAAAGACTTTGTATGATAACTTTGTAACCTGTGAAAAATAGTACTTAACTATCCCAATCACTGTGGGAAACAAGCCTTACAAAGGTCTTGTATAAATCCTTATATAATAACAGCTATAAGTTGCTGGTTCACTCTATAATATAAGTGCAGTGCACCAGAAATAGTGTTTTATATCATCAACTGTGTACCTTTAGTAATAGCAATTAACTATCAGTTGATTCTTGTACATCAATTTATATGATCAACTATATTTTAAATAGTGTATGTCGATCAGGCACAAAACAAAACAGTTATACAGAAAAACATGAAAACATTTGCGGAAATGAAATAAATAAAATTGGAAAAACAATAAAAGATAAACCGCAAGAGGATAACAAATACAAATAACGCCACAGTATATAAATATAAATTGAGAATAGAACTGAAAGATAGAATAGGGTAGACCAACAAATTACAAACAAATCAAAACAAACTAAAGAACAGAGGAATATTACAAAAACAACAATGAGTACAGACTTCACAGCTAACACTAATAGCAACAGCTGTCGCAGCAAATTTCCAATGAAGAAAATTGCACCTATAGAAACGCACACATCAGACCCTCTATTACGTGGGATACTCTGCTGTGTGACACCGCCCAACCGAAACAACAACCCGCTGGATACAAACAAATATCACATATAAATAGTTAAACATAAATACATAAATGCATAAATAGTATGGCAATATGATGTAAATAGAGTGTTGCAGAAAGAATGTGTTGGAATGAAGGCTCAGTTACACTGCCTAATAGTACAGTACTGTGGTACTTTATTAAACAAATACTTCTGGTCTAATTATTTTAAATTCAACACAGAAATAGAAGCTCCATCGTTGATTTGAATGATAACAATCAATGTAGGACTTCTCAGTTCAATAACATTTTCTTTCGCAAACACTGTCAAATATTCTCCAGTCCTGATGTGTAATGTTCTATGTTTCAACCAAGCTCGCTGTGTAACACTGTCAGTTGTATGGCAAATGTCCAATGAACCAAATGTCAACAAACCCTGACCTAGTTACTGCATACTCTCGACAGGACAGGTCACGCTGACATCACTGTAGAGTTGTACTGCTGATGTATTTGTGTGTCGTAACAGACCCCAAGGAACGTCTGGTCTCAGTAGTTTACTTCTCAATATGGTCACTGTGCAGGTTGACCCAGGAAGCTGGCACACCAGTTGTTAAACTCTTTCTTTGTGTAGTTGTTAACTCATACTGGCTACTAGTTGTTGAATCATGCTTTATTTGCTAAATGATGTGAATGTCCACCAGTGGATAAATGTAGATGTTGGGACTGGTGTAGTAAAGTGTAACGATTGTCAACTCATCAAACCCAGCACAGTTTTGGTCATACAGGTCATCTTGTCCTGGAACGTGATGAGGCTCCGACAAGAAGGTGAGTGTAAACAATGAGTGTGTATCTGAATGTCAGTACGCGAATGGTAGAATGATTCGATAGAGTTGACAGGTTGGTAGTACATCACTCATACTCACACTGTTCGAATTCAAGAAGTACTGGAACTACGGTGATCTTTTTATAACATTTAATGGGACGCACACTTGGACAGTACGTGTATGGTTACAGGAACAAATGTCGACATAGACAGTATAATGTTGATCACAGGAATATCATCTTAAGTTAGCATTCATGCTTGGCAAATATCATAATGGAGCATTCGTAAATAAGCATTCAGCGTTCCATCATGTAAATCATCTGGCTTTACTGACTGGGCACGTCAGACCATAACCAATACATAGGAAGGCTCCTAGACCTAACCTCGTCTAGCGAATATTCCTTCACGTAAAGTTCAATATATATATATTTCATAATATAGGAATCCCAGACATGGGTTCTCACATGTAGCAGTGATCTCTTGGTTCATCGAGCGATAGTACAGGCATCCCTTTTTCTCACTCGATAAATACAAAGTATATGAATTTCAACATGGCTGTTCTCTCTCTCGTGAGCTTCACTCACTATAGAATATAGACCAAAATTAGTCATTCATTAAATGTCCTCATTTCTTCATAGGTTCTCTCATAGAGGTAATTGAATAATATCATACAATCCAGTGCTGATACATAGGAATGTCTTCTTCCTTTGAATGGATATTCTTTTTAAAAGTACCACTGTGCATGCATCGAAGCCCAAGTTCATAATAAATTGCTTTGCCATCAACAACTATTTTCAAGGGAAGCAACCCAAAAATGACTTCTCCTTAAGCACTTAAAAAGGAAATACTTTGCTTACAAAATATTTGCGAACATAATAAGAATATAAATGTATTATATTGCAAGATAGTAAAAATTGCCCTTTACAACAATAAACACATTTTATTGAAAAAATCTACCCATTTATTTTTTGTTTTACCTTATGCACGGTCCCCCTAGAGCTTCGGGCCCCCAGGCTTCAGCTTACTTAGCCTAATGGATAATCCGCCGTTGCATGAAACGAGGCAGAAAGACGGGATGACGAACGGACGGATGGACGAACAGATAGATAATTAGACAGACAGACAAATAAGCAGACGAGATGACAAAATGATGGATGGACGGACATATAGATAGTGAGACAGACAAACAGGCAGGCAAACAGAGAGACATCCAGAGAGACAGAGAAACAGATAGATAAATAGATAGATAGATAGATAGATAGATAGATAGATAGATAGATAGATAGATAGATAGATAGATAGATAGATAGATAGATAGATAGATAGATAGATAGATAGATAGATAGATAGATAGATAGATAGATAGATAGATAGATAGATAGATAGAAATAACCACATTACACGAACAGAAAGTCAGTACAATTGAAAGAAAGAATTAAGAACGTGACCAACATAGCTGATCTGACGTCAATCCGTCAACGACACTCCTAAAAGGCCTCAACGAAGACTTTTAGCTCATAATTGTTTCTTTCGGGTCTCTACGCGGCAGACCTCAGTCACGAAAGCAATGGCTTTAGGTCAGTGACTCTCAAAAGACCACTATTTGTTAAGTCACTAACCTCGTACTGATGCGTTTTCATAATAATTTCAATAATCCGATTCCATTTTGACTGTGTCGGTTGTCACAATTCGATTGTTTTTTTTTTTCCTTCTAAAACTCTCTGGACAATTTAATTGAAGGAGTGCGTTTGTATTTCTGAGGGAGAAGTTCTTCTTTGCTTTGCTTAGTTCCCGGGAGTCTCTGGGACAAGTTCTTCTTCGCTCTGTTTGGTTCCATGGAGTCTCTGTGGGACAAGTTCTTCTTCACTCTGTTTAGTTC
Source organism: Oreohelix idahoensis (assembly GCA_024509875.1). Taxonomy (NCBI): domain Eukaryota; kingdom Metazoa; phylum Mollusca; class Gastropoda; order Stylommatophora; family Oreohelicidae; genus Oreohelix; species Oreohelix idahoensis. The sequence goes on along the minus strand of JAMPIV010011831.1, from coordinate 215,829 downwards.
CCATGGAGTCTCTGTGGGACAAGTTCTTCTTCACTCTGTTTAGTTCCCATGAGTCTCTGAGGGGGCTAATTCTTCTTTTCTCTGTTTAGTTCCCGGGAGTCTCTGAGGGACAAGTTCTTCTTTGATTTGTTTAGTTCCCGGGAGTCTCTAAGGGGGCAAGTTCTTCTTTACTTTGTTTCGTTCCCGTGAGTCTCTAAGGGGGCAAGTTCTTCTTTGAAATGTTTGGTTCCTGGGAGTCTCTGAGGGACAAGTTCTTCTTTGAAATGTTTGGTTCCTGGGAGTATCTGAGGAGACGAAGAAAGAACATGGCTACTGTTCCCTCAAGTGTGTTGTATGGGCCGACTATTATTATATTATAATAACTTCCTATTGGCTATAGATTGGGTTATGAACAATCAATTATAACCAAATTTAATTATAAGCCGAGCGTCCGATTAAAAGAGTGGTTAGAGCGCTGGTCTCTCGCGGCAAAGATGCCGTGTTTGATTCCAGCTGCAGTCTGTGGCAGTATCTGCTATGGGACGTTATTAAAAGCTAACTTTCATTTTTTTGTAGTCACATGATCTCATGCTGATAGATTTGCAAAACTGTCAAGTACCCTCAGCAATAAATAATTAGTAAGTTATTTAAAATGTATAAGACAATTTGTTTGATTGGTGATCAAAAATAGTTTGAGCTGTTTATCCGATGGTCATATAACAAGTTTTAAAAAAGAAAAGACAAGTCGCAGAGAATATTAAGACGAGATGAACAAATCAAAGATGATCCAATCTTATTTATACCTTCCCTTTGTGAAGAGGCGGTGTCATCACCATCCGTAACATCCAACATCTAATTCTTCCGCCTGGTTTCGAAATGATGTCCCTTTCTTAAAATTCAACAGTGTAGCGAGACGGGCTAAACACTCTGGAACTGCACCGTAAATGATAATTTTATCGGAGAATTTGTTTGTAAATATCATTCTTTCTTAATTTTAGCCGTGGAAAAAAATTGTCGTTGTGATTTGACAGTAAATAATAATTCTGTCTGTAATTTTACGACATGAAATATCACTTCTCGTTGGATTTTCAAGCATAAAAAAGGAATCACGGTGGAATTCACTTTATTCTGATTGGAGGAAAGACATTCTCAGTCAAAACGATTGGTTACCTAATTATGCACAGTCAATCTAAGTGAAACAACAAATCGAATTTGTAAAAAGAGAACCAATCTAACGCAGGACGATGGATTCAACGAACATCACTGTACGCCTGACAGAAGCATCGCGACTACGTGTCATACATTATCCAGCCACAGAACTAACTGTAGAGCCATTCTCAAGAAGATAAATGCACTTTTGAAATCAACAAAAACATCAAATGTACAATGTATAACTGGATATATATATATATATATATATATATATATATATATATATATATATATATAATATATATATATATATATATATATATATATATATATATATATATATATATATAATAATCAGTTAATCATTTACATTAATCAGTTACATTTTTGTACTGATTTTATTGCGATTTTTTTCCGAGTGGCACCCTTTTCTACTTTGTCCACTGTATCAGAATTTTTGTATTTTCCTTCTTACACTCCTCTCAGAGATAAGTCATCACGTCTGTTTATTACCTGTCCCTTCCCTAAACATTTGCAGGAGTGGCTGAGAAAATATTATCGACAACCATGTTGCTTAATATCGGCAGTGGCCGACATCAGACACCAGCTCAACACTAAATCGCACAGCGAATGTGTTTAATTGCTGATAAGGCCAGACTTCGCTCGTCGCCAAGCTGGTAATACGGAATGACACATTTTGGACAGACAGGACTGACAAGATTACTTTTGATGATGTAATAAGATGTTACACACATTGCTGAGAGAGTTTACCGATGGGTTTGTGAGTTGATACACAAGGCATTGGAGGTTTGATTGCCATATATGGGAAACGTGACCTTTGCATCACGCGCAAAAGTATTCCATGTTGGAATATTTTGAAAATATCCCACCCAACATTTTTGTTTGAAATGATTGGAGCCCTGAGCAGCTTCATAACAAACAGATGCGGGGGAGGACAGTGAATATAACCTGACGTGTTTCAGAGTTAAGAAATTGTGAGATTCACGCTTGCCAAGACACAACCAGACTTGCCAGAAGTTAGAATTAAGAATTTCCATTTATCAGACCGAACTTTGTGGAACAATCTTGAAGGACGTACTTAGTCCAGGAAAACCATTTTAATAAGGAAGCCTGAAGAAACTGAAACACACGGAGTCATAGAGGGAATTATCTTATAAAAGTAACGACCCACAAGAACACTTGTAAGAGGCCTAATCAAGTGCCTTAACTTCATTCATCTGAGTGTGACGGTATTGCCTCCCCTTCTTTGCAGTAGTGGTCCAGCAGTGGCCAAAACTCAAGAGTATCTATTATAGGCTTCAATGGAGTCTATCTTTACACAAGATTACTCTTGGCAGAAATGTAGATAGAAGAGTAGTAAATCTTCTATCACATGGGAGTCTTCACAAGATATTAAGATAAGCGAAAACAATGCTGGCTGTTGCTGAGCACGTTAATTCTGTAATCTGCCGAATTCTTTTGTGAAGGATTTAAGCAATGGTTTATTCTAGCTCGTTAAGCCCCCACCGCTGAGTTAATCAGTGGAATTATTATTATAATATAGCTCTGTTTAGGGTGTGTGTTTAGTAACTTTGACTTAGATAAACATGTAGTACATTTAAAATGATTGAATCGAAGTTAAATTGGTATAATTACAAAAAACAAAATTTAATAATCACTTTAGGTTTAACAGTTTAAAAGAAAGGAATAATAGTTAATTTAAAATAAAGTTTTCATCACTCGGGTGATGGGTTTTGATAAGATGTTCAAGTGGCAGCATATGGGTTAACTAAGCTGCCAGTGATGATTCTGATCCTCCTCCTCCTTATGAGTTAGTTTTCTGTACACTGCGTTCACTCGTCTCTGGTCAAGGTTCGTAGGGTGAATCTCGTTTCCCAGGAAAGTCTAGGAGAGTCTTCAAAACTGGTCTTTCGTCTTAAAGCGTAACCACTCGTCCTTTCTTGTCCCAGAAATGGTCCTTTTTTCTAGTACCACCAATAACTGGAAATAGAAATAGAAACGAAACGCTCTTCTGAGTATGGCGTTTTCCGACAAATAGTTATGTGCCCCCCTCTTCTATTACACCATCCCATGTCAGAATTTACCCTCTATGAGAATTAAATTTAATCCCTCGGGATAAAACTTTCGTTACATTTAAACTGAATAGCTTTAGATTTACATTACCTTTAAATGAAACGGTTAAACGTACAGATACAATATGTTTTACATTTACACCTCCACTGATTGAATAGTGTTCGCAATATAAATTCATTTATGTTTCCTATATATTTACACTTGTCGAAAAGTTTGAAACTTCTATTAATTTTAACATGAATATGTTTTTTCGTTTACATTTAGACTGAGTGAAAAGCTTTGAAACTGTAAGTATTATTCTTAGAATGTACATCATTTCTTTCATCTTTCCCTCCCTGCTCCAAAGGGAACCTGGAACTACTTTATGCTTTTAGTTCTCTTTACGAAACTATCAATAAAGCAATCACCAGCCCGTGCAGTGGTGGTTCATGAATCATCATTGTAGATACTGAGGTTGCCAGCCTCAAATGACTTGGGCGTCCTGTAGCAATTTTCACGCATTAAACTTCACATGGTTATATATATATATATATATATATATATATATATATATATATATATATATATATATATATATATATATATATATATATATATATATATATATATATATATGAGTGTGTGTGTGTGTGTATGTTTTAGTTCACATGTTAGTAATGAAACATAGAATGAGAAACCAATTCACTACTTACGCTAATCTTGGCTTCAGACATGTTGCTCAGATGAATAAAAGAGACGGAAGTCTGATATTCTCTTTGCGAGCGTGAAATTCACAGTTAAATAAAGCTGCGAAAAGGCAACAAGACCATAACAAAGAATTGGGAGATTGCCATCATAACACCCATTTTCAAAAAGGGTGATAATCGACAATGTAGAAACCATAGAGGCACAATCCTTCTCAGTGTCCCTGGTAAAATCTACTCTAGAATCCTAGAGCAGAGACTCCGGCACCTAGCTGAGCCACAATTTGATGAAGTCCAGTGCGGATTCCGAGAAAACCGAAGTACTCAAGACCTAATGTTCACACTCAGACAGCTGAGTGAAAAGGCCCTTGAGTATAAGAGTGAGATCCATCTTTGTATGATAGATCTGGAAAAGGCATTTGACAGGGTCTCCTGGAGCAAACTTTGGGACTGTTTGGCAAGGAAGAACATTTCGGCACCTCTGATTCATGCTATACAGAGCTTCTACAAGTCTCGCAGAAATTATGTGAGGACAGCAAACCATAAGTCAGAAGAGTTCAGGACCACCACTGGTGTAAGACAAGGTGATATCCTGTCACCTTATCTTTTCATACTCCTCATGGACGATGTCATCAAGGCATGTAAGGAGATGCAAGAAAGTATTCAGTGGAGTACTGGAAGATAAGACAGGTTTGTATTTCAGAGCTGGCATTTGCTGATGATGTTGTCCTGATTGCTAAATCAGAGGCACATCTCCAATCCAACCTGCAAATCTGGAAGGAAGAGCTGGAGAAGAGAGCGATGGTCATAAGCAGCTCTAAAACAAAATCCATGGTGATATCACGAGAAGAAAGAAGACATTAGATTAAGCTGGGAGAACAGGTCCTGGAGCAGGTCGACCACTTTAAATACCTCGGAGCTTTTATAGACCAAAAGGGAGGCATCAAATAAAAGTTGGCCACTCGAAAGGCAGCAGCTGGGAGACTTTTTAAGGCCATAAATCGAAGATTCCTCAGCAAGAGAGAGGTTGGTAAGAAAACGAAGATGGCTGTATACCGCTCCATCTATGTGCCAGTCTTGAAATATGGATGCTAGTCATGTGCAATGACTACAACCCACAAAAGCCAGATCTAAACCTCAGAAATGAGGTATCTGAGGAAAGTGGTTGAAGTAACAAGAATAAGACATGGTCCACAACCAGACGATACGTCAAGGCCTAAAATTCCACCCCCTCCAGACCCAGGTAGAACAGTCTCAACTAAGATGGTTTGGCCATGTCTGCAGAATGAGAGAAGATCGGCTACCACGACAAGCATGGGAAACAAAGAGCCAGGGATCCAGGCCCCCAGGACGACCCAGAGTCTGCTGGGAGGACAACATTAGACAATCTTTGAAGGACCGAGGACTAGAATGGGACCAGGCCAGGAGGAAGACAGCTGATAGAATAGTATGGCGCTCTCTCTTACAAGCCTCTACACCTCACGGTAGAAGAGGAACAAGTAAGTAAGAATGTTAAAGTTTCAGACACATGGACAGACAGAAAAAAGTGAAGTTAATACTTTTTTTCAACAGCAATCTAATTATCACATTGTTTTTGTCTAATCGATAGGATAGTCTGGCGCTCTGTCTTCTAAACCTATAAACCTCACGGTAGAAGGGAAACGACTTAGTAAGTAAGTAAGTGAGAACATGGTCAGAATATATTCCTATCTTCCCACGCCTTCGTTTGTTATGGAGTTAAATAAACGCTCCAATCAAATTCAAACAGGTCGGGTGTGGTACTTTCAAAATATTTCCGACTTGGAAAAATTTTGCAAAGGTCACGTCTCCAATATATGGCAATATGATGTCCGATGCCCTTGTGTGCAAACTTACAGACAGATCGGGGAACTCACATGACAACATGTGGAAGCTGTAATACTTATTACTTTATTAGAAAGTAATGTTGTCATAACAAGTCGGCCCGGAAGCTGTTATGTCACACTTTTCTGCCCACATGTGTCACACAGACAGTAATCTGGTTATCTGTTCTATGAGTACGCAAAACTCTGTGTCTGCCCATCTGGGTTACCAACCGAGCCGTCTTATCAGCGGTTCAATGTAAACTCGCCGGCGACTATCTTATCAAAGCTGCTCACCGCAAGCCAGGTTGGCTGGGTGACATCACATAGAGGAGTGTCGAATGATTAGATAAAGTCAAATATCTGCAACTTAGCTGAAAAATAACGACGAAAGAAAGAAAGAAAGAAAAGTGCGATACTTGAGAGCACATAATAAAAATCAGTAACCCAAATGTACCGATACTGCCGGAGAGAAACAAAGATCGATAAGGCCGCCTCGTTTTGTCACACTGAGCAAACAATCTGTGAGCCAGAATTGGCGTAAGTTTTCATTTTACATTCTATATTTTTCGTTACTAACATGTGAACTAATATGTATATATTGACATGTGAATATTAATATGTGAAAATCCGCTAGTGGATGTCAAAGTCATTTGAGGCTGGCAACCTCATCATATAGAATGATGATTTCATGAACCACCACTGCAAGGTGTGGTTACTGCTTTATTGCTAGCTTCATACAGAAAACTAAATGCATCGGTAGTCCCATGTTCCATATGGAGCAGGGAGGGAAAGATGAAAGAAGTGATGTACATTCTAAGTAGAATACTTACAGTTTAAAACCAGTGTAAATGTCTATAAAAACATGTTCACTTTAAAGTTAATGAAAGTTTCAAACTTTTCAGTCAGTGCAAATTTAAATGGAAACATATTCAATTTATATTGTGGAGATGTAAATGTAAACATATTCTATCTGTACTATTAACCGTTTCATTTAAATGTAAAATAACTGTAAAGCTATTTAATTTAAATGAAAAGAAACTTTTCTCTGGAGGGATTAAGTTTAATTCTCATCGAGGGTAAATTCTGAGATAGATGAGATGGTAGAACAGGAGAAAGGGGACAAATGTATGTGTCGGGAAACGCAATACTCAGGAGAGCGTTTCGTTTCTATTCTTTTACCATAGTTGTTTGTGGTGGTACCAGTGAAGGTACTAATCTCTGGAACAAAGTGAGGGTAGACGTTGACTGACGTAGAAACGCGGGACCAACTTGGCCGTTACTTCCTGACCGTTCTGGAAATTGTGGCGTATAATGGAAATATAGCCTACGGTGTCTGACAGTTTTCGTGATCTCGCAACGGTCTATGATTCGCTAGCACAGCCATGCAACTTACAGCCTGCGTTTACTCATTTTAATCCACGCCTCTTTTCCCTGAGACGTAAACAAACGGGAATATTACCAACTTCCGCGACCTGCCAGCCATAACGGGGAGCGAAATCGGGTTTGTTTACCTGAGTTTCTCACGCGAGCTAATCTGCCAATCATCAAGATAACAGACAGATGCACATGGAAAAGCACCGGACTTCTTTGAAGTGAGACGATAGGGCAAAATACTTTCTCGTGTACTCTCTGATGTTCGTACATACAGGGGGAGATAAACTCTTTGATCTCCAGAAGCGGGCAAAATCTACAGAGAAGCCTGTTACACGGTTTAAGTCTCTGTTGTCGGTTAGCAACGCCGAACAGAACGAACGTAAAGCTTTTTATCTGGTGACAGGTAGTTTCCTGATTTCTGCGATGCCTCAAGTGTGAAAATTAGCATCCTCTGGAGAGTAGATAACCGACATGGTATATATACTGTGGCTTCTCAAATCAGTTATCAGTTGTCGCTCAGAATCTTTTGGAGAGTCTAAACACGTCGTCTAGAACCATTGTGAATAGATGTGTTAATAGTTTCGTGGTAATTTCATTTTGATTTTCTGGTAATATAAATTTGTGCTTAAACGTGTTAAAGTGTTAAAAGTTTATCATCTTAAATTCACTGTGAATTTCTAGGTGTTAAAAACAAGTGGAAAATAACGCGTAGCTATTTGTGTACTAGTCGTTCAGATTAATGATAATTTTACCACCCGCTTCCTCACATAAGAAGAGACGTTTTAGTTGGCTACTTATTACACTAGGCGCGACGGATAATTGACAGAATAGAATTTACGTTATATTTCATTTTGTGTAATTTTAGTAAGTGACTGTTGTTTAAATACCATACGACGACCCATCGACGCCGACCCTCTAATAGCTATCTAGCGACAGGCGATATTTATTAAAGTGCGCGTATTGATAATTAAATAATAACTGACCGGATAGGAATAGGCTAGAGATACCGTGTGCTTATATGTAGATATTTTATTAGTAGTAATTTTTTCATAATGTTTCTCTATTCTTAGGCATGACCTGATCAAACGGCGCCCAGCGGTCTTAATTTTGGTCTATTGTGGTCTATTTTGGTCCTTTTCTCCATTTACTGATTGGATTAATGTTGTCTTTTTCTTGGCTTACGCGTCTCCAAGTTCAGCTGTGAACAGGACCGGCCAAAACAGACAAAGTAACATTTTTAAATAATAAATTTAACTGGACTATAAACACCAGAAAATACTTATTCAATTTTGTCAGCCCACTGTGGCGTAATACCAATAACAGTTCTCCCGACTCTTGACAGTCGTATCCAAGTGGATTTTATCCAGAAGAGTTACGCTGTTTCAAAATCGGCACTCACCCAGAGTCAGCCGATAGGATTTATCATCATCATCATAATTTACAGTTTTAGCAACCAGATGTTTCCCTACTGTTTACTGTGAACACCAGATCTAAGAGTTTCTACTTTAACTATTCGAGGTGACATTTGTCTATCCAGGAATCAACCACCAAATTAGGTGTTTCCCTTATAAAATTTAATTATTGGAAGGAGGGACTGGGGCCACATTTGGAAGATAAAAACACTGGAAATTATAGTTCATGGATTATATGTCCAAGAGATTTTCTTCACCAAGAATAGGGTAAGAAGCGTGATTCTGTGGCCACGTATGTCAGAGAGAGAGCGAATATTTTCTTTGTTACAGGAAAATATTATTATCTAGATTCTGTCTAAAATATTGTTCATTTACTGAATAACTTAGTAGGAACTTTGTTCTTTTTCTGTACTGTCTATGCTGTAACATAGTGCTAACCTTTAACCTTTGGTATTATTAACTTGTTGGGTTCTTTCTTCTCAAGGAGGGGAGGGCGCATGTATTCTGCTACTTTTCTATGTATGAATTCTGATTTTATTTGATCTTTCTTTAGATATTCGATGCTGTAAAGTTTATGATAATAAACAACAAAAGAACTTAACTTTGTGTGTTGGTCAGACCCATACCCAATTCACCATAGTTTTTTACGTTAGTGTGTCTTCTTGTCACATAATTGTGTGTGTGTGTTTAGTTAAACTTATATTTCTAGATATAGGGAGGTGCAAGACTGTCATACTAAAAGATAGTCGTATAGATAGGCTGGACTAGAGAAACTACTCATTCCAGAGACAGATCTTCTCTTTAAACTATTCACTCGTGAAAACCTTTTTTCTTACACCTTTACTTCTCAATTACTTATCTCTCTACTCAGGCGGGACCATAAAATAATTCAAACCTATCTCAAATTTACGACGGAAATGTACTGCACCTTTAAGCTTAACCAGAGACGTGAGGACTCCAGTGACCTATCTGCACAGAACCCATCAGCGGGAGCAGAAACTACTAAGTGACACCTATAAGCTGCCAAAGTGAACTGTTTTTCATAAAACCTACTATCATTCAAAGATGAACATTTTCTTTTAAACTATTCAATTATTTTAAACCTTGTTAAAACTAAATGATTATTAAATCCGTTATTTGTTAATACACAAATTTAACTTCGATTGAATCATTTTAAATGTACTGCATGTTTGTCTCAGTCAATTTACTAAACACACTCTAAACAGAGCTATAACAGAATAATAAGAATTCCATTGAGTAAATCAGAGGTAGGGGCTTGACGAGCTGATAATAATTACTTAATTCTTTACAAAAGTTGTCGGCAGATCATAGAATTAACGTGCTCAGCCAATGCAGCATTGTTTTCGCTTTTCCAAATATCTTGTGAAAACTCTCTTCAGATAGAAGCATCATTATCGTTCTATCTACATCTCTGCCAAGAGTAATCTTGTGCGAAGGTAGACACTTTGACGACCCATTTTAGATACTCTTAAGTTTTGTCACTATTGGACCACTACTGCAAAGCAAGGGAGGCAACCCGCGACACAAGTGAGGATATAAACATTTAAAAATAGTAACTTTTCAATCAACCTGTACAAAGAGCAAAAAACATCTTTGCTAATCAATACACAACAAATTTCTCGTCAACTAACACGAGAAACAGTTAAGAAGAACAATTATAGAAAATACTAGAAGCACTAAATAGTGGAAAGATTCTATACGATTCTATTCGATCGTCAGCACCACATTTGCAAAAGAAGAAGACAAAGTAATTATTCTTCTTATAAAAGAAGTGGAAGAAAAATAGAGAGACAAGCTAATATTTAAAGCAGATTAGTGAGGTCATATCACGGGAACAACCTCAAGGGAGATGAATAGTGTAAATCTAGAACTGCAAGTATGAGAAGTGGAGATGTATAATCAATATCAAAGAGGAGTGGGGAAAGATTATACTCACAGCTACAAAATCTATGTTACTTCTGAGGATGAAGTAATGTAATAAAGAAACAGAAACAAGTGGGAAACAGGGCATCCAGGTCACCAGAAGAACAATTCATATTACTAGCTTATGTTAAGCTAAGTTTCTGTTGTACATAATGTTCTGTTAATGTTGATGGTTATGGAATGTTTCTGGTGGGTGGTGTGGTGCATCAAAGGCTGACAAGTACAAAGTTAGTATGGTCGCTGATAGATATATTCAGCCTTGGTCGGGCTTACGGGTGGCCGACAGGTGTGTAAATATGTATATATATATATATATATATATATATATATATATATATACATATTTATATATATATATATATATATATATATATATATATATATATATATATGCGAATGTCTGGTTCGTTGAATATGAATACATTCTGCAATCGCACACACCACAGTAACGTTGGGTCAGGAAATAGTGGAACTAGTTTTAACTTATACACAGTTTATTGACGACACAGTCACGTAGACATCATAGATAACATCGTCACAGGATACTACAGGTACAAAATCCATGGCAAAAGAATTGCATACATCGCAATAGACAGAACATGATATCCATATGAAAAATATCCATTAAACGGTTGCATAACCAGCAACTCTCCGTACAGTAAATCCATGCAATAAATATCCATATAGGAACCTTATAAAATGATGATGATGGTGGCCGGTATAATCCATGGCCTCTAAAATATGACTCGTATCAAAACTCCTACTGGTTGCTTACACAGCAACTCACTATATATCTTAATAACAGGTAAAGCTTCATCATAGGAAATATGAATAGTAATAATAATGGCTGGTACAATCCATGGCCTCAACAAAATCTACAATATCAAATTCTCCCCTTCACAAAACACACTGGAACGCACTAGCAAGACTATCCTGTCTTGAAGCCCTGCCAGTCACTTACTGTTCCAGATTACAGATCTCAGTACAACTCAGTGAAGTCGCGCATGCACCAACTCACTGCTCGACGTGTGAGCTGAGCTCATCCGTCTCTCCCCCAAAATTATCACTAAGAACATTCGCACACTTTCTTTATCCTATTTTTAAAAAAACAAACTAGCAACCACTCAGTTGAGCTGTGTACAAAATTTACCGAGCCTAAAGCCCCCAACTAAAAAATCATCTCATCACAAAGAGCGTGCTTACTAGCGTGTGTACAAAAATCCGCCCTGTACATACCAATCTTTAACACTTACCTCCTACTAACAAAATATGACTTAACACTTAACATAAATGAACACGTGGTTATCATCAGACTCCGCACAGGCCACAACAGATTGAGTTACCATCTATTAAAAAAGGTGTAGACATGAACTACCGATGAATGTAACCGTGGCACCGATAAAACGACAGCTGAACATCTGCTGTAAAAGTGCCCAACAACTGAAGAACAGAGAAAGCACATACGGCTGTCACCAGTACTTCTCCTGGACAAACTCTATGGAGATACCAACAACCTCACACTTACCAATTGTGGCAATCATTTTTTGCACGCCACATGGACGTTTTATATTTGAAGTGAATGTAGTGCTCAGAAATGTTCGCACATCTTTTGTCGCTATGCGTAAGTCGCATATGATATGTGTTTGTTTGGCCTAGCGACAAAGGGGGATACAGCTGTGTTTATTAGAGATGTATGGACGTGTGCTTTTCATTGGCCCTGTATGGATTATGTTCCCATTGGAATTTATGGATAAATAATTGAAATATAGATTATGTGTCCTGATATGGACTAAGTTGAGAAAAATTGCTAATACATAAAGATATAGCGAAAGCATCCTGGAACGTGTATCACGTATGGATTAATTGAGTAAGAGATATAGTCATTGTCGACTAGGTGTATGGGATCGTTTATCAATGGAAGTGTAATGGAAGTGTGACAGTGCGAAGACGATGTGTGAAGAAGAAGAAGAAGAAGAAGAAGAATTCGTGTGTAATGTTGTCACTCTCTCTGACCTACTTTCACACACGTTCCGCAATCACAGAAAAACTCTCTTGGTGACAAGGGGTCCCACTTTTATTAATGAAACCCTATCAGGTAGCATTTGAATCATACAGAAAACAATGTTGTCCACAAGTTTACTTTGTAGGTAATTCCTATACAACACCATATAACCAAGCTTATTTAGGTATTCACTTCGTAACACCATATAACCCAGCACAGACGGCTGGACTCTCTCTATGTCATTAGTTCTCTTAGCACAGACGCAACATCTGCGATATCATCCTCTACCTCACTGGTGTATCGTACCGAGGATGCATATCGCACAAGACGATCTGGCTTCTTTTCAACTCTCTCAGTCGACTCTCTCACTGTTTCAGTTTAAATCTACATCTCCACCCCTGTACCATATGATAGCCACGTCAAGATGTCAGGCAAAACTCCACCCATCCCTCTAGGGGGCAAATCGGGAGTCCTATGCTCAGTATGGATGACATGAGATCACATCTTAGTAAAGATTATCTTCCTAGACGCCCACAATTCAAGTTCCGCCCACTGGTCGTTACATTACCACGATATCTCTTGCCTGGAGTCACTTCTCATGGTTTCGTGCTCAACAAGGTGTTTTCCTCTGGTGTCATACAGCGCCAGGATGTCTAACAACCGAGGGCTGTCTCCAATTATATCTTCTGCGTCTCACACGTCTGTCTTTGTTGCGTGCATATTTTGACGCACATATTACAAAAATCGATATGGCTATTTAATATGGAAAAAATATAGACATTCATTCATTTGTGTATGAAAATGCTGTCTATGGTAAAAGCGAGAGAATCCATGTTTGATTCACACTTTTGATTATAGGAGTAATCGTTCTGGATATTGATCCGGCGCAAGGATATTGCGCTTACGTTTGTACTTATTTTTTAGGGCCAGAAAATATATTAATTTGCTTATTGTGTTTATGGCCTGAATTCATATGTATTACATATTATTAGTACAAGTAGAATCAGTCCTATATTGTATATTTTGGATGGGTAGGAGGGACTAGATTCTTGTTATTCCGGTCTAGCGGAAGTATGAGTTGTCTTGACAAGTCGTGATGAGTTCCGATGTACCGTGATAATGGCGGGTACGCATTTTTCAAAGGGCTGGTAGATTCTTAAGGAAATATGATTCAGGAAGTGGTTTTCTTCTAAAGGAGATGGTATCTCTACTATAGTTTATGTTAGAGACTCTCCTAAGGTACGGTACAATGTATAATTCGGACTCCATGTATTGCCAGACCCTATTTTGATGATCTCATGTCGATTCGACCTAGATGGAACATTGTGCTTCGTATCGCTAGGGTCGTGTTTTGTATCGACGAAGATGACAGACTTTCCTGCAGCGGTTATGGCTACGTGAATTAACCTGATCACCGTAGAGCTGTATGGAAACATTTATGAAATCATTTATATACCCATTATAAATTAACTCTGGCTTATATTCTCCTTCCTATGAATGAGTGAACGACAACTCAGGGAGGCAGCCATGTTAGATTTCGGTCATCATATGTTTTGATCACTGCCAAGAGAACAGATTATTTATCCTATTATCGGACAGTGACAGGGAGATCTCAATCTTGCTAGAAACCCCCCCCCCCCCCTTCGTGGTTTCATAATATATACTACAAACTATGGACGTCAAGTAACTTTAGTTATTTACCGATCTGCCTTCACTGACGCGTTTAGTCAGATAGGGGAATGCGGCCATAATATATCATGACATTGAACTTTTGATGTACTGCCCATTATTTCTGAATGTGTCATGACTTCAGATCTGCTATGTATACCTACAAATTGATATGTCAACATACCATGATGTACTCGTATGTCCCAGTGTGTACGTCTGAATAAATTGAGTAAACAAAGATTCCAGCAGTCTGCATTGGTGCCTTGTAGACACAAGTGTATGAGTGGTTATATTGGTCAGCACACGAACAGTACACCATTCGCGGTAATCACACTCTACACTTCTACTTCATACATACACCATCCTGCGTCGGTTGGAGTGACCAAGTTTAGGGCCTGCTTCCCCTGGAGCCTTTGCCTTCCCTAACTCAGGACTAGGGTGAGTTACCCATTTACAGCTGGGTAGACTGGAGCATGCCTGATCTCAACAACACACCACTCTTCCTTACAGAGCATACAGACTGACACTTTACAGAGTGGAAAGAAGAAAAGAAACTTTACAGTGGCGAGCCAGATTCCTGGGTCCAGCTTACGCAGTTTTGTGTTGAGAATCACAGTTTACAGCTAAAAGAACATTTGTTTGACCACATCAACACCAGTAGGACAGCTATACAGTCGATGTCAGCTTGACTTGTATTACCGATAGGATGCTGTATCTAGGTCAGCGCTTGTTGACAGTTTTTCGCTGTACAGACAGTATTACACAGGACAGTGGTATCAAGTGTAGAAAATATCTGGAGCAGTATTGTTGACATTTCTCAACGTACAGAAGAATCACAGTGTTGTTGAACATAAAGTGCATAGTTCATCGTTGGATCTTCATATGCTCAACAGAGAAAAATTGACAGTGTAATAGTTTAAAATTAAATCTATTACTGAATAAAGTGGCAAGTTATTAGTATTAAAATAAACTGTGCCTGCTTTACAACACTATACCTGCAACACATTCCATTCATGACATAAATTATATTGTATGCTATATGCTATTTATGCTTACATGTTATTTGTTATGTATTAAATTAGTTTATGTTCTGTGTGACTAGTACAAGGTATGCCGAGTGACATTGGTCTGGTACTAGTATTCTATAGGTACACATTTTCTTAATTGGAAATTTGTTAGCAACAATTTGCTGCTATTTCTGTTAGTTGTGATGAGGTGTTCTTTTCTTCGTTGTTTTTGTTAATAATTTTGTGTTCCTTAGTTTTGTTTGATTTGTTTGTATAATTGTAGGTCTCATCTTTCCTTTCATTTCAGTTTTTTACACCCTTATGTTTATACACTGTGGCGTTATTTGTCTTGTTATATTATTGCAGTTATCATCACGGTTTCTGTGATCATTTTTTTTTTTCATTTCTCCTATTTAATTTAATTTGATCTCTGCAAATGTGTTCATATTGTCTTTTCTTGTTTGTCCTTTGTAATGTCTTTAGTTGACATATGACGTATAGTGGTATACACTGATAGTATAGTACAGATCAGTACTTTATGATTGTTATTGTTATAAAACAAAATGTACAAGACCTTTGTAAGGCTTGTCTCCCAAAGTGATTGGTAAAGGGAAATATTTTTTTTCCACAGGTACTCAAGTGATCTTTGATTACATTGAGATATACAAGACCTTTGTAAGGCTTGTCTCCCACAGTATTTGAGATACAGTTATTGTTGTCCACAGGTACTCAAGTTATCATTGGTTATTATAAACCATACAAGTTTGGACTAAGACTAAGTCTATGGTATAGACTTGTCTCCCATTAAAGTGAAATAGGGTAATTTATTTACTTTTTCAGGTTTCTGATTTAAGAAGACAATATGTCTACATTAGATTATTTTATTGCACAAGGAAAATCTCTTGATAAGACTGGAAAAGACTTAGAACAATGGGCTGTTGCTCAATATGACAAAGCATTAGCTGCAGAAGAGAAAAAAACTGCTGCTGCTGTTGAAGAAAGAAAAGCTGCTGCTGAGGAAAAAAAAGCTGCGGCTGAGGAGAGAAAACTTCAAATAGAAGAAAAAAAAGCTGCTGCAGAAGAAAGGAAAGCTCTAGCTGAAGAAAAAAGATTAGAAAAAGAAGCTGATACTGCTGCTGAACTTAAGAAATTGCAGATGCAAGTGGAGGAAAGGAGATTTGAGGCAGAACAGAAGAAATTAGAAGCTGATGCAGAGCAGAAAAAATTAGAAGTTGCTGCAGAGCAGAAAAAATTAGAAGTTGCTGCAGAACAGAAGAAATTAGAAGTTGCTGCAGAACAGAAGAAATTAGAAGTTGCTGCAGAACAGAAGAAATTAGAAGCTGCTGCAGAACAGAAGAAATTAGAAGCTGCTGCAGAAGAGAGAAGATTAGATAGAGAAGCTGAAGAGAGAAAAGCAATAAGAGAACATGAGTTTGAATTAGAGAAATTAAAATTGACATGTATGAGTAATGTTAATCAGGCATCTGGTGGTAATGGTAAACCCTTTGTGTACAAGGTCAAGGTACCAGCGTTTAACCCTACCAGTGATGACATAACATTTTGGCTTTCTAGATTTGAACGGGCTTGTCGATCTCATAATGTTGACAAATCACAGTATGTGAATCAGTTGTCTGAAAATCTAAAAGGGGAGTCTCTGAGTAAGTTATATTTTGTTGAAGAGGCCGACAAAGATAATTATGATGCTGTTAGGGCAGCTTGATAAAGAGATATCAGCTGTCTGAAGAAGGTTATCGTCTTTTGTTTAAAACAATGAGACCTGAGGTAGGTGTAGAATTCTCAGATTTCATCTCAAAAGCACGAATTACACTTTCACGATGGATTGAATTATCCAAAACAGAGAAAACATTTGATGGTCTTACGGATTTATTGCTAAGAGACAAGGTCATGTCTTCTGTAAATAAATCATTCCTAGAGTTCTTACATGAGCGTAAACCTGGTACAATAAAGCAAATGGAAGAATATTGTGACCAGTATGCCACGGCACACCCTGACATGATTCTTAGTAACTCTAACATTAAAGAGAGTATGCCAGTTGCTTCGGCAACAGAATATAATCAGAATTACTCACACAAATTCCAAGGAGCTAAAAATAAATTTGATAAAAAGGTTAATTGGAATAAGTATCAAAACCAAGATAACCGCTCAAATCAGAGTTCTTCTTTGAAGAACTGGAATCGGGCTGATAGTCCTCGACACGCGAGGGGTACCCATAATGTTAGAAATTCTCGGAAAGGGAGTAGCTATAGGAACTACCCAAGTGCTTCATGGAGACAAAAGAAACAATATTACAGGGATACTCAATATAATGAGCATGATGATTATGATCATGAATGTTATGATTCAAACCCAAATAGGGGTTATAACAGAGGCAATAATAATTATAGAGACAATTATAACCGAGGTAGATCACAACACAAAAGACATGGTAAATCGTATTACCAGGCTAACTCTGCACAACAGGAGTTCCACGACACCGATAATCAGAATAATGATAAAAAAGACTCCAACAGTGTAGCAAATTCCGCTTTCGATTTTGCTAGAGCATCTGAGTGTTCGCAATGCAAAACATTATTCGATCCAACCACAGTGTCTACTTTAAGCTGCGGTCACCCGCTTCCCGCTCTCCATGCGTCAATTGCGCATAATGGAAGGGGTGCTCTTGTCTTTAATAGGGGCCTAATAGATGGTACTCCGGTATCAATTCTTTTCGATTCGGGGTGCACTACCATTGGAGTGAGGCAATCACTCGTAAATCCTTCTCGAGCTACAGGCAATATAGTCAAATGTGTAACATTTGGTGGCACATTGGAGAAGTACTCCACTGCCATTATCAATATTGCTACGCCTTTCTTTACAGGAGAGGTGCAAGCATGTCTCTTGCCGAATCCGATCGCTGATCTTATCATCGGTCGCATTCACGGGGTGAAAGAATGCACTCCACAGCAAATTTCTAATTGGGAAAATGTTAATATGCAATCGGCTAATGCAGTAATCACTAGGGCTCAAGCTCTTAATATGCCACAATCTTCACATTCTGAAGATAATGATGCGCAGATCCAAGATGATCCCTTGGAGATTTCCCACGATTCCTTTATCAAACAGCAGGAAGATGATCCTACTCTAAAGAAATTCTTTACTCTGGCAACAAAAGGTGATCCGAATAAGGATACTAATCGTAAATCTTGGATTACGATGAAGAATGGCGTACTTGTACGTATGGTACAAGACTCCGCTAAGTCCATTCATTCTCAAATCCTTGTGCCTAAAAATATGAGAGTTAAAATCTTACAGCACGCTCATGATTCGCAGTGTGCTGGACATATGGGTTTTTCCCGTACTAAAGCTAGAGTTCTTCAATCTTTCTTTTGGCCTGCTGTGAATAAGGACATACGAATCTATTGTCGATCTTGTAAAGTATGTCAAGAGATTAAATCCAGAGGTCCACGCCATGATGCACCTATTCAGGCTGCAGACATTCCCATTCGGCCATTTCAAAAAATGGCGATAGACATCATTGGTCCATTTAAGATAAAGTCTGCTAGAGGACACCAATTTATTTTGACGTGTGTTGATATGTGCACACGTTGGCCGGAGGCTGTTCCTCTAAAGAGCATAACTACTGCTGATGTCGCAGATGCTCTTTGGTTAATTTTTTCTCGTCTGGGGTTTCCAGCAGAAATATTATCCGACCATGGTACCCAACTCATATCGGATACCATGTCTCAAGTAATGTCGACTCTGAAGATAGAGAGATCGCTGAGTAGTATTTATCATCCTATGTCCAATGGGATGGTGGAACGTTTGAATAGAACTCTGAAAAACCTACTAGGTAAGATAACGGAAGATCATCCTCAGGATTGGGATAGGGTTTTACCCGCGGCTCTCTTTGCATATAGAGAGGTCGCCAACGAACATACAGGATTTTCTCCCTTTGAACTTGTCTTTGGCGCGAAACCGCGAGGTCCTATGTCCTTACTTCATGATCTTATAACTGCTGATAATATTGTCGATGACACAAAATCCTCTTATGAATATGTCATCGCACTTAGACACAAGATTATTGAAGCATGCAAATTGGCAACTGCTTCTTCTGAATTTGCGAAACAGAAGGCAAGGGAATTTGCCAATAAAAAGAGATGCTTGCGACAACTTTGTCCAGGTGACAAAGCATTTGTCTTGCTACCTTGTAGGGGAAATAGACTTCTTATTTCTTGGAAAGGTCCGTACGATATAATATCAAAAGTTTCCGATGTTGACTATATCGTCGATATTGACGGGAAGCGTAAAACCTTCCACATCAACATGCTCACGGAATTCCATGAACGTCCGATTATTTACAACCTGTTTTCCAGGCAACGGACGATTTTCCAGTCCAACATGGACAGTACTCATCTCTGTCAGTAATACAGGATGAGGAAACGAGTTTCTCGGATGTAAATTTACCTTTTCCAATGATTCCTCTTCACTCTAATGAATCATGGAAAGATGTTGCAATTTCTCCAGAATTATCTCCAGGAGAGCAGAAACAAGTTTCTACTATGTTAGAACAATTTCAGGATGTCCTTACTGACATTCCTGGTCAAACGGATGTCATTCAACATGACATTATTCTTACTGACCATAGTCCTATAAGAGTCAGACCGTATCCTATCCCGATACATTTTCAAGCACAGGTAGAGAAAGAGTTAGATGAGATGATAGAGTTAAAAATTATTGAACCATCCACATCAGCATATTCTTCGCCGATGGTTATAGTACGGAAAAAAGACAATAACATACGTCTTTGCGTGGATTATCGCAAATTGAATCAAGTGACTAAATTCGATGCTGAACCTATGCCTTTACTAGAAGAGCTACTTACGAGACTATCGAATTCTCACTTCTTTACTAAACTCGATTTGTCTAAGGGATATTGGCAAGTTCCACTATCCGAACACGCCAAACCGTTTACTGCTTTTTCGACGCCTAGGGGTCTATTCCAATGGAATTTCCTGCCTTTCGGTCTTATGAACGCCCCTGCAACATTTGTACGCATGATGCGTCGAATCCTATCTCATCGCTCAGATGTCATTGCGTATCTTGATGACATCTGTCTTTTCAGTGATACTTGGAACGATCACTATAATGGTATAAATGAACTATTGTCTATCTTACGCGAGCATAACCTGACAGCGAAACCATCGAAAGCATGTATTGGTTTTAGCGAAATATCTTTCTTAGGACACCGTGTTGGTCATGGGTTCCTAAAAACAGAAGACCATAATACAAGTAAGATACTTAACATTTCTATTCCTAAGACTAAAAAGCAAGTACGAAGTCTCTTAGGTCTAATACAATTTTATGGACGATTCATCCCGAATCTGTCCTCCATCATGTCACCTCTTTCTTCCTTGCTAAAGAAAGGGTCTCCTAATGTAGTCCATTGGACTCAAGAATGTCAATCCTCTTTGGATAAGGTTAAAACTATGTTTTCTACTTCACCTATCCTAGTATTGCCTTCTAAGGATAAGACATGTATTCTTCGTAGTGACGCTTCATCCACCGGGATCGGAGCTGCACTAATGCAAGAGTACTCTGGAACTCTGCATCCTGTGATGTATATTTCTCGGAAATTAAATGCCGCAGAGAAGAATTACTCGGTCCTAGACCGTGAATTATTGGCTATGGTTTGGTCAATCCTTAAACTGCAAAAATTTCTTCTGGGCGCGCATTTCATTGTGGAAACTGACCAGAAAGCTCTTACGGCTATTCAGAGTAAAAATCTGAAGAGCGCGAGATCAACGCGATACGCGATTGCTCTACAGCCATTTCATTTTTCGGTGCGAGCTATCCGTGGGTCAGAAAATGTGATGGCAGATATTTTGTCTAGATGCCCACATGATTCATAACTGTTATACAACTTTGATACAGTTGTTTCTATGTTGAAATATGTACACATATGTAATATATCATATATTGATTGTAACACTACTTAGCGGTTCATTGATATTTATTCACCGCTGATCTTTCAATGTTTTTCGTCTTTGATGATCATGATGTTAAGATATCTTAGATGAAATTGATGTATAAACTAATGTGGAAATTGTGTCATTGCTAATATTGTAGTATGCGTTGGTGACACCTCTCTGGAAGTATTAATACTTAGAGAAGTACCTTCTCTAAGGTCATAAAACTTATGCTTATCATCTGCGCATTGTTATTGGTGCGTTGTGAGCCTATTGTATGTTGCTCCTAGATGTGTTTAAAGAAAAAAAATGTACCATTTTTTTTTCCCGAGGGGTGTGGTAATCTGTTGCGTGCATATTTTGACGCACATATTACAAAAATCGATATGGCTATTTAATATGGAAAAAAAATAGACATTCATTCATTTGTGTATGAAAATGCTGTCTATGGTAAAAGCGAGAGAATCCATGTTTGATTCACACTTTTGATTATAGGAGTAATCGTTCTGGATATTGATCCGGCGCAATGATATTGCGCTTACGTTTGTACTTATTTTTTAGGGCCATAAAATATATTAATTTGCTTATTGTGTTTATGGCCTGAATTCATATGTATTACATATTATTAGTACAAGTAGAATCAGTCCTATATTGTATATTTTGGATGGGTAGGAGGGACTAGATTCTTGTTATTCCGGTCTAGCGGAAGTATGAGTTGTCTTGACAAGTCGTGATGAGTTCCGATGTACCGTGATAATGGCGGGTACGCATTTTTCAAAGGGCTGGTAGATTCTTAAGGAAATATGATTCAGGAAGTGGTTTTCTTCTAAAGGAGATGGTATCTCTACTATAGTTTATGTTAGAGACTCTCCTAAGGTACGGTACAATGTATAATTCGGACTCCATGTATTGCCAGACCCTATTTTGATGATCTCATGTCGATTCGACCTAGATGGAACATTGTGCTTCGTATCGCTAGGGTCGTGTTTTGTATCGACGAAGATGACAGACTTTCCTGCAGCGGTTATGGCTACGTGAATTAACCTGATCACCGTAGAGCTGTATGGAAACATTTATGAAATCATTTATATACCCATTATAAATTAACTCTGGCTTATATTCTCCTTCCTATGAATGAGTGAACGACAACTCAGGGAGGCAGCCATGTTAGATTTCGGTCATCATATGTTTTGATCACTGCCAAGAGAACAGATTATTTATCCTATTATCGGACAGTGACAGGGAGATCTCAATCTTGCTAGAAACCCCCCCCTTCGTGGTTTCATAATATATACTACAAACTATGGACGTCAAGTAACTTTAGTTATTTACCGATCTGCCTTCACTGACGCGTTTAGTCAGATAGGGGAATGCGGCCATAATATATCATGACATTGAACTTTTGATGTACTGCCCATTATTTCTGAATGTGTCATGACTTCAGATCTGCTATGTATACCTACAAATTGATATGTCAACATACCATGATGTACTCGTATGTCCCAGTGTGTACGTCTGAATAAATTGAGTAAACAAAGATTCCAGCAGTCTGCATTGGTGCCTTGTAGACACAAGTGTATGAGTGGTTATATTGGTCAGCACACGAACAGTACACCATTCGCGGTAATCACACTCTACACTTCTACTTCATACATACACCATCCTGCGTCGGTTGGAGTGACCAAGTTTAGAGCCTGCTTCCCCTGGAGCCTTTGCCTTCCCTAACTCAGGACTAGGGTGAGTTACCCATTTACAGCTGGGTAGACTGGAGCATGTCTGATCTCAACAACACACCACTCTTCCTTACAGAGCATACAGACTGACACTTTACAGAGTGGAAAGAAGAAAAGAAACTTTACAGTCTTCTTCACGGATGGCAAAGGTTTAAATCGCCCATTCCCGTGTGAGAATACCAGCATGAGCGCAAATATATACCGTAGACAAGATCGACAACTAATTACTCAGTCTAAAATTACACCTTTCTGGCCACACGGTCACAGAAGATTGAATCATTAATATCAATTGTTATAAAGGATCATTCAATGTGTGGATATACTGATGTTCGTGAGGAATCATAATAAATGTGTCTATGTGAAAAGAAGAATTTATGCACTTGCTGCATTTGCCACAGTTGGCCAGTTATATTGTTTGATATTGTCTGAGATAGCTTAATCAATGACTCAGGCCATCTGCTATTAATCATACCACACCTCAAAGTTCCATCACACCAATGCTGTCTTTAAACTTATTCAGTTTGACGTCTGATAGTGTACAAAGAAGAAGAAGAAGAAGGAGTAATGTAATAAAGATTATATTTAAATGTATTCTACATGAACTACACTGGCTTCCTAGCTCGGTGGCCCATGGTTCAATCCCCAGTTGAGGCGGGATTTTTAAGACCGCAAACGGCTCCGGAGTCGACCCAGCCTCATGAATAGGGTACCAGAGAAACTCTGGGAAGTTTAAAGCGGCCGCGTGATGCTGACCACATCACCCCTAATGTGCCGATGGTCAAGAAAATATGAGCCTAACACCATATTCCGAATATACCTCAGTGGGCGTGTAACGCGGATCCTTTACCTACATGAACAGAATAGACTTTTTAAAAGACGTTCCTTCTGCTTTAGTTTCAGCACTTTTTTTTTGTGGGTAAATTTTAAGAGAGAATGTAAGAGAGGCAGCAAATAGTAGAGGAAGTCAAGGTAATCCGTAGCAGATACTGCCGTAGAAGAGTGAAGTGCTAGAGACTTCACCATACTAGGTCCAGCATCGAGAGATGGGGTGACCAGTTCCCTTCCTCGCTGCCTTTTCCTTCCCTAAATCTAAGTCAGGTACCTATTTACAGCTGGTTAGACTGGAGTGTTTCGGTACCGCGATTCAAACCCGGTACCTTTGGCATCAGAGACCAACGCTAAAACCACTCTGTCAATTGTGTCAATTGGACGCTCGTTAGTAGAGGAGAGAGAGAGAGGGAATAAAGAGATAATTACTTTCTTTAAAAGTGAACATCACTTAAGAAGCTTCATCATAGATACATACATACTGGCATGACTGAAATGACAGATACTCATCATTAAAAAGGTAATTGAGCATATTAGTATTGATCCTGGAAACTGCCGTTTGCAATGTATTTTGCTTACATTAGCCAACGAAGACAAATAGCGTGAGACAGTGTCGAAATGCAAACTGAACATTATAGTGACATTGTGAAAACATTAGCAGGACAGACGAGACAGACAGAGATTACAATACGACATCATAATGATACATAACTATAATGATTGTGCTGCGACAATGACGCGTTCGCATAACCTTCTTGGCCGGTGCATTGTTTTTTGTTTTTTTTTAATTTGACCTCCAAATGGGGCAAAACGTCATTTTGAACAGTCAGACGATGATTTTATCAGCCACCGGATATCCGGAAAATGTGACAAACACTAACAACGCAACGAAGGTTTACAGAAGTAAAAAGGAAAAAGATGCCTTATGAAATCTTTGTTTTATTTCAAGTTGTCAATGTTGCTATGGAGATGAAGTGGCAAGATTATCATAAACATGGGTTAATGGTTGGCGTGGATAATATGTGACACAGAAACCTAGAAAACAGGATTATGGGCAAAATGGAATTGTGGTTGAGTTGCTTATGTAAGTAGTATAGTTTTAAAGACTTAACATAGATATGTGTAACACAGATATGTGGGTAACAAGTGTATATAGGCAATGTAGGTTTAAACAGTTAACATAGATTTTGGAGACATATCTGTAGGAAACATAGGTTTAAACAGTTAACTTAGATACGCGTAACATAGATATGTGGGTAATACGTGGGTACAGGCAATATAGGTCTAAACAGTTAACAGACATATGGTCACATAGACTTATGTGTAACATTTGTGTATAGGTAATATAGAATTTAACAGTTAACATACGTATGTGTGTCACACTGGGATTCTCGTTGGTGCTACGGAGTTCGTGCACTGTGCTGAGATCCTCCTTTTGCTAAGGGAGGAGATCGGAGCACTGATGGAGTTGCCCGTGTGCAATGAAGTTAATCCTTTAAACCAAACCAAAACAAACAATACATATGTGTAACACAGATATGAGGATAACATATGTATAAATAATGTATGTTTGAATGGTCAACATATACATATGTAATACACATATGTGAGCATCATGTGTTTATAAGCCATGTGTACCGTCGGAGGCGACCAATATAAGATTGTGCATGGGGCTCGCAAACTCATCATGTAAAACTAATTGCTACGTATACGTTGAAATATACGTTGGTCACATAGAGTATAATTACACTCAGCGAAATTTGCAGATAATAATTATTTTGTAATGCGGATTGTAGAATTAATATAAGAAATGAGATGATGTTATTACGATATGCTATGAATTTTGTGAGAACCATTAGTATTATGTCATGTCACAGAGAAAGGAACTGTAACGTCGGTAACTGATTATTATGAAGAGTTCGGGACAGTGATTCTCAAGCAGTTGTACCTTAACGATCAGTAGGAAGTTCAGACTTAATTATTTCTTAAAATCGTTACTGGTATAGGCTGTGCGCGGCAAGTAAAGGTACGTGTCATCTGTAGCAACTATTTACTGGGATCTAAATTAGAACCTCTGCGAATGTCAGGTCTACCATACCATCTATATATCCCAGAAGATGGCCGTTAGCCCATGACTGCTTTACTGCACGCTTTAGTGTACGCTTTAGTGTACGCTTTAGTGCACGCTTCATGCACCGAGATCAGCGACAGTGCTGATTCTATGTTCCACAGGGAGCAAATAGAGAAATTAAAATGAAGAACAATGCGCTGTTACTGCTTATACGATATAGTAATATTAATACTAGTGTCACTGCACATAACAAATAAGCCACCCCTTTCTCTCTTCAGATCAGTATGTAAATATGGAAAAGCGTGCTCTTGGGTAACTACTTATGTATCCGGGCGTCGTGTTAAATATTAATGATTTCCATAATTTAAGTAGTTTCTATACCATTACATATTTTCGGGGTCATAATGAAACTAATGAGGTAGTCCCTTAAATATATATTGCCGTAGGTGGTGAAGTGTCAGCGGACATGACTAGCGTTCTACATTTAGATCCTGACTAACGCTTATGGTCCGTCAGTGGACATGACTAACGTTCTATATTTAGGTAACGCTTATGGCTGCTACATAATTAGACTAAGGAAAAGACGGGTTGGCGCTGTCACATATTCCCCTCCTGATTTTGTTGTCGTCTCGACAACAGCACTACCTCTGGCTCCTCAGACATACTCTTTCAGATTGATTGGGATAGGACTCTCTAGCGGCTGCATGGCGTACCAGCCTGGTTCGGGTGTTAGACTTTGTACGTCTTCCCCAGGGTCTGTCTCATCTGGCAAAGCTGGCGCCTCAGGTAGTCCCAACGTCGTTTCGACCGGACCTGGACAGTCATCTTTGTCTTCACTTCGTTTCAGTTCTTTGCCAGTGACTCATTAATGATCGGACTCGCTCCATCTGTTCGTTGAATGACATATGGGCCTCCTGTCATTGTGGGAGCACGAACAACAATGTACTCCTCTTCTGACCACATGTCACGCAACAACACTGTGACACTCACATACATATAACACTCTATGAGAATATCTTAAGGAGTCACTGATAACTTTTCAAATAACAATATGTATTCATTTTTGTCATAAAGGTATATGTGTCCTGATTCAAATACAAAGGAACCAGGAATCACAATCAATTTTAATTACAAGTATATGTACAGACTTTATCAATATGAATATTGTAGTGACATATATTATTAAAATATCCTATGTGTGTCAGTTGTGTAGTAGTAATATGAGGTAATACTGGTTTTGTTTTGTTCAAGCTCTGTTGGTATTTGTCATCATGACTTCAATAGTTTGTCTTAGGGACTAGTATTGGAGATGTTCTCAGTTCCTGATATTAAGACAATTAAATTCCCCTCTGAATGTTATTTTTACAAAGTTATTTCAAGATGAGGGGACATAATGTTGAGCTCAGCTGGCCAAATCAGCTTATCTTGCGTGATGGCGGCAGGAAAGGACTCCTCTGCTCGAATTCTCCCCTGGGCTCTGGAGACACCTCACTGATAGCTAAAAAGACCAAGGAGTATGCTGTCCGACTCTGGATTCAGCAAAGCTCTGACCAGGTGCTGCTCAGTACCATCAAGACCACGGTCCCTGAAATCAAGAAGGATGTACCTTCTACTTCATAACTAACTTATACTCTCTTTTACACTGATCACAACACATCACAAACATTGAGTTCAGAGCGTTAGGCCAACTGTCAGCTTCATCTGAAATACTTTATACCAGTATTTACCTCCTTAATGGTTACCACGCCTCTGCACTTCCAGCATTATTTCTTTCTAATCAATCATCCAGGTGTCAGTGTACTATTTGGCCATTCCATGCCGTTTTACTTCCCTCCGACACCCTCTGTTCAGGCTGGAGCATTATAGGCTTTATCTCCTGTTTGCCACTGAACTACACATATATATACAGGCATAAATTAACAATTTACATTCAATTTTTCATTAAAAGATACTGAATGGTTCAAGCTTACCACAATTTCATGGAATAAACACAGATACGTTGATTAGCAATGAATTCTGGCACAATTACTGGCACAAATTCCCATCTGCTTATGTTCCAGGCTTTTATTTAACACAAATATGAGCTGGCTTCAACGCACTGTTGCTTTATCAAGATTATTTGCACTAGTGGTCTCGAACTAACGCTCCTAAGTGAGTATATCAGCGAGTCTAGCCAATGAGGCCACGTTTCGACAAGTGTTTGAAAAAATGTTACCTTTCACGTCTCCCCTAACAACGAAAGATAGTATTTATAGCCCGACCAATCGTGGTTAGTCTTTCATTTGTTGCGCTCCAATCAATTTGGAGTTTACATGGTAGGCTAATTCTGTAACGTAAGATTTTTTTCAAACACGTTATAAAAAAATTTTATGAGCAGAAATGATTCCATGCTGTCAGGCATCCCCACTATTTTATTTTGGGTATAATTTATTAATTCCTGGACTATTTGCGTAACGTTTTACATATTCTTGGTCAGCAAGCCCTAAGGAACCCAAATATCCAAATTTAAAAGAGCTACGTGGCTGCGTTCAAAATATGTATTTTCTACCTCCTGTTTCGAAGATGTGCTGTCTGGGTACTGTTATGTTTTCAACCGTAAACCCATCTAATGTTATCTTTTCTAATAAGAGTTTTTCAGGATTTATAAACCTAACTCTGGGAAGGGTAGTGAATTTATCACTGTCCGTCTGAAAAAAAATTAGTGCATGTAGTCTTACACGCGTGATGGCAGCATTTGTGTATCGCGCGACGCGTGTTGCATGCGTTCCTGATTTTCAGCCCTCCCTCTCTCTTTATCCTATTGTTCGTTCGTTCCGCCGTGTATAAAATGGAATGAATGAAATATTAAAATTAGGTCATTGTTCAGCTTGGTATCTCAATGTTTTTCCAAGAAATACAGCACACGTTTCATTGAAGAAAGCGGGTAATAATATAGTAAGCTTTTACTATCAACGTGAAAGCGTTACAATTTGCAGACGAAGCAGAAAACAAGGGGATTTCGAGTACTGTCATTGTGACAGCACTGTTCTTTACCATTCTTCTTCCTTTATTTATTATATGTATTTATTAGGCTTTATATTTACCTAATAATTTATATATGTGGATTAGAATATTCCACGACACCTCCCCTCTTAAAACAGACATTATATGTCAGTCCTTTATTCTATATTCACATAGAGAAATTTATTATTATTATTTCTGGGGTTTACGGTGATTCTCATCACACGGATGGCGGCTTAAAAAATCCGCTCCCAAATTGGTTTTTCCAGATATATACTCAATGCTAAAATTATATGGAGCCAAAAGTAAAGACCATCGGAGTAACCTGGAGTTCTCATGCCTAGCCTGTGCTAGAAACGATAAAGGTTTGTGGTCTGTTTGCAACTTAAATGCCTTCCCATATAGATACATATTGAATTTCTTTATCGCCCATATTACTGCAAGACATTCTTTTTCGCTAGTTGAGTAGTTGATTTCAGCTTTATTCAACTTTCTGCTAGCATATGCCACTGGGCTTAATTCCCCATCCAATGCATCTGATTTCTGTAGTAGAGTTGCACCTAACCCAATATTACTTGCATCCGTCCTTACTATGAATTCTTGACTTAAGTCAGGTAATTTCAAAATGGGTTTACTTGTGAGCTTTTCCTTCAATTCTTGGTAAGTCATTTCACATTGTGGTGTCCATGTAATGCGATCTGGATGTCCTTTACGTGTCAATTCAGTTAACGGTGCACATATGGAATTAAAGTTTTTGATATACTTCTGGTAGAAACCACATAATGAGACAAAGGATCTCACGTCCTTCTTGGTTTGTGGTCTCGGGGCTTTCTGTAGTTTCTCTAAATTCTTTGGGTCAGGGTCATGTTTCCCTGATAAACTGTGTGTCCCAAAAATTCCAATTCTTTACATCCAACGCAACATTTGGTTGGTCGGGCTGTTAAATTTGCCTCCCTAAGTCGATCAAACAGCATGTTCAGAGAGTCAATGTGTTCCTCAAATGTTTCTGTTGCTATAAGGATATCATCCATAAAATTTGTTATACAGGGATTATTCAGAGGATCCAATAATTTTCTCATCATTCTAGAGAAGACACTAGGCGCATTCTTCAATCCAAATGGCAATCTATTAAACTCATAGTGTCCTTCTGAGGTACTAAAAGCTAGGTATGGTCTAACCTCAGGCTTTACTGGAATCTGATAGTATCCTTTACTCAGATCCACTTTTGAGAAATATTTAGCTTTATTTAGTCTGGCAAACAGCTGATTTGTATCCGGCAATGGATCCACCTGTCCTTCTGTAATAGCATTCAGTCTCCTGTAATCTATACAGAGTCTATGTTCTCCAGAGGGCTTCCTTAAGAGTACAACACCGGAACTATACGAAGACTCACTGTGCGAAATAATTCCTTCCTTCAACAGATAGTCTATCTCTTCCTTCAAAGCTTTTCCCTTAGCAAACGGAATCGAATATGGTTTCATACAGACAGGTGTGGAGTCTATTAGTTTCATATCATATTCCAATAGGTTTGTATGCCCTGGTCGGTCTGTTAACACCTCTGCATGATTATTTAGAACCTGTTGCACTCTCTCTTTCTGAGTTTTCGTTAAATGTGTACTGATTTTCACCTGTGCTGCTGTCTCACAGGGGTGTAA
The DNA here is from genome assembly GCA_024509875.1 of Oreohelix idahoensis. Classification (NCBI taxonomy): domain Eukaryota; kingdom Metazoa; phylum Mollusca; class Gastropoda; order Stylommatophora; family Oreohelicidae; genus Oreohelix; species Oreohelix idahoensis. The sequence continues at coordinate 185,417 of JAMPIV010011831.1, read as the reverse complement.
TGGATATTCAAATGATGAAAGTGGTTCCTTTTTCATCTCCATGGCGATGGACAAGGTCAACAAGTGTGTCTCTTCCTGATGTTCTCTTTCCAAATATTTCATCAGGAGATTCACATGATAGATTTTTTCTTTCCCCTTCTTATCTATCTTATAATTTGTTCTAGACACCTTCTCTAGAACTGTATATGGACCCTGCCATCCAATTTGTAACTTATTCTGACTCCCAGGCAAAAGAAGCAGTACTTTCTCTCCCACAGCCAAATTTCTGTCCTTCGCCTTCCTGTTATAATAGGCAGCATGTTTCTTCCTGGCTTGTTTCAAATTTTCATTGGCAAGTTTCCAGCCAGTTTTTAACCGAGTGGTCAGCTCATTCACATATTGGTATGAAGATGTAATGTTTTCCTCTGCCTTTTCATCAGTCCACGTTCTTAACATAGCTTCGAGTGGACCTTTTATTGGCCTTCCAAACAATAATGTTGCCGGGGCCATACCGGTTGAACTATGGGGTACCTCCCGATAAGCAAAGAGGGCGGCGTGCAGGTACTGGTCCCATGTATCTGGTTTTTCGTGTGCCAACTTTCTCAGGATCGACATCAATGTGCCGTTAAATCTTTCCACTTGGCCGTTCCCTTGGGGATGATACACACTACAATGGAAGTGTTTGGCCTGGAAGATCCTGAAAACTTCTTCAGTTAGTTTCCCCTTGAACTGAGAGCCATTATCAGTCAAGATTTGATTGGGAAAGCCTAACCTTGTGAAAATTGTGAGCAATGCCTCTGCCACATGTTTTGAATCAATCGATGACAGGGCTACTGCCTCTCCTCCCACATAGAACAAGTGTCCACCAGAGTCAGAATGTAGCTGTTCCTTCTCTTGGTTCGGGTGAGAGGTCCCACAAGATCCACGGCAACTCTCTCAAAGGGTGTTCCCACTATGGGCATTTCCCCCAGAGTTGCTGGTGCAGTCCAATGTTTAGGTGCTACTCGTTGGCACTCTGGACAGGATTTTACATATCGTTTGATATCTTCAGTTATTCCTGGCCAGAAATAGTGACAAGCTATTCGCTGTCCTGTTGCGCTGATTCCCATATGACCACTGAAGGGAATCGCATGCCCTAGTTCCAACACTTTAGTCCTATATGAAGTGGGAAGGACCAGCTGTCCGTGACCATTGGATTCAGATCCAGCCTTCCTATATATCAGTTTTGTTCTTCATATAAAACTCTCCCTTGCCTGGAGGTGTATGAGATTTGGGCAACTTCTTGAAACATGGCTTGAGTGAAGTGTTTTGTCCTCAGCCTGTGCCTTCCTCATCTCATCTGGGTGAGTATTTATGGGATTATCCTCCTCCTTCTTTGACTGTGATCTGGTCTGCACTGTTGCCAATATCACAGGTCTCTTGGGATTCCCCAAGAAGACATATCTACACCCCAATATTAGAGGGTAGATTGGCTCATTTATCACTGCTGCTTTTATGATTCCTTCCACATATCGCGTTTTCACTTTTATTCGGGCGACGGGAAGTGTCATGGTAGCTACATCCTTGGTTGCAGTTTGAATCTCCACTGTTTCCGTGGTGTATTGATCGGCCTGCACCAGGTGAGAACTCACAACGGAATCGTAATCTAAACCGGTATCATATAAACATCTTATAGTGACACCATTACAGATGACATCTTCACACACTGGGGGGTGGTATGGTTCCTGTAATTCTTCAGGTTTGCCCTTCTTTTCCTTTTTCCCCGATGTCATAGCAGCAAAATGAGGAGGTTTCCTTCTACAATGGTCAGTGTCATGATTGTTCATCTTACAATTTTTACACCACCTTTTTCCTTGGTTGAAAGATTTTCTTTCATCATATTTCCTTTCATCGAATTGTGGGAATTTATTTTTATTTTCATACCGTGGCCTATCAAATTGGTGCTTACCTTTATTTTGATCCTTAGGATCAAATTTATTAAAGTTCTGTGGTGCCCTAAAGTTATCCACTTGTTTCTTTTTATTACCTGTTACCTCTGCTTGAGCTGCTTGATACCTTTCAGCAACATTTAGCAACTCACCCAGCCTCTCTGCACCTTGTTCCATGAGAAACTTTCTCAGGTCTGGAGCCATGGACTCTCTTAATTGCTCTATAAGGACCATTTCCTTAAGATCTTGGGTTTTCCCCAGAGAAGTCCATTTCTCCAAGTATGTCTCTATTCGTGCAGAGAACTGGTGATAGGTTTCACCTGACAGTAGTTTAGCATTCCTAAATTTTTTTTCCTATAAAATTCTGCATTCTTTTCATACCTTAACAAAAGAGCCTGCTTTAGCATGTCATAATTTTCCTGATCACCTCTGCTCATTTTTGCAAAAACTTCATAAGCTGCCCCACGAAGTCCCTGAGATAACTTTAAGCTCCACCTTTCTCTCTCTAACCCATACGTGGTAGCTAATAGTTCATATCTATTTAGGTAGCTCTCAATATCATCGTCTTTCTCAACAAAATGATCTAAATGAAAATTCATAGCTGAGGTTGAGGCTCCTTGAGTAACCGTAGCATCAGAGGCAAAGGGACTGGCACCATTTTCAGGAGCATGGCCTTGAAACTCAAACTCCCTTAGTCGTAACTCATGTTCCCTTTGTAATCTCTTCTCCTCCTTTTCTGCTTCCCTCTCTGCAGTCAATCTTCTTTCTTCTGCAGCTAATTTCTTCTCTTCTCTTTCTGCAGCCTGTCTTCTTTCCTCGGCTTCCCTTTCTGCAGCTAATCTTTTGTCTTCTCTTTCTGCTTCCAATTTCTTAGCCTCAGCCTCAATCTGCAACCTCTTAGTCTCAGCCTCAGCTTCAAATTGTAACTTCTTAATTTCCCTTTCAGCCTCTAACCTTCTTTCGGCTTCAAACCTTCTTTCTTCGCGTTCAATAAATTTGTCACATTCCGTAGTGACATAGGCAACCATAACTTGCCCATCTAATCCTAACTCTTTTGCAGTCTGTACAGCAGCAGATCGAAACTTGGCCAGGTCCGCCATTGTCTATCAGGTAAATTTCTACAATGTCTAACCAACAATTTAATCTCTAAATATATCTAATGGACAACACAGGCACCGTGAGCTCAACCTTATTTAATTCCACCCAAGGATACCTTTTAATTCTTATATTCCCTGAAGTGAATTACCCCCAATATTTTTAATAGGGAAAGATTCAAAATCCCAAGAGCGAGACCCCAATATATGTGGTGAAGTGGGATGTTATAAATATTTATAGGGGACTTAGTGTACTGACTGAGATCAGCTGTGAAGGTATCTATATCTATTAAGAGTAGTGTATTATAGATAACCTTACTTGCTACCACATATCTATATATCTCAGTCAGAATTATTCTGGAATAGTGTGATGACTACGTTATGTGTCTAGGGTATGTGTATGATGAAGTGTAAGTCACAACAACAGACAGATAAACAATTTAATTTAATCCACTACTCTTGACAACACTGTGACACTCACATACATATAACACTCTATGAGAATATCTTAAGGAGTCACTGATAACTTTTCAAATAACAATATGTATTCATTTTTGTCATAAAGGTATATGTGTCCTGATTCAAATACAAAGGAACCAGGAATCACAATCAATTTTAATTACAAGTATATGTACAGACTTTATCAATATGAATATTGTAGTGACATATATTATTAAAAAATATCCTATGTGTGTCAGTTGTGTAGTAGTAATATGAGGTAATACTGGTTTTGTTTTGTTCAAGCTCTGTTGGTATTTGTCATCATGACTTCAATAGTTTGTCTTTTGGGACTAGTATTGGAGATGTTCTCAGTTCCTGATATTAAGACAATTAAATTCCCCTCTGAATGTTATTTTTACAAAGTTATTTCAAGATGAGGGGACATAATGTTGAGCTCAGCTGGCCAAATCAGCTTATCTTGCGTGATGGCGGCAGGAAAGGACTCCTCTGCTCGAATTCTCCCCTGGGCTCTGGAGACACCTCACTGATAGCTAAAAAGACCAAGGGGTATGCTGTCCGACTCTGGATTCAGCAAAGCTCTGACCAGGTGCTGCTCAGTACCATCAAGACCACGGTCCCTGAAATCAAGAAGGATGTACCTTCTACTTCATAACTAACTTATACTCTCTTTTACACTGATCACAACACATCACAAACATTGAGTTCAGAGCGTTAGGCCAACTGTCAGCTTCATCTGAAATACTTTATACCAGTATTTACCTCCTTAATGGTTACCACGCCTCTGCACTTCCAGCATTATTTCTTTCTAATCAATCATCCAGGTGTCAGTGTACTATTTGGCCATTCCATGCCGTTTTACTTCCCTCCGACACCCTCTGTTCAGGCTGGAGCATTATAGGCTTTATCTCCTGTTTGCCACTGAACTACACATATATATACAGGCATAAATTAACAATTTACATTCAATTTTCATTAAAAGATACTGAATGGTTCAAGCTTACCACAATTTCATGGAATAAACACAGATACGTTGATTAGCAATGAATTCTGGCACAAAATACTGGCACAAATTCCCATCTGCTTATGTTCCAGGCTTTTATTTAACACAAATATGAGCTGGCTTCAACGCACTGTTGCTTTATCAAGATTATTTAAACAAGTGGTCTCGAACTAACGCTCCTAAGTGAGTATATCAGCGAGTCTAGCCAATGAGGCCACGTTTCGACAAGTGTTTGAAAAAATGTTACCTTTTCACGTCTCCCCTAACAACGAAAGATAGTATTTATAGCCCGACCAATCGTGGTTAGTCTTTCATTTGTTGCGCTCCAATCAATTTGGAGTTTACATGGTAGGCTAATTCTGTAACGTAAGATTTTTTTCAAACACGTTATAAAAAAATTTTATGAGCAGAAATGATTCCATGCTGTCAGGCATCCCCACTATTTTATTTTGGGTATAATTTATTAATTCCTGGACTATTTGCGTAACGTTTTACATATTCTTGGTCAGCAAGCCCTAAGGAACCCAAATATCCAAATTTAAAAGAGCTACGTGGCTGCGTTCAAAATATGTATTTTCTACCTCCTGTTTCGAAGATGTGCTGTCTGGGTACTGTTATGTTTTCAACCGTAAACCCATCTAATGTTATCTTTTCTAATAAGAGTTTTTCAGGATTTATAAACCTAACTCTGGGAAGGGTAGTGAATTTATCACTGTCCGTCTGAAAAAAATTAGTGCATGTAGTCTTACACGCGTGATGGCAGCATTTGTGTATCGCGCGACGCGTGTTGCATGCGTTCCTGATTTTCAGCCCTCCCTCTCTCTTTATCCTTTAGTCCATCTGTTCGTTCGTTCCGCCGTGTATAAAATGGAATGAATGAAATATTAAAATTAGGTCATTGTTCAGCTTGGTATCTCAATGTTTTTCCAAGAAATACAGCACACGTTTCATTGAAGAAAGCGGGTAATAATATAGTAAGCTTTTACTATCAACGTGAAAGCGTTACAATTTGCAGACGAAGCAGAAAACAAGGGGATTTCGAGTACTGTCATTGTGACAGCACTGTTCTTTACCATTCTTCTTCCTTTATTTATTATATGTATTTATTAGGCTTTATATTTACCTAATAATTTATATATGTGGATTAGAATATTCCACGACACTGTTCCTCACCAATTCTCCCACTTGTAGGGGAATAGAACGCGGCAACTTGTCACATCTCTCTTTCCTGACTGTAGCCAACCTCTGTAACTGTGCCTCTGCTCTTACGTGCGCCTCTCGTAGCCTGGAAATGTGCCCTTCAAGCCATTGGTCAACCGTTGCTAGTTCTTGGTCACCTGATCAATGGCCCAGTATGAAATCGATGGGCATTTTTGGCTCCCTCCCAAACAAAAGGTAGTAGGGGGAGTAACCCGTTGATGCATGAGGAGTAGCGTTTTAGACTGCAAGAACCACTGCCAGATGCTCAGACCATATCTGTTTCTCACTGGTGGATAATGTCTCAAGAGATCATGCAATGTCCTGTTAAACCGCTCACACTGGCCATTGCCACGAGGATTGTATGCCGTCGTTCGACTTTTCTCGATGCCATATATTTTGCACAGTTCTGATATGACCGCTGACTCGAAATTTCTGCCCTGGTCAGAGTGCAGCCTCTGCGGCACACCTAAATACAAAAACCACTTTTCTACCAACGCTCGGGCCACTGTTGTTGCTTTATGGTCTCTGGTTGGTACAGCAACAGCAAACTTGCTAAATACATCAGTCATAATGAGTACATTCTCGTAGCCTCGCGCGTCTCTTTACAGCAGCGTAAAGTCCATGGCGACTACTTCCTAATGCTTGGATGCCAGCAGGTTACTCGGTGGACCTTGAAGCTTGAGATGCGGGGCTTTTGCTATATAACATTTACTGCAGCTTCTGCAGAATGCTTCTACATCAGAAGTTATACCATCCCAGAAACACCTGCTTCTCAGTATCTGCAACATGCGGTCACGGCCCTGGTGGCCAGTTTTGTGCACTGCCTCCAGCACCCGCTTTTTTTAAGATTCTGGAAGCACTAGCTGTGTGATCTTAGTCCCACTTAATCCGCTTACTGTCCGATACAGCAAGCCCCCGATAAATATTAAGCGCCCACGCTGCCTTAGTAGCTTCTTTGCTTGCTTTGATAGTCTCCTCATTTCCTCCTTGGGCAGTCTAGTACCATCCTTTATCATTTTGGAGACTGTCATTATATCAGTATCAGCTTCTTGCGGTGCTAACAGTTCTTCAAGAGAATAGGATGGAAAAGTTAGTGCCGCACCTGTGTCTGTGACTGGATTTGGGTCCGTTGGATCTCTCATCTCCACTGCTCCCGACACGGCCTTTAACTCCATTTTCTGCAGCAAACCTAAACTTGGGGGTATAGCTGTTGTGAAGGCTGGCACCAGTGCTATGTGACATATAGCAACATCATCATCTTCATCTTTGGGTTCTTGATTCTCAAGAGAGTACCGAGAGAGGTAGTCAGCATTCCCATTCGCTCTACCTGCCCTATGTTTGATAGTATAATTGAACATTGACATCTGGGCTATCCATCTCTGTTCAATTGCGCCCAACTTAGTCTTTTGCCACAGAGCCAAACTCCTGTTGTCTCTGAATACCTCAACTTGAGCTCCAAGCTGATAACTCCTGAACTTTTCCGTCATAGCCCATTTCAGACTTAGTAGCTCTAGCTTCATACTGCCCTGGTATTAGAATTTTTATCTAGGAAACGACCAAGGAATGCGCGTAGCTCTGTCTGCATTCTATGTATTGATGCCTCTTTGATAGCCTCTATCTTGTCCTCCATTGCTCCAATGCCCTCTACAGATACCGTGTTACCCAAAAATTCCACTTTTGGCTTGCAGAAATTACATTTAGCCCCATTCAATTTCAGACCTAGCCGCTGCAGCCGCTGGAACACTTTTTCAAGTTCCTGCAGGTGTTCTGTAAAGCCAGTTGAGTACACGAGGATGTCATCTAGGTAAACCAGCAACAGCTGGAACATCATATCGTGCATGGAACTCTGCATCAGTGGTTGAAAAGTACTGGCTGAATTAACTAGTCACAAAGGCATTCTAGTTTACTCTTACAATCCAAATGGTGTAGTGAACGCTGTTTTCTCTTTATCATCTGCCCTCATGGCTACATGGTAGTAGCCACTTGCTAGATATTCATTCATAACCCTCCACTCCCAAAGGAGCATAGGCCTTCAACAAACACATGCCAAGTCCTCTTGTCACGTGCCATCATCTCAAGTTCTTTCCACGTTCTCCTTATCATTTTCACCTCTGTTTCCAGCTCTCTTCTCCATGTGCTTCTTGGTCTACCTCTGCTTCTCTTGCTCTGGGGATTCCAGAACAAAGGACTGCCTTGTAATGCTATCAACAGGTTTCCTCAGTGTGTGTCCTATCCATCGCCATCGTCTTCTTCTCATCTCTTGTTCCACTGGCACTTGTCTAGTTCTTGTCATCAGATCCACGTTGGTAACCTTCTCATACCATTTTAATATAATTTCGCTAGATATAGTGAAGAAAATATTCTTGCTCCTCCTAAAGCGTCTAAATATATTCCACCCGGGGAACAGGGTAGGCATCCTTTTTGGTCTTGGCATTGAGAGCTCTGTAGTCTATAGATAATCGCATTCTGCCATCTTTCTTCCGCACGAGCACAACAGGCGAAGCCCGGGGGCTTGAACTTTCTTTTATAATCTGTTTGTCGAGGAGACCCTGAAGATGGTCTTGCATCTCTTTGTAAAAAGCTGGAGGAATGCGCCTGTATGATTGTTTTACTGGTGTATCATCTGTCAGCTGAATTGAATGAGATACTTTACTTAAATACCCTAAGTCATTCTCGTCTTTAGCGAACAGGCTGTCATATTGTTGTAGTAACTTCTGTAATTGGCGCTTTTCATCTTGACTGTCCTCACACCCACTTAAATAAACTGGGCTGCTAACAGTAACCTTGGCTGGGCATCTTGGCTGTGCAGATATATCTCCACCTCCTGAGCTCCAACAGCTCTGAAGTGTCTCTCATAGTACGCGCATGCCTCAGAAAGTTCTCCCACTTGAGTACCCCTAGCCAAAAAAAAAGGTCTTCGTCTCCAAGATTTACTGCTTGGACTTCACAGAAACCTCCTCTGAGTACGGTCAGTGTGTGACATATTAACAGCTCTTTATGATCCACGTCTCTTGAGGGTTCAAACAGCACTGTTTTCTCTGATCTTGAGCTTCTTCTGCATTTCGCCTGTATGTTAGCGATCGATCGAGCTAGTATGTGGGTTTTTCTTCCTCCTGCAACCTGTGATGATATACATTGATACACCTATAAAATTTGTAGTATTTATAAGTCAAAGTAATGTAGGGATAAAAATAGTGGAGTTCTGACGCTTTTTCTTTGCCCACGCCAGCAATCGTATGGATTTTAGCAGGCCGTCTTGTAGAATAAATAGTACTATAGTTTTCTAATGCCTTGGAAAACTATTTATAACATTTTGATACGAAAGGTTTATTCGTCCAGAAGGAATGCGAGAGAGAGAGAGAGAGAGAGAGAGAGAGAGAGAGAGAGAGAGAGAGAGAGAGAGAGAGAGAGAGAGAGAGACGGAATAATGATACTTTTGGCACGTGTTGGTTTGAACCACAAAATTGTCAGCGAGCGAGCGATATCGCTAGCGGCAAATTTAAAAATACAACGAAAAGCCAATATTTGTTCGTTTGATAGTCACGCCGTTGGACATATATAACCACACACACAGCGCTGTGTCTGCCTAGTAGCATAATTTTTTGACGTAACCAACTTGTTGTTTCGGTTTGAACAACGGAAAGGAGGGGGAAGGATGGTGGATTTATATAAAAGTAGAAATTGCCAAATAATATGGAAAATATATGGAAATCTTTATTACTAGGATTAAGACCATAAAATTTAGTTGGTTTGATAGAATATGATCTTCTGATTAATAATATGTTTTATTCTTCAAAAACGCCTAATTAATATTAGAGATATTGACAAAATACTATTGGTTCGTAGAGACTGACAAGCAGACCCTCGTTTTTGCATTCACTATCGGTGACAATTTTTTTTCACGCGGTGTTGAAAAGAAGCAGAAGAGGGAGGGTCAAAGTCCAAAGGGGGAACTTTAGAAGGGAGAGGCAAATGTATTAGGCCAAAAAGCTAATCTATTTTTAACTCTCGGGACGGACCGACAGACAGAAGTACCCCAAAATTGGGCTGTAATTTCGGCTTTATTTTCAAATTGAAGTCAGAATTGGGAATCGTCAGATCCCATTGGCCAACTTAGCTAATATTGAGAAAAAAAGTTGAAGGCTCGACGCCATTTGAATTATTACTGTCCATTGAACAGGACGATTGAAAGTCTGTGAAATGTGACTTGCCTTATTAAATATATATATTAAAGTAAAAGTGAAAGGCGTCATAGTCCAGCCAGTGGCACGTCTGAAGTTGTGCCAATTCAACGTACCTGTGTGTTTTCATTGAATTTATGTGTTTTTGTCTGGCACTAGCCCAGTGCCAGATTTCTGAGTGAAGAATTTGAGAAGACTGTGTATTCCAGTAGTGATAGGTGTACACGCTGTCTACCCTATTACTTTTGGACAAGTACAACAGTGGCCGTTGGCCGGAAAGACAACTATCTTCTATCTTCAAGGGCCAGATAAGTACAACAAACCTGGCCCGAGGAAAATTCATCAACTATTCCACCAGATAATAACTGAACTGTATTAGTAATAAAGACTATTCCACCAATAAACATGTATAAAGAGAAAAGAAACTTTGGGAAGACAGACCGGGTATGATGTGAACACCCCGACCCGCCATCCAGTACAAATTAAAATTAATATACGTTTAGTAACATCATTATTAGATTTTATAGTATCTGCTTGGAAAGTTTGTCCTTTTTGTTTGATTGAATTGAATATCTAGATGTATGTATATATATATATATATATATATATATATATATATATATATATATATATATATATATATATATATATATATATATATATATATATATATATATATTGATTTCATTTGATTTGACAGTCCTGACCAAAAGAATATTAGGTTCAGGACTAATAAAATTGTAAAAAAGATTTTCTAATACCAAACTTAAAACACAGTGTTAGTCGAGTTGATCATATAACTTAATATTTGTGAGTGTCTTGAGTACTGGGTTACCATCACACCACAAATTCATTACCCTAGACATTAGACGTAGCTATCAGACATACTAGTCTAAAATAAGTCTGAGTGAGATCTTAGGATGGTAGCAGAAAGGTTCTCTGAGAACACACCTCATCAATTGTCATACTCAGGGGCCTTCACAGCTTGACCTCACTCAGTTACACTATAAAAATAACACCAACATTCATAACATCTAAAACCACCACACAACCCATGCCTTCACCCTATCTAAGCTTGTCTCTTGTGCACTTTTGCTTTGAGCTTGCCACTTGAGGAAGCGGTTGATGTTTTTTACTTCCGCCAGTATGTTGGTGCCTATTAAACGAGGTGCTTTGTCAGGCCCGTTGACACTTTTAGCAGCATAGATGCCACAATTCTTGACATGGCACTCTCCAATCTTAACATCGACCACTAGATGGCCAGCATATGGCATTGTTACACCATTGACGGCAGTTAGTCGCACCCATTTACTTTCATCCAGGGCCAGATCTCCAAAAAGCTGTTGAAAGTCTCTCACCGACATGAACTGCTTAGAATACTTATTGGATGCGATGGGAGAATTCACAAAGAGACACCCTTGCACCTTGCCGGGTAGAGTAAAAAGTGGCCATTAGCACTGGGATGCTTCGATGATCCCCATACACCCTAAGAATGGAATGTAGCATTGCTTCTGGGTCATCGTCCTTAGCCTGAATCCTCAGCTCCCTGCGGACACTTGAGGTCACACTGTCAAGAATAACATTTGCCTGTTCCTCTTTGCTCACCATCCCTACTCTCCAGGCAGCTTTCACCTACCTGACATATTCCTCAGCCGTAGGACTTGTGCGCTCCCCAAAGCACCTCACTTTCTTGTGAGTGGTTACCATGATGTACCGCACTCGCTCTGGTTGAGGCCCTAGTTCCACTACAGGGTCATCCACTTCAGCCACATCTTCATTATCTCAATACTAGTAGCACGTGTGTTGCGTGCCGCCATCTTGTCGCTAGTCGAGTTGAGTGAATACAATGATAAGCTGGATGGTCCTGTTCCCTGCCTCGCACTGACCTGGGTGTTCTACTGTTCATGCTTTTATTGCCCTGATTACTGAAGAGTTGCTTCACTGCGTGCTGCCTGTCAGTCCTGTCGACGACGCCACTTGTGACAGGGCTAGGTGTGGTTGATGCGAACTTATGTCGACGTGACTACCTCACACCCAAGACCCATGCACTAAGACAATTTAATTAAGGATCGTTTGACAGGGGTTGCAATTATTAGTTATTTGCAACCCTCTCAGCAGCAGACTTAGCAATTCAAGCAACACAAAGCCTTATATAGGACAACATTTAATTCTACCGAATACCCAGCCAGTGTTCGTGGACGTTGTGTCCAAGGCAACTGCGGATCAACTCTGTTTCGACGACGCTTATGGTCCGTCAGCGGACATAACTAACGTTCAATTCAATACCATAATACACGCCGTAAGGACTTCGGTCGGTCGGTCGGTCGGTCGGTCAGTCACATTTTGCACACCGTAATTTTGCGCACTTTTTTCTATTTTAAAGAGAGTACATTAACATTCAACCACAGCTAAGGAGGTGCAACTGTGGTTGAAAGTTAGACAATAATTGTATTGTTTCCCCTTCTATGTACTCTCCCGAAAATAGAAAAAGTGCGCAAATGAAGGTGTGCATGAACAGTTTGATTATAGAAAGAAGCCAACAACACAATTGATAAACAGTACATGAACTGGAGTTTCGTCAAACTTCAAACGTTCTTCTTAGAGGCAGTAAGTCGACCATGGCTTCTCAGAGGCAGTAAGTCGACTAGGGCAAGATTTTAAAAGATGCGCGAACAATTACGAGGCATGTTGTCATAAAATAAATGTTATTTATTTAGTCAATTTACGGTCCATTAGATCATTATCACTGCTCCACACGTCATTTAGATAAGGTTACTCCATGTGTTGCGTACAGTTTTTGCTGGTAGTCTAGTCTGTTTAAGTTTGAAGATGTTTGGAAGAGAGATTCTGAATCAAAGGTATTTCTCGTTAAATTCCTGACCAGGGGCAGATACTCATTCTTTACTTTCGTTAAAGTTAAATGTGTAGTTACCCCCTCTTGTCTGTTAGTCAAGCGGTCTATTATTAGATCCGATCTTTAGCTATCTAGCCATATACGGTGTGAATGGTCAGCGGTCTCCTGATATATGTAACGCTCGTTACCTTTTTTTTCAGACGGACAGTGATAAAATACATTAACCATCCCAGAGTTAGGTTTATAAATCCTGAAAAAACTCTTATTAGAAAAGATAACATTAGATGGGTTTACGGTTGAAAACATAACAGTACCCAGACAGCACATCTTCGAAACAGGAGGTAGAAAATACATATTTTGAACGCAGCCACGTAGCTCTTTTAAATTTGTATATTTGGGTTCCTTAGGGCTTGCTGACAAATAATATGTAAAACGTTACGCAAATACTCCAGGAATTAATAAATTATACCCAAAATAAAATATTGGGGGTGCCTGACAGCATGGAATCATTTCTGCTCATAAAATTTTTTTATAACGTGTTTGAAAAAAATCTTACGTTACAGAATTAGCCTACCATGTAAACTCCAAATTGATTGGAGCGCAACAAATGAAAGACTAACCACGATTGGTCGGGCTATAAATACTATCTTTCGTTGTTAGGGAGACGTGAAAAGGTAACATTTTTTCAAACACTTGTCGAAACGTGGCCTCATTGGCTAGACTCGCTGATATACTCACTTAGGAGCGATAGTTCGAGACCACTAGTGCAAATAATCTTGATAAAGCAACAGTGCGTTGAAGCCAGCTCATATTTGTGTTAAATAAAAGCCTGGAACATAAGCAGATGGGAATTTGTGCCAGTAATTGTGCCAGAATTCATTGCTAATCAACGTATCTGTGTTTATTTCCATGAAATTGTGGTAAGCTTGAACCATTCAGTATCTTTAATGAAAATTGAATGTAAATTGTTAATTTATGCCTGTATATATATATGTGTAGTTCAGTGGCAAACAGGAGATAAAGCCTATAAAGCTCCAGCCTGAACAGAGGGTGTCGGAGGGAAGTAAAACGGCATGGAATGGCCAAATAGTACACTGACACCTGGATGATTGATTAGACAGAAATAATGCTGGAAGTGCAGAGGCGTGGTAACCATTAAGGAGGTAAATACTGGTATAAAGTATTTCAGATGAAGCTGACAGTTGGCCTAACGCTCTGAACTCAATGTTTGTGTTGTATTGTGCTCAGTGTAGAACTAGAGTATCAATTAGTTATGAAGTAGAAGGTACATCCTTCCTGTTTTCAGGGATCGTGGTCTTGATGGTACTGAGCAGCACCTGGTCAGAGCTTTGCTGAATCCAGAGTCGGACAGCATACTCCTTGGTCTTTTTAGCTATCAGTGAGGTGTCTCCAGAGCCCAGGGGAGAATTCGAGCAGAGGAGTCCTTTCCTGCCGCCATCACGCAAGATAAGCTGATTTGGCCAGCTGAGCTCAACATTATGTCCTCTCATCTTGAAATGACTTTGTAAAAATAACATTCAGAGGGGAATTTAATTGTCTTAATATCAGGAACTGAGAACATCTCCAATAATAGTCCCAAAAGACAAACTATTGAAGTCATGATGACAAATACCAACAGAGCTTGAACAAAACAAAACCAGTATTACCTCATATTACCACTACACAACTGACACACATAGGATATTTTTAATAATATATGTCACTACAATATTCATATTGATAAAGTCTGTACATATACTTGTAATTAAAATTGATTGTGATTCCTGGTTCCTTTGTATTTGAATCAGGACACATATACCTTTATGATAACCATGAATACATATTGTTATTTGAAAAGTTATCAGTGACTCCTTAAGATATTCTCATAGAGTGTTATATGTATGTGAGTGTCACAGTGTTGTCAAGAGTAGTGGATTAAATTAAATTGTTTATCTGTCTGTTGTTGTGACTTACACTTCATCATACACATACCCTAGACACCTAACGTAGTCATCACACTATTCCAGAATAATTCTGACTGAGATATATAGATATGTGGTAGCAAGTAAGGTTATCTATAATACACTACTCTTAATAGATATAGATACCTTCACAGCTGATCTCAGTCAGTACACTAAGTCCCCTATAAATATTTATAACATCCCACTTCACCACATATATTGGGGTCTCGCTCTTGGGATTTTGAATCTTTCCCTATTAAAAATATTGGGGGTAATTCACTTCAGGGAATATAAGAATTAAAAGGTATCCTTGGGTGGAATTAAATAAGGTTGAGCTCACGGTGCCTGTGTTGTCCATTAGATATATTTAGAGATTAAATTGTTGGTTAGACATTGTATAAACTTACCTGATAGACAATGGCGGACCTGGCCAAGTTTCGATCTGCTGCTGTTCAGACTGCAAAAGAGTTAGGATTAGATGGGCAAGTTATGGTTGCCTATGTTACTACGGAATGTGACAAATTTATTGAACGCGAAGAAAGAAGGTTTGAAGCCGAAAGAAAGTTAGAGGCTGAAAGGGAAATTAAGAAGTTACAATTTGAAGCTGAGGCTGAGACTAAGAAGTTACAAGCTGAGGCTGAGACTAAGAGGTTGCAGATTGAGGCTGAGACTAAGAAATTGGAAGCAGAAAGAGAAGACAGAAGATTGGCTGCAGAAAGGGAAGAGAGGAAATTAGCTGCAGAAAGGGAAGCAGAAGATAAAAGATTACAAAGGGAACATGAGTTACGACTAAGGGAGTTTGAGTTTCAAGGCCATGCTCCTGAAAATGGTGCCAGTCCCTTTGCCTCTGATGCTACGGTTACTCAAGGAGCCTCAACCTCAGCTATGAATTTTCATTTAGATCATTTTGTTGAGAAAGACGATGATATAGAGAGCTACCTAAATAGGTATGAGCTATTAGCTACCACGTATGGGTTAGAGAGAGAAAGGTGGAGCTTAAAGTTATCTCAGGGACTTCGTGGGGCAGCTTATGAAGTTTTTGCAAAAATGAGCAGAGGTGATCAGGAAAATTATGATATGCTAAAGCAGGCTCTTTTGTTAAGATATGAAAAGAATGCTGAATTTTATAGGAAAAAATTTAGGAATGCTAAACTACTGTCAGGTGAAACCTATCACCAGTTCTCTGCACGAATAGAGACATACTTGGAGAAATGGACTTCTCTGGGGAAAACCCAAGATCTTAAGGAAATGGTCCTTATAGAGCAATTAAGAGAGTCCATGGCTCCAGACCTGAGAAAGTTTCTCATGGAACAAGGTGCAGAGAGGCTGGGTGAGTTGCTAAATGTTGCTGAAAGGTATCAAGCAGCTCAAGCAGAGGTAACAGGTAATAAAAAGAAACAGGTGGACAACTTTAGGGCACCACAGAACTTTAATAAATTTGATCCTAAGGATCAAAATAAAGGTAAGCACCAATTTGATAGGCCACGGTATGAAAATAAAAATAAATTCCCACAATTCGATGAAAGGAAATATGATGAAAGAAAATCTTTCAACCAAGGAAAAAGGTGGTGTAAGAATTGTCAGATGGACAATCATGACACTGACCGGTGCAGAAGGAAACCTGTGTATATGGCAACCCTTCAGGTCAGGTCGACCTCAAGACAGGAGGAGGATATTATGTTAGATACCACTCCAGAAGAGATGAGGAAGGCACAGGCTGGGGATAAAACACTCAAGCCTTGTTTCAGAAAATTGTCAACTTGTCATACAACTCCAGGCAAGGGAGATTTTTACATGAAAAACAAGTTGATGTATAGGAAGACTGGAGCTAGATCCAAAGGTCAGGGACAACTGGTACTTCCTAAAAGATATAGGGCAGACTTAATAAGGAGCCTACATGTGAAACCAGATGGGGACCATGAGAAGATAGGTACCATCATTCAAAAGGTGGCTCACAATTATTATTGGCCCAAAGCAAGATGGGACATTGAGAATTTTGTAGAAAGGTGTAGCATAGCACATGAGGGAACACCCACAAGTGGGAACAGGGATCAGGACCTGGACACGCCCCGGAGCAAAATTAGGCCTGATAATAAAAAGAGAAATAGATTTGATAAAGTGGACCAAATGGAATGGGAAGCCCCTTTTCACGGACAAGCTTCACTTAACTGTTTTACAATGGCCACTATGCGGAGAGTGCAAAACGATGTCTTACCCCAGGATAAGCCGACAATCCCTCAATCGGACTTAAACCAACTGGAGGAAGAAGATGTAGAGAGGAAATCTCTCATCAAGAATTTTAAGAGGGGAGACAGCCCCAAGAAAAAAATTGGTAGCGGTCGTTTTGTGAATGATAATTCTGGGAGGAAAAATCATCACTATAAAGCTTCGAGTGGAAGAGACCATACCGGTGCATGGACAAATAGGTCCACACAATTAAAGGTCCACATGTAGCTATGTTAAGAACGTGGACTGATGAAAAGGCAGAGGAAAACATTACATCTTCATACCAATATGTGAATGAGCTGACCACTCGGTTAAAAACTGGCTGGAAACTTGCCAATGAAAATTTGAAACAAGCCAGAAAGAAACATGCTGCCTATTATAACAGGAAGGCGAAGGACAGAAATTTGGCTGTGGGAGAGAAAGTACTGCTTCTTTTGCCTGGGAGTCAGAATAAGTTACAAATTGGATGGCAGAGTCCATATACAGTTCTAGAGAAGGTGTCTAGAACAAATTATAAGATAGATAAGAAGGGGAAAGAAAAAATCTATCATGTGAATCTCCTGAAGAAATATTTGGAAAGAGAACATCAGGAAGAGACACACTTGTTGACCTTGTCCATCGCCATGGAGATGAAAAAGGAACCACTTTCATCATTTGAATATCCATTACACCCCTGTGAGACAGCAGCACAGGTGAAAATCAGTACACATTTAACGAAAACTCAGAAAGAGAGAGTGCAACAGGTTCTAAATAATCATGCAGAGGTGTTAACAGACCGACCAGGGCATACAAACCTATTGGAATATGATATGAAACTAATAGACTCCACACCTGTCTGTATGAAACCATATTCGATTCCGTTTGCTAAGGAGAAAGCTTTGAAGGAAGAGATAGACTATCTGTTGAAGGAAGGAATTATTTCGCACAGTGAGTCTTCGTATAGTTCCGGTGTTGTACTCTTAAGGAAGCCCTCTGGAGAACATAGACTCTGTATAGATTACAGGAGACTGAATGCTATTACAGAAGGACAGGTGGATCCATTGCCGGATACAAATCAGCTGTTTGCCAGACTAAATAAAGCTAAATATTTCTCAAAAGTGGATCTGAGTAAAGGATACTATCAGATTCCAGTGAAGCCTGAGGTTAGACCATACCTAGCTTTTAGTACCTCAGAAGGACACTATGAGTTTAATAGATTGCCATTTGGATTGAAGAATGCGCCTAGTGTCTTCTCTAGAATGATGAGAAAATTATTGGATCCTCTGAATAATCCCTGTATAACAAATTTTATGGATGATATCCTTATAGCAACAGAAACATTTGAGGAACACATTGACTCTCTGAACATGCTGTTTAATCGACTTAGGGAGGCAAATTTAACAGCCCGACCAACCAAATGTTGCGTTGGATGTAAAGAATTGGAATTTTTGGGACACACAGTTTATCAGGGAAACATGACCCCTGACCCAAAGAATTTAGAGAAACTACAGAAAGCCCCGAGACCACAAACCAAGAAGGACGTGAGATCCTTTGTCTCATTATGTGGTTTCTACCAGAAGTATATCAAAAACTTTAATTCCATATGTGCACCGTTAACTGAATTGACACGTAAAGGACATCCAGATCGCATTACATGGACACCACAATGTGAAATGACTTACCAAGAATTGAAGGAAAAGCTCACAGGTAAACCCATTTTGAAATTACCTGACTTAAGTCAAGAATTCATTGTAAGGACGGATGCCAGTAATATTGGGCTAGGAGCAACTCTACTACAGAAATCAGATGCATTGGATGGGGAATTAAGCCCAGTGGCATATGCTAGCAGAAAATTGAATAAAGCTGAAATCAATTACTCAACTAGCGAAAAAGAATGTCTTGCAGTAATATGGGCGATAAAGAAATTCAATATTTATCTATATGGGAAGGCATTTAAGTTGCAAACAGACCACAAACCTTTATCGTTTCTAGCACAGGCTAGGCATGAGAACTCCAGGTTACTCCGATGGTCTTTACTTTTGGCTCCATATAATTTTAGCATTGAGTATATATCTGGAAAAACCAATTTGGGAGCGGATTTTTTAAGCCGCCATCCGTGCGATGAGAATCACCTTAAACCCCAGAAATAATAATAAATTTCTCTATGTGAATATAGAATAAAGGACTGACATATAATGTCTGTTTTAAGAGGGGAGGTGTCGTGGAATATTCTAATCCACATATATAAATTATCAAGTAAATATAAAGCCTAATAAATACATATAATAAATAAAGGAAGAAGAATGGTAAAGAACAGTGCTGTCACAATGACTGTACTCGAAATCCCCTTGTTTTCTACTGCGTATGCAAATTGTAACGTTTCACGTTGATATTAAAGGCCTTCTGCAACATACACGCGTTTCCCAAACACACAATAAAATGTGCTGCCTTTCTAAGAAAAACCTTGAAATATGCAAGTTGACCTAAATTTTAAATTCCATTCATGTCTTTTTCTACACTATGTTACCAAGATCAAAAGACAGATGGACAAAAGGATAGCGAGAAGGGAGAGGCAGAAAGCCGAACACTAAACACGCTTCGCGCGATACACAAATGCTGCCATCACGCGTGTAAGACTACATGCACTAACTTTTTTTCAGACGGACAGTGATAAAATACATTAACCATCCCAGAGTTAGGTTTATAAATCCTGAAAAACTCTTATTAGAAAAGATAACATTAGATGGGTTTACGGTTGAAAACATAACAGTACCCAGACAGCACATCTTCGAAACAGGAGGTAGAAAATACATATTTTGAACGCAGCCACGTAGCTCTTTTAAATTTGTATATTTGGGTTCCTTAGGGCTTGCTGACAAAGAATATGTAAAACGTTACGCAAATAGTCCAGGAATTAATAAATTATACCCAAAATAAAATAGTGGGGATGCCTGACAGCATGGAATCATTTCTGCTCATAAAATTTTTTTATAACGTGTTTGAAAAAAATCTTACGTTACAGAATTAGCCTACCATGTAAACTCCAAATTGATTGGAGCGCAACAAATGAAAGACTAACCACGATTGGTCGGGCTATAAATACTATCTTTCGTTGTTAGGGGAGACGTGAAAAGGTAACATTTTTTCAAACACTTGTCGAAACGTGGCCTCATTGGCTAGACTCGCTGATATACTCACTTAGGAGCGTTAGTTCGAGACCACTAGTGCAAATGATCTTGATAAAGCAACAGTGCGTTGAAGCCAGCTCATATTTGTGTTAAATAAAAGCCTGGAACATAAGCAGATGGGAATTTGTGCCAGTAATTGTGCCAGAATTCATTGCTAATCAACGTATCTGTGTTTATTTCCATGAAATTGTGGTAAGCTTGAACCATTCAGTATCTTTTAATGAAAATTGAATGTAAATTGTTAATTTATGCCTGTATATATATATGTGTAGTTCAGTGGCAAACAGGAGATAAAGCCTATAATGCTCCAGCCTGAACAGAGGGTGTCGGAGGGAAGTAAAACGGCATGGAATGGCCAAATAGTACACTGACACTTGGATGATTGATTAGACAGAAATAATGCTGGAAGTGCAGAGGCGTGGTAACCATTAAGGAGGTAAATACTGGTATAAAGTATTTCAGATGAAGCTGACAGTTGGCCTAACGCTCTGAACTCAATGTTTGTGTTGTATTGTGCTCAGTGTAGAACTAGAGTATCAATTAGTTATGAAGTAGAAGGTACATCCTTCCTGTTTTCAGGGATCGTGGTCTTGATGGTACTGAGCAGCACCTGGTCAGAGCTTTGCTGAATCCAGAGTCGGACAGCATACTCCCTGGTCTTTTTAGCTATCAGTGAGGTGTCTCCAGAGCCCAGGGGAGAATTCGAGCAGAGGAGTCCTTTCCTGCCGCCATCACGCAAGATAAGCTGATTTGGCCAGCTGAGCTCAACATTATGTCCCCTCATCTTGAAATGACTTTGTAAAAATAACATTCAGAGGGGAATTTAATTGTCTTAATATCAGGAACTGAGAACATCTCCAATAATAGTCCCAAAAGACAAACTATTGAAGTCATGATGACAAATACCAACAGAGCTTGAACAAAACAAAACCAGTATTACCTCATATTACCACTACACAACTGACACACATAGGATATTTTAATAATATATGTCACTACAATATTCATATTGATAAAGTCTGTACATATACTTGTAATTAAAATTGATTGTGATTCCTGGTTCCTTTGTATTTGAATCAGGACACATATACCTTTATGATAACCATGAATACATATTGTTATTTGAAAAGTTATCAGTGACTCCTTAAGATATTCTCATAGAGTGTTATATGTATGTGAGTGTCACAGTGTTGTCAAGAGTAGTGGATTAAATTAAATTGTTTATCTGTCTGTTGTTGTGACTTACACTTCATCATACACATACCCTAGACACCTAACGTAGTCATCACACTATTCCAGAATAATTCTCAGGGTGATCTGGCTTCTGATATTTGGGGAAGTCCTCTGTGTATAAGACTGTGATGTCTAACGATATTTTCCCCCCATGTTATATTCTATACTCTTCGGAAGTGAGTGAATTTCTTGTGTTATTCATGAATGGATGTTAAGGTAAATGAAAGAAACATTTCCTTCCATTGTCAGAATTTATGTACATTATTGATTACCAGCTCATTGACTTTTTCCCTGAGCGGGAAAGCGCTATTTGAGATTATCTGAACTTCAGCTCATAAGTGATATTGACAGTGATTACACTGGGGCTTGTGTATGCCCAAAAGGAACTTTATTGTGGTTGAATCCCGCTACTCTGGCGGCACCACGTAGAACAAGGTCTGTCATACCTTCGTTCGTTCTAGGAAACACAGAGGCTATCATATTTAGGGGTCCGCCATATTTGTGGTCGCCTACATACCTAATAAAGTATCTGACTGGTGTCAGAGTGGAGCTGATATATGCTCACATATTTGCTAACCCGTTTTCCTATACGGGGTATCTTGCTGGAGCTGCAGGAAGATAAATTAGACGGAAGTCAGCACTATATTTATGCAGCCTATCATTGTGTTATTGATGAAGATGGCATTGAACTGTCGTCTTGTTTTATTATGTACTGTTTGTTGCCAAGATGATGTATCCATTGATGTCGGCGTAGCCTGTTGACTATTTTCGTACGATAATAAATTGTGTTTGGAAACGTCAGCAGCTGTTCCAAACCGTTACTGACTTCTTTATGTGGTTGAGTGAGTGTACCATGTCCAACGTCTACGTACCTCTACACATTCGCGTCGTCTAGATATCATGATGTCAACTTACCTCTACCTACGAGCACTACACATTTGTTGGTCTGTTTTAGTGTGTCCAGTCAGTGTCTACAGTACACCCTGTCAGCACCTCAATATTTGCTGACCTGACCTAATTAACACACACCGCTACAAGACTGCTCGGTCCAGGTTTGACACTGTCCACTTGGGTACTACTACCTTTGCCTTCCACAAGAGTCAAGCTTTACATTACAATCATCATCAAGTAAACCTTCTACATTTATGACAACCAGCAAAATTAACACTCAACACCATGTCTTTATATTTAATACATCCATATAATTTTCACTACAAATATCTACTGACGGTCGCCTGCAATAAAATGACCACAGTAATGATAGTATTGTCTGTAATACATGTAACAGAAACACCACACTATAATTAATAACCTGTCAATGTTGACGGGTTATTGCTAGTATTTAGATAACGCTGATGGCTGCTACATAATTAGACTAAGGAAATGACGGAATGGCTCTGTCACGGAAGGAAGGGAAGAAGAGAAATCAAGCAAATATGTTAGGTCTAGAATCTATGGTAGGGGGGGTGGAACTAGTTCCCTTCCTGATTACTTTTTCCATCCCTATTTCAAGAGCAGAGTCAGGTACCCATCTAAAGTTGGGTAGACTGGAGCGTGACGCCACCGTGTTTCCAACCTGGCATCTTTGCTGCGAGAGGTCATCGCTCTAGCTACTTAGCCAATCGGGCAGAAATAACTACAACAATAATAATCATAAACATGAAGACTGAACGATGAAACGAATCCGAAAGAAAAAAAATAAGCGGAGGAGGAAGAAGAAATAAAGGAAGAGAAGAAGAAAAATCAAGCAAATCTTGAGGTCAGACAAGTTCAACACACACGCCTTCCTTCAACGACTGGATATGTCAGAAATAAAACAAGATCTGCAGCACAGAAATAAAGTGTTCACCCAGTGACATGAATCAATGGCATCTTTCCGATGCAAAGAAATTGCTAGACGGCAAGGTCAGACATAAGGAACAGCAAGTTCGTACTGTCAGTCATCTATCAGACCGGACCAAATTTCTTTAATGGAGCAGCCATGTTGTAAAATCACAATGATAGAATGTCAACTTTCACCTTTTTCTCCAGCCATCGGCAAAAGAGCCACCCCCGACCACAGGTCACATGACTAATGAACAACGAGGCAAATGTCAGAAGTGATGCACGAGGAAGATTGTTAAAGCATTC
Source organism: Oreohelix idahoensis (assembly GCA_024509875.1). Lineage (NCBI taxonomy): Eukaryota > Metazoa > Mollusca > Gastropoda > Stylommatophora > Oreohelicidae > Oreohelix > Oreohelix idahoensis. Next base: position 162,002 of record JAMPIV010011831.1, on the reverse strand, counting down.
ATTATTTTAAGAGTCACCTTGACATGAGACGATATGAAAAGGTCGAATCTGTACCCAGGGCTTAAAAGCGACTATCCTCTTAAACGCAGATGCTCCACAGTCAAGATAACAACACCCGTAATTCCACAATGTTCACAGGCCAATGACGTGTTTTGAAAGTGAAGGGAATTACAGACGAAAGAGTTATCTAATGCTTAGACATGTCATTTCTGATTAAAACGTAGTTTAAAATATGAACCACGTTATGTTAGCGACAAGCAAACGATTTGTCACCTATACTTCTATAGATTAGTCATCATCAGGTGCCATTTTCACATTGACGATGGGCTGCAATGGATCTCCAACTTCTTCTGTATCTTGTCTTGATGGTGCACTCTGATAGATTCTTTCCTGTCTCTTGTCTTGATGGTGCACTCTGATAGATTCTTACCTGTCTCTTGTCTTGATGGTGCACTCTGATAGATTCTTTCCTGTCTCTTGTCTTGATGGTGCACTCTGATAGATTCTTACCTGTCTCTTGTCTTCTGGTGCACTCTGATAGATTCTTTCCTGTCTCTTGTCTTGATGGTGCACTCTGATAGATTCTTTCCTGTCTCTTGTCTTGATGGTGCACTCTGATAGATTATTTCCTCTCTCTTGTCTTGATGGTGCACTCTGATAGATTCTTTCCTGTCTCTTGTCTTGATGGTGCACTCTGATAGATTCTTTCCTGTCTCTTGTCTTGATGGTGCACTCTGATAGATTATTTCCTCTCTCTCTCGTCTTGATGGTGCACTCTGAAAGATTCTATCCTGTCTCTTGTCTTGATGGTGCACTCTGATAGATTCTTTCCTATCTCTTGTCTTGATGGTGCACTATGATACATTCTTTCCTGTCCATCTCTTGTCTTGATGGTGCACTCTGATAGATTCTTTCCTGTCCATCTCTTGTCTTGATGGTGCACTCTGATAGATTCTTTCCTGTCCATCTCTTGTCTTGATGGTGCAATATGATACATTCTTTCCTGTCCATCTTTTGTCTTGATGGTGCACTCTGATAGATTCTTTCCTGTCCATCTCTTGTCTTGATGGCGCACTCTGATAGATTCTTTCCTGTCCATCTCTTGTCTTGATGGTGCACTCTGATATATTCTTTCCTGTCCATCTCTTGTCTTGATGGTGCACTCTGATAGATTCTTTCCTGTCCATCTCTTGTCTTGATGGTGCACTATGATACATTCTTTCCTGTCCATCTCTTGTCTTGATGGTGCACTCTGATAGATTCTTTCCTGTCCATCTCTTGTCTTGATGGTGCACTCTGATAGATTATTTCCTGTCCATCTCTTGTCTTGATGGTGCGCTCTGATAGATTCTTTCCTGTCCATCTCTTGTCTTGATGGTGCACTATGATACATTCTTTCCTGTCCATCTCTTGTCTTGATGGTGCACTCTGATAGATTCTTTCCTGCCCATCTCTTGTCTTGATGGTGCACTCTGATACATTCTTTCCTGTCCATCTCTTGTCTTGATGGTGCACTCTGATAGATTCTTTCCTGTCCATCTCTTGTCTTGATGGTGCACTATGATACATTCTTTCCTGTCCATCTCTTGTCTTGATGGTGCACTCTGATAGATTATTTCCTGTCCATCTCTTGTCTTGATGGTGCACTATGATACATTCTTTCCTGTCCATCTCTTGTCTTGATGGTGCACTCTGATACATTCTTTCCTGTCCATCTCTTGTCTTGATGGTGCACTCTGATACATTCTTTCCTGTCCATCTCTTGTCTTGATGGTGCACTCTGATACATTCTTTCCTGTCCATCTCTTGTCTTGATGGTGCACTCTGATAGATTCTTTCCTGTCCATCTCTTGTCTTGATGGTGCACTATGATACATTCTTTCCTGTCCATCTCTTGTCTTGATGGTGCACTATGATACATTCTTTCCTGTCCATCTCTTGATGTTATCTTCACACTTCTACCGCTGTATTCCTCCTGTCCATTTGCCTTCAGCTCGTCCTTCTAGTATGGTGTTCAGTTCAGTCAAGTGTTATGTCTTTTTACATGGCCAAAATATTTTATTTAAGTTTAATCTTTTTAATTAATTATCTTGCCATTCCTAGGTTTTCTATGGCCTCTTTATTTGTTTTCTTCTCTTTACATAAAGTTTTCCATTCTTCTATAAATTCACATTTCATAGGCCTCAATTCTTTCATCTAATTGCTTGTTCATTGTCCATGTTTCCACACCTTACAGTTATAAAGAATATGTATAGCATATTGATTATAGATTACAATATTTATTTACATTCTTTCCTTGTGAAAGTTTAACTTGTATCTTTGTTCTATTACTCTCCATCAATTATGCTGGTCCAATACGATGTTAGTTAACATGGATGAAATAATGCCATATTATGTCATGTTCTGCTAAATGTATCAAGGGTCCTATATATTGCTGCATTCATTAATAATAGTTCTTTTAGCTTCACGTGAAAAATAAATTGCTGCAATTATTGCTCTCAATCGATTTTTATTTAAACCATTGTATTGGCCCATAATTTTATCTAGTGAAAACTGCATTTCTATTTTTGTATTTACAAAAATTCAACGTGTTCCTGTTTCATGGTTTTATTGTGTCTGTACTTCTAATTCTGGCACAATGTCTCGCGGGTGCAACAAAATGATGTTAGAGTGTGGGAATGTTCAGTTACACGAACAAAAACGTTAAACGGTTCTGATTGGTTGACCTACTTTATTATTTTGTAATTTACAAACTCGAGACACCTCGATAGCAAAGACTTCCGCTGTTTGTTTTTTTTTTAAAATTAGACCATGAATTTTATCAGCGGCCACTATTGACAGTTAAATGGACCGAAACCTCATTGTTAAAATTAGATAAAGTAGGGCATCGATCTCATGGGAATTATGACGTCATTGCCGACCTCAACCTTTAAGAAAGAAATGACGTTTACACACGAGAATTTAATGTTAAGCTTTACTGTTGAGTCTTTCTGGTTAATTTTACTAGAGAAACATGTCAAGCAGTAGTACGATATAACTGGGAATTTAAGTGATGTTCCTGTTACGTTTCTACGGTTTTTAAACAAGTTTGTGTGTACAGGGTGGCCCAAAGAAAGTGAGATTATCTCGTAGCAAAGGGTTATTTAATATAATTGAATTAATATAATGTTTTGTCATGTACAGTTGTATGCCAAGTAATTATGCTAATCAGAAAACAAGTTCAATGTGTCCCCCCTGCTTCTCAACGACTTTTTGTAAGCGTTGGCGCCACTCATTTATGCTTCTGCCAATAAAGCGCTGCCCTAGATTTCTCCATTCCTCGATTATTGCCAACTTGAGCTGCTCAACTGTGGTAAATTTTAGCCGACGGTAGACTTTTTCTTGCAATGCACCCCATTGTTTTTCAATTCGCAAATTTTTAATCAGACTACGGTCTTCTGCTGTGATTTTTGTCATTCTGGTTAAAATATTTTCAAAACACTCAGAAGTTGACGATTGGCAAATTAAAAATCAAAGATGGCGACCGGAAATTGTCGTACTAATAACGTCATATAGTTAAATAGCTAAGTAAGTAAATCAGTAAACTATTTAAGCTATTATGGATACAGTTAAACAAATTTTGATGTAATTATATTACATTGTACGAGATGTTCTCACTTTTTTTGGGCCACCCTGTGTATGAGAAGATCATTAATATGTAATTGATGACAAGAACCAATCAAGTGCCAATGGAGCAAGATAGGAAAAGAAGACGCTGGCGTTGGACAGGACGCACATGGAGGAAACCTGTTGATAGCATTAAAGGCAGTTTTTGTTCTGGAATCCTCAAGTGTAAGAGATGTAGAGAGAACCAGAACAAAAAAAAAACATGTGGAGAAGAGAACTGGAAATATACACGAAAAGGATGAGGACAACGTGGAAAGATCTTGAGCTAATGGCAGAAAGACTTGGTATAAGTTTGTTGAATGACTCAGCTCATTGGGGTGCTGAATGATGATGATTGTCGCATAGAGATTTATGATCAATAAATTTTCTATATTCTTTTCTTTTCTACCCGTGTCCTCTACTTTATTATCGCTCTTTTATCCTTTTCCTGTTTTTCGCATTCGTTCGTTTGCGACAAAATATATTTTCCCATTCTGACTTTACCGTTTCTTTTCTCATACTAGAAACGCATTTTATGACATAATGTGTCAGTCACTGCACTAGACGAATAACTGTGAATATACGTTCTGGTCAGACATAGAGAGCAGACATCTGTCTACAGTTTCCCCTGTCACAGTGTTTCTTCGGCTAGTTTCTCGGCCTGAGGTGTGGAAAGCGCCAGACATACATCGCTCAGAATAGCCGTATGTCGGAGAAGGCGTTAAGACGCGTATTGACAGGTTATGGCAGGCTTCTGAGTTAATGGGAAGTGTTAAGAGAGAGAGAAAGAGGAGAGTAGGAGACAGGGGTTTTTGCGAAATAGCGCGCATCCTTTGTCTGTTTCATATATCTACACGAGTGGCTTAGACTAGTCATTCATACTCCTAAATCTGCAGTAGACAGGTCACTCGTGCTAGAAGATATCTTGTATAGTGCAAAGTTCTGAGTTTCTTGGCAACATTTTGCCGAGTTCTAGACTACCATTATATTGAAGGATTCTAGTTCGGGATATTAATCTGTAGTTCTGCGTGGGGGTAAATATTTAATATCTATTGTGTTGAGTGATCTAGTGATAAATCGCTTATTTTCATTTTACTAGTTAGATTTCTGTGCAGAAGAAATTAATATTAAGTCTGTTATATTCTCTAGTGACGATTTTCAGTGGAAAGCAGAATAAATTATAATTTCTAGCTTAAACTCATGCAGCTATAAATAAATTTAATTTAACTGCTAAATACTCAGTCGAGAATATTTTTAAACTAACTTATAACTGCACTGATTCATTGAGTATTGACGAAATATGCATGTATTTCTAATTCATGATGATTGATTTTATGAATTATAACTTATTTCACGGGAATTTTAAACGATAAAAACAAGCTCTCCGCTTGCAGTTTATAATGTAAGTTATAACTGAGTACATAGTATGTATAAGTATTTTATATGTTGTTTTTTCTTTATTCAGTGAAAACTGGGGTAACCCAACTTTGCCAGCGTTTTGTACGGAGAAATATCTGTGAAGAACTAAAACATTTTTCTTAAAGATTTGGGTGTATAAAGTAAAACCTGTCTAGATTGCATTGGCATCCAGAACGACAGAGTACCCATTACATAAACTTTTTTTAAAGATTTAATGAAGTAACGGGCCCCTCGAGCCTGATTTAATTCTTCCAGAGAAAAACCTCAAGTAAGTTTCAGCCCTTGTGGCAAGCAAAATAGTAATATTAGTAACATTCCGACGGAGTTGTGACTAGTGGTGGCGTGACCAAATAAAGTCCTATACTGAGAGAAGGCAGTTACCTGACATTCCTAATTACTAGAAACCTAAGCTATTGACACTGTGCTCGCTGTTAACGTTCGTGCCTGGACAATTTTAATGTGACAGAACCAGATATCCTAAAATAAGTATAACCAAGAAAACGTTCCCTGAAGAAGTGAATTCAACCCGTCTTTTTGGAACTGAGGTTCTCTTGGCCAAGACTACCATTGAAGAGTCTGTATATACATGTCCTAAAATTGTGTTTTCCAGAAGTTGCTACCAAAGCTGTAAGTACGAATGAAAGCACGTGATCACGGCTGACTGAATAGAGTGAATGCAGGACTGAGTGATTCCTTTATTGTTGTATTTTGGCACCCAATTTGCTGTCTTAAATTTCTTTATGCAAGTTTGTTTTTATTGTTAACAATATTTTTTCTTAGGATAGATCAGAGTATACAAGTCTGTTCATACCTTTAAAGGGAAATCTTAGACTAAACCATATGTATCCGTGACTCTTTGGGGCTATCACTTTTCTTCTAACAGGACTGTGGGCTATACATCGAGGGGAAAAGATCATACCAACGGGTCTATCATTCTTGTAGCAATTCATTGACTTTATGACTATTTGTATATGTTTGATGTAATTTTATATGTTGTGATGGAAGTTTATTTTGATAATTAAACTTCACAATTAAACTTAATCAGTGTGGCGGTCAGTTCGTTCCCAAATATCTATATTTTCATTGTCATAGGTTCACGTGTTGTGCGTCTATTGTCGTCACTTATGTGTGTGGGTATGTGAGGACATATATATTAATATATATTATATTGGTCTTTTTTTTTTTTTTTTTTTTTTTTTTTGATAGATGTTGAGAATACCCTGGACAGAAAAAAAGACCAACAGAGAAGTACTGCACTCACTAAATGTACAGGAACATTGGCTCCTAAATACCATCGCAATAAGGAAGCTGAAATTTTTCGGTCATATAAAAAGACATAATAGTCTGGAAAAAACAGTGATGGAAGGCATGGTCCCTGGAAAAAGGGGAAGGGGTCGACCTAGACGACGGTGGACCCAGGACATCACAGAGAGTCTGAACTTGTCTTTGGCTGATGCAGGTCGACTTGCCCAGAATCGTGATGCGTTCAGAGCAGCTGTAATGGAGACAACGTTCTGGAAAGAATACGTCACATGATGATATTATATTAGATTTGTCTGACTAATCTAACTCTGTTGTAGATGATAGGCTGACTGAGAGAAGCTTCTCGAGTGTCAGAGTCAGAATCTACTATATTTCCTCCACCTCACTCGTGAAATCTATTTCTATTTTTTCCACCTCCCACTGAGCTATCGATTATCTCTGTGTCTATTCAGAAGGGACCAAACTAAGTCTTAATCACCTATCTCAAATCTACGACACTGATGATACTCTCACAACCACCTCAAGCTGACACAATGGATAAAATCAGAAGTAAATAGCCAATATGAAAATAGTAACAAAAAAGGACTGGGTTCAATTCCTAGCGCAGTGGAAAAATCAACAGGATAATGACACTGGAGAATCGTAACCCACGTAAACCCGCACCCACGCCCCACCTGGGGAACTTCATAGAGGAGCGTTCGGTAACCCAGCAGCTGTGTATTTAACGCACAGGAGAGGCAGATCAAAACACGCGGAATGAGATTTCACAGAAATGCTGCAAGTGCTCCCAGGACAGAGGGATGTATCTTCTTCACCCTACCCCGTCAAAGATAGGACAGCTCAGTATGAATTTCTTGAAGGCCTTAGCGTATTGAAGGGCCATGAATGAATGAATTATACTTGTAACTGTAAATAAATTATGTACATAGAGTGGTTCTCATACGACCTAATATAACCGACGGACCCTGTGTCTAGGTTGAACGGGTGGCGCACCTATCCTAAAGGAGGCAACATTTTATTTGAACAAAAATTCCAGGGCTCTATACTGAGACAATGATAGAACAGTGCAATTACTCCAACCAAGTATGTAGTTAAGTGTAAAGGTGTGCATTAACTCTTTGACTCCGGAACAACTCTCAGAACGTTGGTCAGATTTGACACCCGTGCCAAAACAACTCTCTGAGCGTTGTTTTTAGTCTGTCACGAATTAAAAGTATGGCACGGGGTGGAAAATAATTGCGGAGTCAAAGAGTTCAGCTTGCAAAATAATCATGAAAAATGCATTTGTACAGAAACCATCACAGGAAGCGCACATTGCGTGCCTTGGAGCAGGGGGTCTTAAGGTTGTTTTTTTTAAGCTCATGCCCCCCCCCCCCTCTTTCTGAGCCTCATTTACTTCTGTGACAACCTTGTAGTCGCTGATAGCTGGAAGAAAGGTACTTTATCACCTTAATGTGGCCCCCGTAGAAATATAGCAATGCCCACGTTGAGAACCACTCCAAAAGAGAAGGCAGACTGCAGTGATTGCTTCATGCTCCTTACGGAGTTAAAAAAGAATCACACATTCTCCTGACACACGAACAGTAAATCCATCATTATATCATACACACATTCTCCTGACACACGAACAGTAAATCCATCATTATATCATACACACATTCTACCGACACACGAACAGTAAATCCATCATTATATCATACACACATTCTACTGACACACGAACAGTAAATCCATCATTATATCATACACACATTCTACTGACACACGAACAGTAAATCCATCATTATATCATACACACATTCTCCTGACACACGAACAGTAAATCCATCATTATATCATACACACATTCTACCGACACACGAACAGTAAATCCATCATTCTATCATAAACACATTCTACTGACACACGAACAGTAAATCAATCATTCTATCATACACACATTCTACTGACACACCAACAGTAAATCCATCATTCTATCATACACACATTCTACTGATACACGAACAGAAGATCCATCATTCTATCATACACACATTCTACTGACACACAAACAGTATATCCATCATTCTATCATACACACATTCTACTGACACACCAACATTAAACTCATCATTTTATCATACTCACATTCTACTGACACACCAACAGTATACTAATCCATCATTTTATTATACACACATTCTACTGACACACCAACAGTAAATCCATCATTCTATCATTCACACATCCTACTGAAACACCAACAGTAAATCCACCTTTCTACCATACACACATTCTACTGACACACCAACAGTAAATCCATCATTCTACCATACACATTCTACTGACACACCAACAGTAAGTCCATCGTACTATACACACAATCAATGAATTTCCCAAAGCACGAAAAAATGTAGGACAAATCATTTCCCAAAAGTATTGCCTGAGCCAGCATTAGGTCAAGATACTCGACCCCACACAAGTGAACACTGCACTTCAACAGGACAACAATAGGAGGAAAACATATCAAGAGGTGAAGGAAAGCGAAACACATACACACACAGAAGGGGAAAGTTTGAGAAGGGGAAAGAATAATGATTGTATAACCTAGCACTTACAATCCAGGAAAACAATTGATTCCGGTAGCTTGTTATTCTCCTGTCGTAAGCTGAGCTTATTCACGCACTTCCGACGATAACAATTATTTTCTCTACAGGATATGTTGTTGATGATACAACTACTGCGACTGAAATTCTGTCGTTCCAGGGCTGCATTTCTGGGTTATGTATAACTGGCATTGTAATGTTTTTTGCCGGGAAAGGTGAACAGATCACTTGTTAAAACACATAGTCTGGACTGAAATTCGTCTCGCTTCGGCAAAAGTCATGTCTTTACCTCTCTCGAAAGACGGAGTTATAAATGGGTTTTTTAGGGGGGTTTTTTAAACGTACGCCCGCTATTGCTCGAGGCGAGAATCCCCGGTTAGTATATCTAACCTAAGACTGATTTTTACGTGAGTATCACTTTTTCCCCTGTACACTGACAGGTGTCCCACTCGCCATTCAGGCAGATACTCGCCGTCTTCGGAGGTTACCCATTAGAGCTGGGTCGGCTCAGGAGCCGCCAGTCCCTGGTCGACGACAGTTCTTCAAATGTCTTCGCCAGGGCTCGAATTAATCCAGTCCAAGTCCCGGTCGACGACACTAATTCACATATCCTCGCCAGGGCTTGAACCTGGACCATCCTATCGCCAGCGCAGTGTGGTAATCATTACACCAACGCGGCTTGAAAAAAATGGGTTTGTAAGCGAGGACATTTTTGACGAAGAAGCCGATACACTGTTTTATTGTCAGGCGGCGTTGTTTACATGTTTGTGAACGACCAGATTTGGGAAAAGTGTTACCACCGAAAATATTAACCCACTCAGAGACAGAACACCACCTTTATGACGGAAATAATGTGGTTATATAAGCGTGAACGAAACAGACTTTGAAGCAGAGATTTTCGTTTCTGATGTGCCCTTTTATAAGACGATTTGTTTGCTCGTTATAGAGCATGCAACCACAACTGCACATGATCCTCTTTCATGGCGCAATGGCTCTTGCAGCGGTGTTGTCTTTAGTAATTTGTTTTACATAATATGGCTGCCAGCCTTATGCATTGTGACGGCATTGCCTACCCTGCTTTGCAGTAGTGGTCCAACAGTGGTCAAAACTCAAGAGTATATGTTATAGGCTTCAATGGAGTCTATCTTTACACAAGATTACTCTTGGCAGAAATGTAGACAGAAGAGTAGTAAAGCTTCTATCACATGGGAGTCTTCACAAGATATTAAGATAAGCGAAAACAATGCTGGCTGTTTCTGAGCACGTTAATTCTGTAATCTGCCGACAACTTTTGTGAAGGATTTAAGCACTTATTACTTGCAGCTCGTTTAAGCCCCCCACCCCTGATTTACTCAGTGGAATTCTATTATTCTAGTATGCTCTGTTTAGAGTGTGTGTAGTAATTTGACTGAGACAAACATGCAGTAACTTTAAATGATAAAATCGAAGTTAAATTTGTAACATTACAAATAACGAAATTTAATAATCACTTTAGGTTTTAACAGTTGGAAATAATTGGAATAGTTATGGATCAAGAAAAGTTATCCTCACAGTCTTTAGGGAATGTGAGATATTACAAGAAGTTCAAGTGGCAGCATATATTTGAACTTAGCTGCCAATGACGGTTCTGCTCCTTCTTATGGGTTGGTTCTTTTCACTCTGCTCACGCTCGTCTCTGATCAAGGTTGTCGGGGGTAGCTCGTTTCCCAGAAACGTCAAGGAGAGTCTACAACGTGGGTCCTTCGTCTTAAAGCTTAGGCCACGGCTCCCTTCTTGTTCCAGAGATAGTACTTTCTCTTGGTACCACCAATAACTATGGTAAAAGAATAGAACGAAACACTTTTCTAATTCTGAGTATGGCGTTTTCCACCCCATAGTTATTGGTTCCTATCTTCCCATACCACCATCCCAATTACTCAGACTTTACCCTCAATGATAATTTAATTTAATCCCTCGGGATAAAACTTTCTTTACATTTAAATAGAATAGCTTTAGCTTTATATGACATTTAAATGAAAAGGTTAACAATACAGATAGAGTCTGTTTACATATACATCTCCACTGATTGAAAAGTGTTCACAATATAAATTGAATATGTTTTCATTTATGTTTTACACTGACTGAAAAGTTTGAAACTTCCATTACTTTAAAATGAATATTTTCACATAGACATTTTCACTGGTTTAAGCTTGAAAACGTACATTAATTTTAAAGTGAGTATGTTTATAGTGACATTTACACTGCTTTGAAAATGTAAGTATTATACAAGGGGATTGACATAAGTCTTGGGCCTGACCATGAAGGACATGTCACAGAGAGCTGAAATTTTGTATAGTGTTTTTAATCCTTTTCAATATAGCCACCGTCTGAATTGACACACTTCTACCATCTCTGCTTGACCTTGAAAAGACCTTGGGAGTAGAACATCCTATTTTTCAAATTAAACCAGTCATCACATGCCAGTATAACCTCTTCATCGCTGTCAAAATGATTTCCTTTTAGCTTTTTTTTTAAGATTTGGGAATAGAAAAAAGTCTGATGGAGCCAAATATGGAGAATATGGTGGGTGTGGACGAATTTCAATATTCAAATCGTTGGCTGCTAGCTGAACAAGCCGTGTTGGGGAGCCCGGGGTTTTCCATTGCATGCTGGCAATTTTGTATTCGGGGTCATAATGGTGTACCCAAGCCTCATCTACTGTCACCATGGTCTCCAAAAAATTTGTTGACTGACACTTTTTGAGCAACTGTTGACAGAAATTTACCCTCGTTTGCTTCTGTTCACGTGTCAACAGTCGCGGAACCCAGCGTGCACACACTTTTCTCATGTTCAGTCTGTTGTGTAAAATTCTATAAACTGTTCTTTCATTTAGTTTTACTCTACTAGCTATCTCCACAATTGTCATTTTTCGATCCTGGTCAATGATTTTCTTCACTCTTGTTGCATTCTTATCGTTGCACTCTGAGGCTGGTCTACCAGATCTTGGCAGATCAGCAACATTTGAGCGGCCGCACTTAAACTGTTGACACCAGTTTTTTACCGAAGTATATGAAGGACAAGAATCACGAAACACTGGTTCCATCTCCCTGTACATTTCTGTAGGTGTTTTTCCCTGAAACATCAGAAATTTTCTCACAGCTCTCGCCTCCTTCTTTTCCATTGTTTTGTCAAATCTTTGGAGCAGCAGATCCGGTCAATAGGGTACATTGCGCCGTGCACCGTAGCGGGAAAACCCATTGAAGAAACAAACGCGTACTTTACACATTCAGTGCAAATATGATGAACTTTAAATGTGCCAAGTTTCATCTTCCTCCTGTGAATCCTTCATGGTCAGGCCCAAGACTTATGTCAATCCCCTTGTACTTAGAATGTACATCATTTCTTTCATTTTTCCCTCCCTGCTCCATAGGGAACCTGGAACTACTTTATGCTTTTAGTTCTCTTTACGAAACTAGCAGTAAAGCAATCACCAGCCCGTGCAGTGGTGGTTCAGGAATCATCATTCCAGATACTGAGGTTGCCAGCCTCAAATGACTTAGGCGTTTTGTAGCAATTTTCACACATTGAAATTCACATGGTAATATATATATATATATATATATATATATATATATATATATATATATATATATATATATACCGAAGCACATTAAAAACGCACCACTATTATATATACTGATGCCGAGAAGCTGGAAAAAAGTGTGTGAATGGATTTTCCCCGTGTTTGTCGTGAGGTAGAGAGCGAATGGCTGCCGGAATGGAAAGTGCATGATTCAACCCACGGGTTTGTGTACAGACTACCTGAAAAGAATGAAAGTTACACGTGCAACACGATTCCCAACAGCTATGACCCTGAAAATGTGTACGCTTTGTGGCAGTATACTAGGTATAAAAAGGCCGTTGAGACAAAACACCGTTTATTCTAATAAGTCTTTTGGGCCAGTGCTATGTCTCTATCTGGGTGTAAACCACAAGGCCCGACAGTCACTTTGAAAGCCCTGTGAGTTATTTAGAATGTTCTTTCTTTGTAGAAAATATATTCAGTTCATATGGAATGGAAACCGCCGGTAAGATTATGGGGTTATCGACCCAGAACTCCAAACAGAACTACAGGCTATCATCACGAACTAGAATTATTCACTATATAGGTATTCTAGAACTCGGCAAAATTGTCAAGAAAACTCAGAACTTCGCTATACAAGGTATTCTCTAGCACGAGGCGATCCGTCTACTGAAACTTATGAGTACTGAATGAATGAAGTCTTAACTACTGGGGTTTATATCTTATAAAAATGAATAATTCACTAATTCTCGAAAACCCGAATAGTCCCGTCTTAACACTTACATTAACGCAGACGTCGGCAATTAAAACTGCCAGTGCGCGTTTTTACACCTACTGCTACCTTATGGCCGTTCCCAGCGATCCATGTGTTTAATATCACACCTATCACCGAGAAAACTTAGCCAGACGAGCCGTGTCAGAGAAAAATGCTAGACGATTGTCTGCCATCTTATCCATGTCGAGAACGAATTCACACGATTCGATCTCAACAAGGACTTAGCTTAACAGCAATAAAATGTGTTGCTAAATAAGAAAAGCATAGGCAAAGGTTTGAATTGGGGAGTTATATTTTTCACAATCAAACGAATGCGAAATAAAGGATAAAAGAGCGATATTAAAGTAGAAGACACGGGTAGAATAAAGAGAAGATATAGAAATTTATTAATCATAAATCTCTCTGCGACAAACGTCCCCCCTTCAAGATATGGAACAACTCCATGTCTATGTTATGGAAATAAATTTCCTATATCCGTAGCTTTAGGGTGTCTGTTCTCTTCCCTCTTATCTCCCCCCTCCGTCACATTCCAACTTCTCTTCATGTCTGCTCCCAAAAATCTTCTTTCTCTGGAATGTCATCCGTGTGCGCTTGAAAGAGCGTCGCCGCTTTTGACATTTTTGAAACATTCCGTGTGATTGCAGTGGAATTTCTCTGCCACTATCGTCATCTTCGTCAGTTTAGGCGATCGTCAGGAGATGTTCGGAGGTCGGCACTGGTCTTTCCAAGTATTTCTTTAACAGATTTAAATGGAAAACCTTCTCCTTTCCTTTAATAGAGATCTGGTAGTTAGCCTTAGAAATCTTTTTCAGGACGGTAAACGGCCCTTGCCATCCGTTACGTAGTTTGTTGCTTCCGGTTGGCAGTAACAACAAAACTTTCTGCCCCGGTTGTAGTTCTCTCTCTTTCGCGACTTTCCTGTATCGGTTAGCGTGCTTTGCGCGTGCTCGCTTAAAGTTGGTCGTTGCTAGGTCCCATCCTAGTTTCAACCTTTCCTTTAAATCCGACACATATTTACTGGCTGAGACCACTGTCTCATCAGCCTTCTGGTCTGTCAGGGACTGAAGTATGTCTTCAAGTGGCCCCTCAGTTTACTTAACATGATGTTGAGGTTTCCGTTGACACGTTCTACTAACCCACTTCCGGCCAGAGTATAAGGCTTTATGTAGATGTGTTTGTTCCTCAAGATCTTCACGATCTCATCCATCAACAGGTTCCGGTATGGGGATCCGTTATCCGTCAACACTTGTTGAGGGAATCTCAATCGAGTGAAAATCTGCACTAGGGCTTCTGCGACATGCTTGGCATCCGCGCATGTTAGCGGTATATATTCTGCCTATAAAGTGCATGTGTCGACCAAGGTCAGGATGAACCTGTTATTTCTTTTAGTCCTTTCTAAGGGCCCTAAAATGTCGATCACTACCCGTTCAAATGGTGTTCCCATTATTGGCATTTCACACATGTGGACTGGGGGCGTTCGTTGCTTGGGTGGCACACGTTGGCACTGGGCACAGGATTTCACATATCTGATAATATCAGAGTTCACTCCTGGCCACCAATAATGAGTAGTTATACGTTGATTTGTGGCGTTCTGTCCCATATGTCCGCTAAAGGGAAGAGAGTGCCCCATTTCTAGGATTTGGCTTCTGTACTGTTTCGGTACTAGGAGCTGATTGTAACCTTGGTCAGGCTTGCCCGTTCTGTGATAAAGTACGCCATCCTTAGAAAAAATGTCCCCGTGCTGTCTAGGGTCCTTAGCCCTGGGCAGTTTCATAAAGCAGGGTGCCAAAGTAGGGTCCTTTTGTTGCGCCTCTTTAAGTTCCTTAGGTAACAAATTTGGCGCAGGATCCCGTTTCTTCTTGGTTTGCCCTCTGGTAGTTACTGCTGCCGCAATTGGCTCTTCCGGTTTCCCAATAAACACGTATCTACAGCCAAGTATGACTGGGTAGATCGGGTCATCCATAACAGCCGCTTTGATCACACCTCTGACAAAATCAGAGTGGATCTCCAACAAAGCGATGGGAAGCGCTGTAGGTGCATCACTCTTTGAAACTCCACAAAGTTGGACGGTTTCTCCTGTCTCTTGACCGGGTTTGACCAGGTGCCTGGCGACAATGCAATCATAAGAAAGCCCCGTGTCAAATAAACAAAATGTTGAAGAACCGTTCAAAATAACTGTACCTCGAGTTGAGGGTCTCCCCTTTTCAGGTTGATAATCACTGACATTAATTCTACATTGCGAGGCTGTTAGCAAGCATCCGATTCGTTTAAGGTAGTAGGATACCTTGATAGGGTAAAAAAACTCAAATTTTCCTTTCAGAATCAAACAACCATGGGTATAGTGTTAGTATGGACTTACAATTTTTGTCCACATAATGACCTCATTAATTATGCAAATTAGCTATCCAATATGGCCGCCGCAGTGAATAAATTATACACCTTTTTTAAAACATCATAACTATGTTATTTCTACAAGGATCTGACTGACACTTGGCAAATTGAATCACTATATATAGCGTGAGGTCATGAACTAAAATGACAGAGATTGACAGAAAGGTTAATTTTTAATGAATTTTCAAAATTTATATTTCTGGAATGTTTGATATTTGTGCCTCATTATATACTGAAGCACATTAAAAACGCACCACCTGTATAATCCAGGAACAGAGTGTGAAATGTAAATATAAGTGTATACAAGTTTACATATTTGGAATCTTTATTCATTTTCCTATGAATCCATGCTGGTCATTAATTTGTACATTTGATTGTTATGAAATTCATTGCATTCTGTGAAGGCAAGGGAGAAAACCAAAAATACAAAAAATGCACGTGCGTTATCCTGCTGGAGAAGCTGCAAGTCTGGATAAATTGTGAACGGAAGAGCAACCAGTGCATCCAGAACCTCATCTCGATATGTCACAGCATTAACATTTCCACGGAAGACGTGAAGAGGCAAGCGATGGTGAAAACTGAATCCTCCCCAAATGTGAATACTGCCACCTCCAAATCGGTTGACACAGCAATCTGCAAAGCGCTCTTCACACCGTCGCTAAATCCGCATACGTCCATCTGCAAAGGATATGTTGAATCTGTTCTCGTCTGTGAATAGGACAGCATTCCACTGCAGTCTAGTCCATCTGATATGTTGCTCTGCCCATTGCAGGCGCTGTTAACGATGTCTGTGAGTCAAGTTTGGCCCAACATAAGGTCGTCTTGCAGTAAGGCCTGTATCTCTGAGTCGTCGTATGACTGTCATTCGAGAGACTTGCCCATGTCTACCCACTATTGCTCTTGCTGTTTGACTTGCCGGGAAAGTCAATTCCTTAGGTAACTCAGCACAATATGACGATCTTGCGCAGGGGTAGTAACTCGTGGTTGGCCACTCCGAAGTCTATCCCGGGCACTGCCAGTGGTTCCGTAACGTTCATTGAGACGTACAATAGTGCTGTGGTGGCAATTCATCCTTCTGGCAATGGCCTGCGAGCTCAATCCGGTCTCCAACTTTCATCGTTTTCATGTAGTCTGTACACACACCCATGGGTTGAATCTTGCACTTTCCATTCCAGCAGCCATTCGCTCTCTACCGCATGGCAAACACGGGGAAAATCCATTCCCACACTTTTTTTTGCCAGCTTCTCGGCATCAGTATATATAATAGTGGTGCGTTTTTAATGTGCTTCAGTATATATGCATGATGGTTATAAAACTAAAACTCTGAATTCAATTGTATCCATTTTAGGTCAGAATCTGTAAGATTATATGACAACCAACTGTTTTAATTTTCATGTCAATTGAATGTACAGATCCAGAGATATCTTGTTTCAAAGATCACCAATTATGTTAAAAAGACAATTCCAAGAAAAAAAAAAAAAAGAACTCACAAAATGAAGTTTAATGAGCTTCTGTTGAATAAAGGTCTCTTTCTACTGCAGTTGCAGTGTCTATGAATCCCCTTTTCAGTGCTCTCAGGGTCTTTCCATTGCAATGTCCTTACTTGCTGAATAGATCCTGTGCAGCGTTCTCATGTATGCTTTCGTTGCCATGGGTTGACTTGTGTTCATGTATATCGAAAAATTCTGCAATGCACTGTGGCCTTTCCCAATAGAACGCACAAATGCCACCATTCTCACATTTACTTCTTTGTGTTTGTGAGTAGCTATAGATGAAACATCAGAAGTATTGAAATTGGCATTCCATTCGCCACAGTTTGTGCACTTGATACTGATTTCATGACAAAAGCCATCCCGAGTCTCTTCGACGATCTCACAGGTCAGCGAGTACTGATAACATTTGTCACATCTAAAGTTAGCGCATAAAAACCCAAACAGCAGTTTTACATCCATAAGGATAAACCCACTTCCTCTGTTGTCATTTTTAGCTTGTCCTTCACTTTCTTGGACCTTTATTTTCTTTGCTGAGAAGCACAGAGGCTTTATAGCGTCACTATCGACAATAGGTGTCTCATTTTCGAGCAACGGTTGGTTGGTGTACCGATTTCCAAGGAACTTACTTTGTCTTATTTCCCATTGTGAACAAAAGAAGCTCTGCTAACTACTATTATACAGAATCAGTATAAAACTAGCAATAAATAGAGTTGATGTGGGTGAAAATGCACAATGCATGTAACAAATGTTGAAATTTACGATCAAAGCTTTCTAGACACACACTTTTGAAAAATTCATCAGAAATCAGTGAGTGATTCCCCTTGGAAAAGTTATAAATATCTTTTTCCTGTTGCCTCAGTATAATTATAATTTCGCAATCTTACAATTACGCACCTTCATGTTGGGTCATTATTCACATGGTAACCAACTATAAACAATGGTTGCTATGCAAATTACTCAAGGGGGTGTGTGTAGAAAAACACTGATTCCTATTATACCAGAGTATTTCTAAGCTTCTATGAATTATTTTTAGTGCAAGAACATGTTGACGAGGATTTGAAGCATGAAAATGAAAATTGTTTGATTTTTATTTTTTTAAATCTTTTGTGGGTATACTACTACCTTAAGTTCGGTGTGCTCGCTCTGATCATATGTCCCTTGCTCAGGGGTTTTCCCTTTGCCACCTTGTCCTTTCTGACCGCGCTGCCATGTAGGACGTTTGGGTTAATCAGACTGTTTATTGTTGGAGGGGTACTTGTTTTTTGTAGAACTTAGACTTTTCAGGAGGGGGTTTTGGGGTCCAGTTTCTCTGTGGTTATTTTGGTGAGAAGCATGAGAAGATTGGTCTAGATTATTCTTTCGAAAAGGCTCTTCTGTCGGTTTACGTTTTGTGGCCGGTAGTTAGGCCAGCGCATTATGATATCGCTCAGACTTTTCCAAGATGTCTTCAAGCTTTTCTGCACCCTGCTCAGCTAAAAAAACCCGGGTGTCACCAGACAAAGTGTTCCTTATCTGTTCGCATATAACGAACTCCTCAAGCCCTTCATAGGTAGAGGCGAGCTGCGAGAGCTCTAGGCACTCGGTCAAGTATCCCTTTAGACGAGAAGAGAACTGCTGAAAATTTTCAGAATTCTTTTTTCTGCTGTTCCGAAACAGTTGCAAAATGTTTTGAGCATTCATTTCAAAACGCTCAAGCAACGCTTTTCTCAACACGTCGTAGTTGTCTTGTTGGTTGCTTTCCAGTTTAGAGTAAACATCATACGCAGACCCTTTTAGGGCCTGGGAAAGTTTCATAAACCAATGCGACCTCTCTAAACCGTACAGAATAGCCATTTTCTCAAATTTTTCTAGCCATGTGTCAATCTTTTCATTAGGACAAGGAAGGATTCTAGAGCAAAAGACATAGCTGCTAAATGAGGAGATTGAATGTTAGAAGGATCAGTTAAGGAAGAATGAGGAGAAGACTCTCCATTGCTGGAGGTAGAGGCAGCACCACGACTTTGGACTTCTAGAGCTTTGAGCGCCACCTCATGCAGTCGTCGTTGCTCATTTTCTCTTTCCAAATGCTGTCTCTCCTCTCTTTCCTCATGCTGTCTCTCCTTCTCTCTTTCCTCATGCTGTCTCTCCTTCTCTCTTTCGTTCGCTCTGCGAATTTCAATTTCCTCATCCATCTTCTTTTGCTCTCTAGCTTCGGCTGCTTTTTCCTTCTGCTCCGCATCATATCTCTCAAGGTCTTCGTTGACAAAAGCTTTCGCTTATTCTCCGTCCAATCCCTCTTCTCTCGCTTCCTGTCTGATGTGGTGAAGTGGGATGTTATAAATATTTATAGGGGACTTAGTGTACTGACTGAGATCAGCTGTGAAGGTATATATATATATATCTAATAAGAGTAGTGTAATATATATATAACCTTACTTGCTGCCACATATGTATACCTCAGTCAGAATTATTCTGGAATAGTGTGATGACTACGTTATATGTCTAGGGTATGTGTATGATGAAGTGTAAGTCAAAACAACAACAGACAGATCAACAATTTAATTTATTCCACTACACTTGACAACACTGTGACACTCACATACATAAAACACTCTACAAGGATATCTTAAAGGAGTCACTGATAACTTTTCAAATAACAATATGTATTCATTGCTGTCATGAATGAATATGTGTCCTGATTCAAATACAAAGGGAACCAGGAATCACAATCAATTGTAATTACTAGTTATAAGTACAGAATTTATCAATATGAATATTGTAGTGACATATATTATTAAAAGTATCCTATGTGTGTCAGTTGTGTAGTAGTAAGATGAGGTAATACTGGTTTTGTTTTGTTCAAGCTCTGTTGGTATTTGTCATCATGACTTCAATAGTTTGTCTTTATTGGAACTAGTATTGGAGATGTTCTCAGTTCCTGATATTAAAACAATTTAATTCCCCTCTTAATGTTATTTTTACAATGTCATTTTAAGATGGGGTACATAATGTTGAACTCAACTGGCCACATCAGCTTATCTTGCGTGATGGCGGCAGGAAGAGACTCCTCTGCTCGATTTCTCCCCTGGGCTCTGGAGACACCTCACTGATAGCTAAATGGACCAAGGAGTATGCTGTCCGACTCTGGATTCAGCAAAACTCTGACCAGGTGCTGCTCAATAACATAAGACCACGGTCCCACAATTCATGGAAATACACAGATACGTTGACTAGCAATGAATTCTGGCACAAATACTGGCACAAATTCCCATCTGCTTATGTTCCAGGCTTTTATTTAGCAAAATATGAGCTGGCTTCAACGCACTGTTGCTTTATCAAGCTTATTTGAACTAGTGGTCTCGAACTAACGCTCATAAGTGATTATATCAGCGAGTCTGGCCAATGGAGCCACGTTTCGACAAGTGTTTGAAAAAATTTTACCTTCCTACGTCTCCCCTAACAACCAAGGATAGCATTTATAGTCCGACTAATCGTGTTTAGCCTTACATATCATTCCAGCCAATCAGTTCAAATGTAACTTGTGGCCCATTTCCCGTACAATGGTGGTTTAAAAAATCTACCACTGAGCGATTCTGATTTTGGGTGTTGTCTGACAGCACCATCTGAGTTTTCTGATTTTTGGTTTGTTGTATAACTGACAGCACCATTTAATTCCTAGACTAATTTGCGTAACGTTGTTACATATTCTTTCCTCTTGGTCCTTCCTCAGCAAGTACGGAATTTCCCCTGCACTTTGTACAATCAGTTTCCACCACGTAGGATAACCTTGTCATAGAAAAAGTTTAAAAGACTAAGTGGCTGCGTAAATTTCTTCATTACCTCCTGTTTTCGAAAAGATGTGCTGTGCGTTTTGCACCATCCATTATAGAGGCTTTTCCTTCAAACGTAAAACCCATCTAAGTGTGGTATCAAACTTTACCCATATTCTCTGGCTTTCCTATAAGAGTTTTCAAAGTAAATATCATCGCGACTGCACCAAATACGATTTGTTATGCAAAACCCATTCTAACTAGTTGTCTCAAACTAAAACGCTCCTAAGGGAAGGGTAGTGAAAAGAGTTTATCAGGATGTCCGTGTATAGCCTTGAAAAAAAATGCAATGGTGGTTTAAAAAATGTCGAGCTAACTTCAAAGGTAGTTGTCTGGACAGCACCATCTATTTTAAGGGCTATAACTTGTTATCACTGCGTAACGTCATTTTCCAAAAAAAATTAAGTGCTGTACACTCGTAGATTAGTAAATTGGGTAGTAATTTATCGTCGCTGAAAAAAAAAGTTAGTGCATGTGGCGTGTTGCATGCGTTCCTGATTTTTCAGCCCTCCCTCTCTCTTTCTATTTGAGTCGATCTATTTGGTCGTTTTGGTAACGCAGTATAATTAATGTTAGGATTAATTTAGGTCATTACGCAGTGTGCCTCTCAATGTTTTTCTCAGAAATGCAATACCCGTTTTAATGTGTTGTGGAAACGCTTGTATTTATGCAGTGGCTTATATTTAACGTGGAAACGTTCCAATTTGCAGACGAAGCATAAAACAAAGGGGATTTCGAGTACATTCTTTGTGACAGCACTGTTCTTTACCATTCTTCTTCCTTTTATTAAATTTATTTGTTAGGCTTTGCATTTACCTTTTAATTTATATATGTGGATTAGAATATTTCACGACACCTCCCCTCTTAAAACAGACATCCCATGTCAGTCCTTTATTCTATATACACATAGATAAATGTAAGTCAACTTGACTTTACTCTGCTGTGGTGCTATCATGGTTTTATGTAGTTGGGTCCATTCAGAGTAGGCACTACTCATGAAATCTGCCTCAGACTTCTACAACCAATAATATATTTCGGTTATGTTACTGAACAGCCGCAAGTGTGAATGCTTGTCTTAATGCTGCTTCGCAACCCGTATTCACCATTTCTCTTCTCTGAGTCTGCGCAATGACATGTCCAGAGAACATTATATTTCCCTCAAAATGTACGTTATGAGGAGATAACATATACCTGGTGATAGCAGAGTTTTCGTAGTGGATCCCATAATCTTCTTATTATCCTGTATGAAACATTCGGAATATCCTCAATCAAAGAGGCAACTCAGGGATTCATTACGTTCCTCCGAAATGTTTACATCCAACAATTTTCTCTGATCTCAGGTTTTACTGGAATCTGATAGTATCCTTTACTCAGATCCACTTTTGAGAAATATTTAGCTTTATTTAGTCTGGCAAACAGCTGATTTGTATCCGGCAATGGATCCACCTGTCCTTCTGTAATAGCATTCAGTCTCCTGTAATCTATACAGAGTCTATGTTCTCCAGAGGGCTTCCTTAAGAGTACAACACCGGAACTATACGAAGATTCACTGTGCGAAATAATTCCTTCCTTCAACAGATAGTCTATCTCTTCCTTCAAAGCTTTCTCCTTAGCAAACGGAATCGAATATGGTTTCATACAGACAGGTGTGGGGTCTATCAGTTTCATATCATATTCCAATAGGTTTGTATGCCCTGGTCGGTCTGTTAACACCTCTGCATGATTATTTAGAACCTGTTGCACTCTCTCTTTCTGAGTTTTCGTTAAATGTGTACTGATTTTCACCTGTGCGGCTGTCTCACAGGGGTGTAATGGATATTCAAATGATGAAAGTGGTTCCTTTTTCATCTCCATGGCGATGGACAAGGTCAACAAGTGTGTCTCTTTCTGATGTTCTCTTTCCAAATATTTCTTCAGGAGATTCACATGATAGATTTTTTCTTTCCCCTTCTTATCTATCTTATAATTTGTTCTAGACACCTTCTCTAAAACTGTATATGGACCCTGCCATCCAATTTGTAACTTACTCTGACTCCCGGGCAAAAGAAGCAGTACTTTCTCTCCCACAGCCAAATTTCTGTCTTTCGCCTTCCTGTTATAATAGGCAGCATGTTTCTTCCTGGCTTGTTTCAAATTTTCATTGGCAAGTTTCCAGCCAGTTTTTAAACGAGTGGTCAGCTCATTCACATATTGGTATGAAGATGTAATGTTTTCCTCTGCCTTTTCATCAGTCCACGTTCTTAACAAAGCTACATATGGACCTTTAATTTTGTGGACCTATTTGTCCATGCACCGGTATGGTCTCTTCCACTCGAAGGTCTATAGTGATGATTTTTCCTCCCAGAATTATCATTCACAAAACGACCGCTACCAATTCTTTTCCTGGGGCTTTCTCCCCACTTAAAATTCTTGATGAGAGATTTCCTCTCTACATCCTCTTCCTCCAGTTTGTTTAAGTCCGATTGAGGGATTTTCGGCTTATCCTGGGGTAAGACATCTGTTTGCACTCTCCGCATAGTGGCCATTGTAAAACAGTTAAGTGAAGCTTGTCCGTGAAAAGGGGCTTCCCATTCCATTTGGTCCACTTTATCAAATCTATTTTTCTTTTTATTATCAGGCCTAATTTTGCCCCGTGGCGTGTCCAGGTCCTGATCAATGTTCCCACTTGTGGGTGTTCCCTCATGTGCTATGCTACACCTTTCTACAAAATTCTCAATGTCCCATCTTGCCTTGGGCCAATAATAATTGTGAGCCACCTTTTGAATGATGGTACCTATCTTCTCATGGTCCCCATCTGGTTTCACATGTAGGCTCCTTATTAAGTCTGCCCTATATCTTTTAGGAAGTACCAGCTGTCCCTGACCTTTGGATCTAGCTCCAGTCTTCCTATACATCAACTTGTTTTTCATGTAAAAATCTCCCTTGCCTGGAGTTGTATGACAAGTTGACAATTTCCGGAAACAAGGCTTGAGTGTTTTATCCCCAGCCTGTGCCTTCCTCATCTCTTCTGGAGTGGTATCCAACATAATATCCTCCTCCTGTCTTGAGGTCGACCTGACCTGAAGGGTTGCCATATACACAGGTTTCCTTCTGCAACGGTCAGTGTCATGATTGTCCATCTGACAATTCTTACACCACCTTTTTCCTTGGTTGAAAGATTTTCTTTCACCATATTTCCTTTCATCGAATTGTGGGAATTTATT
The DNA here is from genome assembly GCA_024509875.1 of Oreohelix idahoensis. Taxonomy (NCBI): domain Eukaryota; kingdom Metazoa; phylum Mollusca; class Gastropoda; order Stylommatophora; family Oreohelicidae; genus Oreohelix; species Oreohelix idahoensis. The sequence continues at coordinate 137,857 of JAMPIV010011831.1, read as the reverse complement.
TTTATTTTCATACCGTGGCCTATCAAATTGGTGCTTACCTTTGTTTTGATCCCTAGGATCAAATTTATTAAAGTTCTGTGGTGCCCTAAAGTTATCCACTTGTTTCTTTTTATTACCTGTTACCTCTGCTTGAGCTGCTTGATACCTTTCAGCAACATTTAGCAAATCACCCAGCCTCTCTGCACCTTGTTCCATGAGAAACTTTCTCAGGTCTGGAGCCATGGACTCTCTTAATTGCTCTATAAGGACCATTTCCTTAAGATCTTGGGTTTTCCCCAGAGAAGTCCATTTCTCCAAGTATGTCTCTATTCGTGCAGAAAACTGGTGATAGGTTTCACCTGACAGTAGTTTAGCATTCCTAAATTTTTTCCTATAAAATTCTGCATTCTTTTCATATCTTAACAAAAGAGCCTGCTTTAGCATGTCATAATTTTCCTGATCACCTCTGCTCATTTTTGCAAAAACTTCATAAGCTGCCCCACGAAGTCCTTGAGATAACTTTAAGCCCCACCTCTCTCTCTCTAACCCATACGTGGTAGCTAATAGTTCATACCTATTTAGATAGCTCTCTATATCATCGTCTTTCTCAACAAAATGATCTAAATGAAAGTTCATAGCTGAGGTTGAGGCTCCTTGGCTAGCAGTGGCATCAGAGGCAAAGGGACTGGCACCATTTTCAGGAGCATGGCCTTGAAACTCAAACTCCCTTAGTCGTAACTCATGTTCCCTTTGTAATCTTTTATCTTCTGCTTCCCTTTCTGCAGCTAATTTCTTCTCTTTCCTTTCTGCAGTCAATCTTCTTTCTTCTGCTTCCCTTTCTGCAGCTAATTTCTTCTCTTCCCTTTCTGCAGTCAATCTTCTTTCTTCTGCTTCCCTTTCTGCAGCTAATTTCTTCTCTTCCCTTTCTGCAGCCAATCTTCTTTCTTCTGCTTCCCTTTCTGCAGCTAATTTCTTCTCTTCCCTTTCTGTAGCCAATCTTTTGTCTTCTCTTTCTGCTTCCAATTTCTTAGCCTCAGCCTCAATCTGCAACCTCTTAGTCTCAGCCTCAGCCTGCAACCTCTTAGTCTCAGCCTCAGCCTGCAACCTCTTAGTCTCAGCCTCAGCCTCAAATTGTAACTTCTTAATTTCCCTTTCAGCCTCTAACTTTCTTTCGGCTTCAAACCTTCTTTCTTCGCGTTCAATAAATTTGTCACATTCCGTAGTGACATAGGCAACCATAACTTGCCCATCTAATCCTAACTCTTTTGCAGTCTGAACAGCAGCAGATCGAAATTTGGCCAGGTCCGCCATTGTCTATCAGGTAAATTTATACAATGTCTAACCAACAATTCAATCTCTAAATATATATCTAATGGACAACACAGGCACCGTGAGCTCAACCTTATTTAATTCCACCCAAGGATACCTTTTAATTCTTATATTCCCTGAAGTGAATTACCCCCACTATTTTTAATAGGTAAAGATTCAAAATCCCAAGAGCGAGACCCCAATATATGTGGTGAAGTGGGATGTTATAAATATTTATAGGGGACTTAGTGTACTGACTGAGATCAGCTGTGAAGGTATATATATATCTAATAAGAGTAGTGTAATATATATATAACCTTACTTGCTGCCACATATGTATACCTCAGTCAGAATTATTCTGGAATAGTGTGATGACTACGTTATATGTCTAGGGTATGTGTATGATGAAGTGTAAGTCAAAACAACAACAGACAGATCAACAATTTAATTTATTCCACTACACTTGACAACACTGTGACACTCACATACATAAAACACTCTACAAGGATATCTTAAAGGAGTCACTGATAACTTTTCAAATAACAATATGTATTCATTGCTGTCATGAATGAATATGTGTCCTGATTCAAATACAAAGGGAACCAGGAATCACAATCAATTGTAATTACTAGTTATAAGTACAGAATTTATCAATATGAATATTGTAGTGACATATATTATTAAAAGTATCCTATGTGTGTCAGTTGTGTAGTAGTAAGATGAGGTAATACTGGTTTTGTTTTGTTCAAGCTCTGTTGGTATTTGTCATCATGACTTCAATAGTTTGTCTTTATTGGAACTAGTATTGGAGATGTTCTCAGTTCCTGATATTAAAACAATTTAATTCCCCTCTTAATGTTATTTTTACAATGTCATTTTAAGATGGGGTACATAATGTTGAACGCAACTGGCCACATCAGCTTATCTTGCGTGATGGCGGCAGGAAGAGACTCCTCTGCTCGATTTCTCCCCTGGGCTCTGGAGACACCTCACTGATAGCTAAATGGACCAAGGAGTATGCTGTCCGACTCTGGATTCAGCAAAACTCTGACCAGGTGCTGCTCAATAACATAAGACCACGGTCCCACAATTCATGGAAATACACAGATACGTTGACTAGCAATGAATTCTGGCACAAATACTGGCACAAATTCCCATCTGCTTATGTTCCAGGCTTTTATTTAGCAAAATATGAGCTGGCTTCAACGCACTGTTGCTTTATCAAGCTTATTTGAACTAGTGGTCTCGAACTAACGCTCATAAGTGATTATATCAGCGAGTCTGGCCAATGGAGCCACGTTTCGACAAGTGTTTGAAAAAATTTTACCTTCCTACGTCTCCCCTAACAACCAAGGATAGCATTTATAGTCCGACTAATCGTGTTTAGCCTTACATATCATTCCAGCCAATCAGTTCAAATGTAACTTGTGGCCCATTTCCCGTACAATGGTGGTTTAAAAAAATCTACCACTGAGCGATTCTGATTTTGGGTGTTGTCTGACAGCACCATCATTTTATTTTGGCTATAACTTGTTAATTCCTAGACTATTTGCGTAACGTTTTACATATTCTTTGTCAGCAAGCCCTAAGGAACCCAAATATACAAATTTAAAAGAGCTAAGTGGCTGCGTTCAAAATATGCAATTTCTTCTACCTCCTGTTTCGAAGATGTGCTGTCTGGGTACTGTAATGTTTTCAAACGTAAACCCATCTAATGTCATCTTTCCTAATAAGAGTTTTTCAGGATTTAAAAACCTAACTCTGGGAAGGGTAGTGAATTTATCACTGTCCGTCTGAAAAAAAAGTTAGTGCATGTGGCCTTACACGCGTGATAGTAGTAATTGTGTATCGCGCGACGCGTGTTGCATGCGTTCCTGATTTTCAGCCCTCCCTCTCTCTTTCTATTTGAGTCCATCTCTTCGTTCGTTTTGGTAACGCAGTATAATTAATGTTAGGATTAATTTAGGTCATTACACAGTGTGCCTCTCAATGTTTTTCTCAGAAATGCAATACCCGTTTTAATGTGTTGTGGAAACGCTTGTATTTATGCAGTGGCTTATATTTAACGTGGAAACGTTCCAATTTGCAGACGAAGCATAAAACAAAGGGGATTTCGAGTACATTCTTTGTGACAGCACTGTTCTTTACCATTCTTCTTCCTTTTATTAAATTTATTTGTTAGGCTTTGCATTTACCTTTTAATTTATATATGTGGATTAGAATATTTCACGACATCTGAGTATCTGCCTAAGCTTTGCCCTCTCTGCCATTGTAAAGAACTGACTGCGTGTAAATCGAGAAGGAAGTAAGAAAAAGATACGCTGGTTCCTTACCACTTACGACAAAATACCAAAGCAGAAAGGTGATATATTTAACTGGGAGCCGCGCTAGCGTAGTGGTTACCACACCGCTCTGGCGATAGGGTGATCCAGGATCAAACCCGGGTGACGGCATTTGAGGATTTTTCGTCGACCTGGATTTGGACTGGATTAACTCGAGACCTGGCGAGGACATTTGAAGGAGTGTCGTCGACAAGGGATTGGCGGCTCCTGAGCCGACCCAGCTGTAATGGGTACCTCCGAAATCGGAGAGTATTTGCCTGAATGGCGAGGGACACCTGTCTCTGTACAAGAAAAAAGGGATACTCACGTAAAATCAGTGTCAGGTTAGACATAAAATAATAACCTTAGATTTCGCCTCGAGTATTAGCGGGCGTACGAAAAAAAAAACTGGGATACCTCCTCCTATAGTATTAGTATCTAACTATCGCTGCTATTAATTGGCAATTAAGCTCCTAATGCAGACGACTACGCCAAATTAATGGTAGTTAAGATTAATCACTAACAAAATTAAGTTGCTACAGTGGAAACTAAACAATTACTGCAAACATTTTTAAGGAGAAAACAAAATTCCCTTAATTTTTAAATCCACTAACAAGTTCACCCCTGAAGTCAGATCGGGTAAGGGAGGCAATTAACAGGACCCAATAGTCTGAACGCGCTCCTTAGCTAAGCTAAAAACACCTTCTGCTTCAATTACCCTGTGATTGTTTCACAATCACAACCTTATTACCAGCGGCTAAATATTCCAAAATCATTACATAACATACTTCGACAAAATCAACCTGTAAATCAATTTCATAATACTCAATCAATGCTGTGGAAAAACAATTAAAATTAGTGTGGTCAGCAAGCCCATAAACAGATCGTTAGACTAGGGGATAAAATTTTTTAAAGATACTAAAACTCATGAGACATCACACTCTTACTCTATTTCAGAATAAAGAAAATTAATCCTGTAGACGAGCTGGTATTTATCGTCTATTCTTCCTATTCTAAGTTCAAAATCCCGTTAGACGAGACCACATTTGTTGTACTTGCTCAGGATTTTGAGTTTAATTCCCGGAAACGAGCTCACATTTGTCGTTTCGTCTTCCTATTCTAAGTTCAAAAATCCTTCGGACGAGAACCCATTTGTCGTAGATTTATGATAGGTGAATTAAGACTCAGATTGGTCCCTTCTGAATAGACCAGAACATGAGGTGACTCAGTGAGAGAAGATATAAGAAAATAGTTTTCACGAGTGAGATGGTGGAAAAATAAGTAATTCTATCCCTGAACTCGAGAAATCTCTCGCTCAGCCTATCTCTCTACAACAGAAATGTATTTCAGACAAATTACCCAGTACTATAGATATACTCTATATCAACCACTCACAAACACGCACACACAAGTGACGAACGTTTAGACGTACAGACTTGAAACTATATCTATGGAATATGAATATTTGTTTGGAACAAGCTGACCGACACACTTAAATAAGTTTATGTAAGTTTTATTTGTCATAAGGAATTTCACAACAGAAATCAGTAGAATATCAAATCTCATACAAATACACATACGTTAATGAATTAACTAAAAAAAACAAGACAAAAAGGATAGACCCATAGGTGTAATCTTTTCCCTTTATGTTTAGCCCACGATCCTGTTAGAAGAAAAGTGATAGCCCCAAAGATTCACGGATTTATACGCTATAGTCTAAGATTTCTCCTCTATAGTTTAAGAACAGAGTTAATACCTGAATCTAGTCTAAGAGGAAAACAGCATTTAGCAATAAACTTGCATAAATAAAATTACAAAAATGCAGAGTTATTAAATGAGTTATTACATGAAAGAATTATTTTTCCTGCATTCGCTCGCTCTGACAAACAAACTGTGATCACATAAAACACACACAATCAACCTTACCTACAGGTTGCATTGCACCACTTTCTCGAAAAATTGATTAAAGGAACATGCAGCCCATCCATTGTTGGTTGACGAGCGAATCAAGCCCCAGCTTTTCCAACCGACTAATTAATCAAATGTTGGGAAGGGCTAGCTTCACTATTTTTTTAAAGCAGGATGCTGTTAAATGTTACTTCAAATTTTGTCCAGGTAGGAAATAATTATGGAATCAACTGGTCACAGAGTACAGTAGCGGGAATTCTTCAATCATACATCGATTGTCAGGTAAACAAATTCTATTCAGGATCAATCTTCTTCACAACACGTGGTCGTTATATAAGTACTGTTACTGTTTTGATTTAGTCGCCACCACAGGCCGACTGTATATGAACTTTGGAAACAAACAAGAACTCTGGATATTCGAATAGTCAGTTATCGTTTATTCTAATAAGTCTTTTGGGCCAGTGCTATGTCTCTATCTGGGTGTAAACCACAAGGCCCGACAGTCACTTTGAAAGCCCTATAAGTTATTTAGAATGTTCTTTCTTTGTAGAAAATATATTCAGTTCATATGGAATGGAATCCGCCGGTAAGGTTATAGGGTTATTGACCCATAAATCCAAACAGAACTACAGGCTATCACCACGAACTAGAATTATTCACTTTATAGGTATTCTAGAACTCGGCAAAATTGTCGAGAAAACTCAGAACTTCGCTATACAAGGTATTCTTTAGCACGAGGCGATCCGTCTGCTGAAACTTAGGAGTACTGAATGAATGAAGTCTTAACTACTGGAGTTTATATCTTATGAAAATAAATGATTCACTAATTCTCGAAAACCCGAATAGTCCCGTCTTAACACTTACATTAACTCAGACGTCGGCAATTAAAACTGCCAGTGCGCGTTTTTACACCTACTGCTACCTTATGGCCGTTCCCAGCAATCCATGTGTTTAATATCACACCTATCACCGAGAAAACATAGCCAGACGAGCCGTGTCAGAGAAAAATACTAGACGATTGTCTGCCATCTTATCCCTGCCGAGAACGAATTCACACGATTCGATCTCATCAAGGACTTAGCTTAACAGCAATAAAATGTGTTGCTAAATAAGAAAAGCATAGGCAAAGGTTTGAATGGGAGAGTTATATTTTTCACAATCAAACGAATGCGAAATAAAGGAAAAAGGAGCGATATTAAAGTAGAAGACTCGGGTAGAATAAAGAAAAGATATAGAAATTTATTAATCATAAATCTCTCTGCGACAGTGTACAGACTACATGAAAACAATGAAAGTTACACGTGCAACACGATTCCCAACAGCTATGACCCTGAAAATGTGTACGCGTTGTGGCAGTATACGCGGTATAAAAAGGTCTTTGAGACAAAACACCCAGTACATGTGCTTGAAATGCCACGACTATCTGAAAACGACCGCCAACGAGCCATTGGTATGTTGGAGACCGGAATGAGCTCGCGGGCCATTGCCAGAAGGATGAATTGCCACCACAGCACTATTATACGTCTCAATGAACGTTACGGAACCACTGCCAGTGCCCGGGATAGACTTCGGAGTGGCCAACCACGAGTTACTACCCCTGCGCAAGATCGTCATATTGTGCTGAGTCACCTAAATAATCGTTCTCTCCCGGCAAGTCAAACAGCAAGAGCAATAGTGGGTAGACGTGGGCAAGTCTCTTGAATGACAGTCATACGACGACTCAGAGATACAGGCCTTACTGCAAGACGACCTTATGTTGGGCCAAACTTGACTCACAGACATCGTCAGCAGCGCCTGTAATGGGCAGAGCAACATGTCAGATGGACTAGACTCCAGTGGGATTCTGTCCTATTCACAGACGAGAGCAGATTCAACATATTCTTTGCTGATGTACGTATGCGGATTTGGCGACGGTGTGGAGAGCGCTTTGCAGATTGCTGTGTTCGTCAGCACAACCGATTTGGAGGTGGCAGTATTCACATTTGGGGAGGATTCAGTTTTCACCATCGCTTGCCTCTTCACCTCTTCCGTGGAAATGTTAATGCTGTGACATATCGAGATGAGGTTCTGGATGCATTGGTTGCTCCTGCGTTCACAAATTATCCAGACTTGCAGCGTCTCCAGCAGGATAACGCACGTGCGCACACCGCATGCATTACGCAGCAATATCTACAGCAGCAGAACATTGTGACGATTGATTGGACTGCCCTATCACCAGACATGTCTCCTATAGAACATCTGTGGGGCGAGCTTGGACGCAGAGTCTACAGGCAAGGTTATCCAGCTAATCTGCAACAGCTCGAAGCTGCTCTTACACGTGAATGGGACTTGATTCCCCTGAATTTCCTTCAGAGACTTGTGCGTTCCATGCGGAGCCGCTGCCAAGATTGTTTGCAAGCACACGGTGGACATACCAGATACTGAGGATAGTGTGAATGAATTTTTTTATTGGTTTTATTTTTGGTTTTCTCCCTTGCCTGCACAGAATGCAATGAATTTCATAACAATCAAATGTACAAATTAATTACCAGCATGGATTCATAGGAAAATGGATAAAGATTCCAAATACGTAAACTTGTAAACACTTATATTTACATTTCACACTCTGTTCCTGGATTATACAGGTGGTGCGGTTTTAATGTGCTTCAGTATATATATATATATATAATTATGTATATATATTTATATTTATATATATATATATATCTGTATTTATACATATATAGATATATATAGATATATATATATATATATATATATATATATATATATATATATATAATTATGTATATATATTTATATTTATATATATATTTGAAAGTGACATTTACAGTTAATTTCTTAAACTAATATAGTTCAATTTCACAGTTTTCTTGCTTCCTGATGAAATCTGTCTCTATTGTTGTGCTTTCTAGAATAGATTAATCTAAATGTTACTGTATGACTCATATGACTGTCAAATGTCTTCTATATACTCCAAAGTTTTTCATCATTACATAAGCCATTCGAAGGTGGGTTAATTTGGTGTTGTTTGGAAATTGAAAAGTAGCCCAACACTGAGCTACATATCTGAAACAAAGTCCTTCCTAGGCCTCGTACAGCAGTATGATTGGATAGAACCCCACCACTGCGGGTCCTCCACTCGTCAGGATGACACAATTAATACTGGCAAAGGCTCTGACAGACTTGAGCATCTAATTGCTGACTTGGTCACTAGATATTGTTTATGACACTCAGGGCAGGATATAACCTGAAACAATATATACAACCTATGTAGTATCGCACATTGTCTCCTTAGCCAGATAGCAGGTAGTATGAGACAGTTCAGACAAGATGTGGTTAACCACAAGAGAAATAGTAAGTCATGAATAACACAATTCGTTCAAAATGGAGCACAATAGTTCAATAATTCACTTGTTAGAAATCATATAGGCCTTATGATAATCATTGGGTCATATATCAAATAATACAGAAAATCAATCTGTTATAGTCATTCCTTCCTCCAGTTTGGATAGTCCTTTCCAGCAAGCATAATATCTTTAAAACGCTTTCCACAACCAACTTGCTCAATCCATTCGTTCTACTCGTACTTAATTATTACAGAATTGAACTAAACCTACTTACTTCGGGTTTTCCTCCAGAAATAGCACAATGATTCTACACATGCCAATATTTCTTTAACACACATTGATAATATATTTACATATATATATTTAATTAACATCTCGCTTACCCTCAATCACAGTCAGGCTTTTAATGGTTACACAGTCTGCTCACACTTCTGCAGATGGCAACGGAGTTAATTTAACTGCTTGTGCTCTGTGTCTGTAGTTTGAAATAGGCGGCGAGTGTGTCTGAGTCATAAGGAAGGGAAACCCGAGGCCTGTAAACAGTAAATTAATATTAGACAAACATAAAGGTATGTTTTCAGGCACTCGTAAGAAATAAAGAAGTAGAACACTTAGACACCAGAAAAACAACAGACGTGAGTGGCTTACCCAGGGTTCGAACCCCGTACCTTCCGTACGACAACACCGCCTAGCTATACAAGCGAATCACACTAACCTCACGGCCAGCTAGGCATCCCCAAAAAAGGATGCTTTACTGACCGGTCATCAGTGCAAAACACAAGATAACATCGGAAGTTTACAATGGGCACCTCAGTCTATTAATGACGCAATCACTTCTGTTGTTCCTCTATTCTGCAGTATATGTCAGTCCAAACAAGACAAAGACCTTGATACTGTGTCCAGTAAATGATAGAAGGCTTAAGGACAGTAGTATAGAACAGAGGGTAGGTTTCTGGTATTGTTTATACATTAATAACACATAAGGAAGGGAAACCCGAGGCCTGTAAACAATAAATTAATATTAGACAAACATAAAGGTATGTTTTCAGGCACTCGTAAGAAATAAAGAAGTAGAACACTTAGACAACAGAAAAACAACAGACGTGAGTGGCTGTGGTGAAGTGGGATGTTATAAATATGTATAGGGGACTTAGTGTACTGACTGAGATCAGCTGTGAAGGTATATATATCTAATAAGAGTAGTGTATTATATATAACCTTACTCTGCCACATATGTATACCTCAGTCAGAATTATTCTGGAATAGTGTGATGACTACGTTGTATGTCTAGGGTATGTGTATGATGAAGTGTAAGTCATAACAACAACAGACAGATAAACAATTTAATTTATTCCACCACACTTGACAACACTGTGACACTCACATACATATAACACTCTAAAGGATATCTTAAAGGAGTCACTGATAACTTTTCAAATAACAATATGTATTCATTGCTGTTATGAATGAATATGTGTCCTGATTCAAATACAAAGGGAACCAGGAATCACAATCAATTTTATTTACAAGTTATATGTACAGAATTTATCAATATGAATATTGTAGTGACATATATTATTAAAAGTATCCTATGTGTGTCAGTTGTGTAGTAGTAATATGAGGTAATACTGGTTTTGTTTTGTTCAAGCTCTGTTGGTATTTGTCATCATGACTTCAATAGTTTGTCTTTATTGGAACTAGTATTGGAGATGTTCTCAGTTCCTGATATTAAAACAATTTACTTCCCCTCTTAAGTTTATGTTACAATGTTATTGTAAGATGGAGGTACATAATTTTGAGCTCAGCTGGCCACATCAGCTTATCTTGCGTGATGGCGGCAGGAAAAGACTCCTCTGCTCGATTTCTCCCCTGTGCTCTGGAGACACCTCACTGATAGCTAAATGGACCAAGGAGTATGCTGTCCGACTCTGGATTCAGCAAAGCTCTGACCAGGTGCTGCTCAATACCATCAAGACCACGGTCCCTGAAAACAAGAAGGATGTACCTTCTACGTCATAACTAATTTATACTCTCTTTTTACACTGAGCACAATACATCACAAACATTGAGTTCAGAGCGTTAGGCCAACTGTCAGCTTCATCTGAAATACTTTATACCAGTATTAACCTCCTTAATGGTTACTACGCCTCTGCACTTCCAGCATTATTTCTTTCTAGTCAATCATCTAGGTGTCAGTGTACTGTTTGGCCATTCCATGCCGTTTTACTTTCCTCCGACACCTTCTGTTCAGGCTGGAGCATTATAGGCTTTACATCATGTTTGCTACTGAACTACACATATATATACAGGCATAAATTAACAATTCACATTCAATTTTCATTAAAAGATACTGAATGTTTCAAGCTTACCACAATTCATAGAATAAAACACAGATACGTTGACTAGCAATGAATTCTGGCACAATTACTGGCACAAATTCCCATCTGCTTATGTTCCAGGCTTTTATTTAGCAAAAATATGAGCTGGCTTCAACGCACTGTTGCTTTATCAAGCTTATTTGAACTAGTGGTCTCGAACTAACGCTCCTAAGTGATTATATCAGCGAGTCTGGCCAATGGAGCCACGTTTCGACAAGTGTTTGAAAAAATGTTACCTTCCTACGTCTCCCCTAACAACCAAAGATAGTATTTATAGTCCGACCAATCGTGTTTAGTCTTATATTTGTTGCGCTCCAATCAATTTGGAGTTTACATGGTAGGCTATTTCCGTACGCACGGTTTTTTTTTAAACACGTTATAAAAAAATTTTATGAGCAGAAATGATTTCCTGCTGTCAGGCATCCCCACTATTTTATTTTGGTTATAACTTGTTAATTCCTAGACTATTTGCGTAACGTTTTACATATTCTTTGTCCGCAAGCCCTAAGAAACCCAAATATACAAATTTAATAGAGCTAATATGCTGCGTTCAAAATATGCAATTCCTTCTACCTCCTGTTTCGAAGATGTGCTGTCTGGGTACTGTAATGTTTTCAAACGTAAACCCATCTAATGTTATCTTTTCTAATAAGAGTTTTTCAGGATTTAAAAACCTAACTCTGGGAAGGGTAGTGAATTTATCACTGTCCGTCCGAAAAAGTTAGTGCATGTGGCCTTACACGCGTGATAGTAGTAATTGTGTATCGCGCGACGCGTGTTTAGTGTTGCACGTGTTCGGCTTTATGCCTCTCCCTTCTCTCTATCCTTTAGTCCATCTGTCTTTAGTTACGCCGTGTATAAAATGGAATGAATGAAATATTAAAATTAGGTCATTGATCAGCTTGGTATCTCAATGTTTTTCCAAGAAATACAGCACACGTTTCATTGAAGAAAGCGGGTAATAATATAGTAGGCTTTTACTATCAACGTGAAAGCGTTACAATTTGCAGACGAAGCAGAAAACAAGGGGATTTCGAGTACAGTTATTGTGACAGCACTGTTATTTTACCATTGCTCTTTTCTTTATTAGAATTTATTTGTTAGGCTTTATATTTACCTTTTAATTTATATATGTGGATTAGAATATTTCACGACACCTCCCCTCTTAAAACAGACATTATATGTCAGTCCTTTATTCTATATACACATAGATAAATGTAAGTCAACTTGACTTTACTCTGCTGTGGTGCTATCATGGTTTTATGTAGTTGGGTCCATTCAGAGTAGGCACTACTCTTGAAATCTGCCTCAGACTTCTACAACCAATAATATATTTCGGTTATGTTACTGAACAGCCGCAAGTGTGAATGCTTGTCTTAATGCTGCTTCGCAACCCGTATTCACCATTTCTCTTCTCTGAGTCTGCGCAATGACATGTCCAGAGAACATTATATTTCCCTCAAAATGTACGTTATGAGGAGATAACATATACCTGGTGATAGCAGAGTTTTCGTAGTGGATCCCATAATCTTCTTATTATCCTGTATGAAACATTCGGAATATCCTCAATCAAAGAGGCAACTCAGGGATTCATTACGTTCCTCCGAAATGTTTACATCCAACAATTTTCTCATCATTCTAGAGAAGACACTAGGCGCATTCTTCAATCCAAATGGCAATCTATTAAACTCATAGTGTCCTTCTGAGGTACTAAAAGCTAGGTATGGTCTAACCTCAGGTTTTACTGGAATCTGATAGTATCCTTTACTCAGATCCACTTTTGAGAAATATTTAGCTTTATTTAGTCTGGCAAACAGCTGATTTGTATCCGGCAATGGATCCACCTGTCCTTCTGTAATAGCATTCAGTCTCCTGTAATCTATACAGAGTCTATGTTCTCCAGAGGGCTTCCTTAAGAGTACAACACCGGAACTATATGAGGATTCACTGTGTGAAATAATTCCCTCCTTCAATAGATAGTCTATCTCTTCCTTCAAAGCTTTCTCCTTAGCAAACGGATCGAATATGGTTTCATACAGACAGGTGTGGGGTCTATCAGTTTCATATCATATTCCAATAGGTTTGTATGCCCTGGTCGGTCTGTTAACACCTCTGCATGATTATTTAGAACCTGTTGCACTCTCTCTTTCTGAGTTTTCGTTAAATGTGTACTGATTTTCACCTGTGCTGCTGTCTCACAGGGGTGTAATGGATACTCAAATGATGAAAGTGGTTCCTTTTTCATCTCCATGGCGATGGACAAGGTCAACAAGTGTGTCTCTTCCTGATGTTCTCTTTCCAAATATTTCTTCAGGAGATTCACATGATAGATTTTTTCTTTCCCCTTCTTATCTATCTTATAATTTGTTCTAGATACCTTCTCTAAAACTGTATATGGACCCTGCCATCCAATTTGTAACTTATTCTGACTCCCGGGCAAAAGAAGCAGTACTTTCTCTCCCACAGCCAAATTTCTGTCTTTCGCCTTCCTGTTATAATAGGCAGCATGTTTCTTCCTGGCTTGTTTCAAATTTTCATTGGCAAGTTTCCAGCCAGTTTTTAAACGAGTGGTCAGCTCATTCACATATTGGTATGAAGATGTAATGTTTTCCTCTGCCTTTTCATCAGTCCACGTTATTAACAAAGCTACATGTGGACCTTTAATTGTGTGGACCTATTTGTCCATGCACCGGTATGGTCTCTTCCACTCGAAGCTTTATAGTGATGATTTTTCCTCCCAGAATTATCATTCACAAAACGACCGCTACCAATTTTTCTTTTGGGGCTTTCTCCCCACTTAAAATTCTTGATGAGAGATTTCCTCTCTACATCCTCTTCCTCCGTTTGTTTAAGTCCGATTGAGGGATTTTCGGCTTATCCTGGGGTAAGACATCTTTTTGCACTCTCCGCATAGTGGCCATTGTAAAACAGTTAAGTGAAGCTTGTCCGTGAAAAGGGGCTTCCCATTCCATTTGGTCCACTTTTTCAAATTTATATCTCTTTTTATTATCAGGCCTAATTTTGCCCCGTGGCGTGTCCAGGTCCTGATCCATGTTCCCACTTGTGGGTGTTCCCTCATGTGCTATGCTACCCCTTTCTACAAAATTCTCAATGTCCCATCTTGCTTTGGGCCAATAATAATTGTGAGCCACCTTTTGAATGATGGTACCTATCTTCTCATGGTCCCCATCTGGTTTCACATGTAGGCTCCTTATTAAGTCTGCCCTATATCTTTTAGGAAGTACCAGCTGTCCCTGACCTTTGGATCTAGCTCCAGTCTTCCTATACATCAACTTGTTTTTCATGTAAAAATCTCCCTTGCCTGGAGTTGTATGACAAGTTGACAATTTTCTGAAACAAGGCTTGAGTGTTTTATCCCCAGCCTGTGCCTTCCTCATCTCTTCTGGAGTGGTATCTAACATAATATCCTCCTCCTGTCTTGAGGTCGACCTGACCTGAAGGGTTGCCATATACACAGGTTTCCTTCTGCAACGGTCAGTGTCATGATTGTCCATCTGACAATTCTTACACCACCTTTTTCCTTGGTTGAAAGATTTTCTTTCATCATATTTCCTTTCATCGAATTGTGGGAATTTATTTTTATTTTCATACCGTGGCCTATCAAACTGGTGCTTACCTTTGTTTTGATCCCTAGGATCAAATTTATTAAAGTCCTGTGGTGCCCTAAAGTTATCCACTTGTTTCTTTTTATTACCTGTTACCTCTGCTTGAGCTGCTTGATACCTTTCAGCAACATTTAGCAAATCACCCAGCCTCTCTGCACCTTGTTCCATGAGAAACTTTCTCAGGTCTGGAGCCATGGACTCTCTTAATTGCTCTATAAGGACCATTTCCTTAAGATCTTGGGTTTTCCCCAGAGAAGTCCATTTCTCCAAGTATGTCTCTATTCGTGCAGAAAACTGGTGGTAGGTTTCACCCGACAGTAGTTTAGCATTCCTAAATTTTTTCCTATAAAATTCTGCATTCTTTTCATATCTTAACAAAAGAGCCTGCTTTAGCATGTCATAATTTTCCTGATCACCTCTGCTCATTTTTGCAAAAACTTCATAAGCTGCCCCACGAAGTCCTTGAGATAACTTTAAGCTCCACCTTTCTCTCTCTAACCCATACGTGGTAGCTAATAGTTCATACCTATTTAGGTAGCTCTCTATATCATCGTCTTTCTCAACAAAATGATCTAAATGAAAATTCATAGCTGAGGTTGAGGCTCCTTGGCTAGCAGTGGCATCAGAGGCAAAGGGACTGGCACCATTTTCAGGAGCATGGCCCTGAAACTCAAACTCCCTTAGTCGTAACTCATGTTCCCTTTGTAATCTCTTCTCCTCCTTTTCTGCTTCCCTCTCTGCAGTCAATCTTCTTTCTTCTGCTTCCCTTTCTGCAGCTAATTTCTTCTCTTCCCTTTCTGCAGCCAATCTTCTTTCTTCTGCTTCCCTTTCTGCAGCTAATTTCTTCTCTTCCCTTTCTGCAGCCAATCTTTTGTCTTCTCTTTCTGCCTCCAATTTCTTAGCCTCAGCCTCAATCTGCAACCTCTTAGTCTCAG
The DNA here is from genome assembly GCA_024509875.1 of Oreohelix idahoensis. NCBI lineage: Eukaryota > Metazoa > Mollusca > Gastropoda > Stylommatophora > Oreohelicidae > Oreohelix > Oreohelix idahoensis. The sequence continues at coordinate 122,052 of JAMPIV010011831.1, read as the reverse complement.
CCTCAGCCTCAAATTGTAACCTCTTAGTCTCAGCCTCAGATTGTAACTTCTTAATTTCCCTTTCAGCCTCTAACTTTCTTTCGGCCTCTTTTTCTAATCTTCTTTCTTCGCGTTCAATAAATTTGTCACATTCCGTAGTGACATAGGCAACCATAACTTGCCCATCTAATCCTAACTCTTTTGCAGTCTGAACCGCAGCAGATCGAAACTTGGCCAGGTCCGCCATTGTCTATCAGGTAAATTTATACAATGTCTAACCAACAATTCAATTTCTAAATATATATCTAATGGACAACACAGGCACCGTGAGCTCAACCTTATTTAATTCCACCCAAGGATACCTTTTAATTCTTATATTCCCTGAAGTGAATTACCCCCAATATTTTTAATAGGGAAAGATTCAAAATCCCAAGAGCGAGACCCCAATATATGTGGTGAAGTGGGATATTATAAATATGTATAGGGGACTTAGTGTACTGACTGAGATCAGCTGTGAAGGTATATATATCTAATAAGAGTAGTGTATTATATATAACCTTACTTGCTGCCACATATGTATACCTCAGTCAGAATTATTCTGGAATAGTGTGATGACTACGTTGTATGTCTAGGGTATGTGTATGATGAAGTGTAAGTCATAACAACAACAGACAGATAAACAATTTAATTTATTCCACCACACTTGACAACACTGTGACACTCACATACATATAACACTCTAAAGGATATCTTAAAGGAGTCACTGATAACTTTTCAAATAACAATATGTATTCATTGCTGTTATGAATGAATATGTGTCCTGATTCAAATACAAAGGGAACCAGGAATCACAATCAATTTTATTTACAAGTTATATGTACAGAATTTATCAATATGAATATTGTAGTGACATATATTATTAAAAGTATCCTATGTGTGTCAGTTGTGTAGTAGTAATATGAGGTAATACTGGTTTTGTTTTGTTCAAGCTCTGTTGGTATTTGTCATCATGACTTCAATAGTTTGTCTTTATTGGAACTAGTATTGGAGATGTTCTCAGTTCCTGATATTAAAACAATTTACTTCCCCTCTTAAGTTTATGTTACAATGTTATTGTAAGATGGGGGTACATAATTTTGAGCTCAGCTGGCCACATCAGCTTATCTTGCGTGATGGCGGCAGGAAAAGACTCCTCTGCTCGATTTCTCCCCTGTGCTCTGGAGACACCTCACTGATAGCTAAATGGACCAAGGAGTATGCTGTCCGACTCTGGATTCAGCAAAGCTCTGACCAGGTGCTGCTCAATACCATCAAGACCACGGTCCCTGAAAACAAGAAGGATGTACCTTCTACGTCATAACTAATTTATACTCTCTTTTTACACTGAGCACAATACATCACAAACATTGAGTTCAGAGCGTTAGGCCAACTGTCAGCTTCATCTGAAATACTTTATACCAGTATTAACCTCCTTAATGGTTACTACGCCTCTGCACTTCCAGCATTATTTCTTTCTAGTCAATCATCTAGGTGTCAGTGTACTGTTTGGCCATTCCATGCCGTTTTACTTTCCTCCGACACCTTCTGTTCAGGCTGGAGCATTATAGGCTTTACATCATGTTTGCTACTGAACTACACATATATACAGGCATAAATTAACAATTCACATTCAATTTTCATTAAAAGATACTGAATGTTTCAAGCTTACCACAATTCATAGAATAAAACACAGATACGTTGACTAGCAATGAATTCTGGCACAATTACTGGCACAAATTCCCATCTGCTTATGTTCCAGGCTTTTATTTAGCAAAAATATGAGCTGGCTTCAACGCACTGTTGCTTTATCAAGCTTATTTGAACTAGTGGTCTCGAACTAACGCTCCTAAGTGATTATATCAGCGAGTCTGGCCAATGGAGCCACGTTTCGACAAGTGTTTGAAAAAATGTTACCTTCCTACGTCTCCCCTAACAACCAAAGATAGTATTTATAGTCCGACCAATCGTGTTTAGTCTTATATTTGTTGCGCTCCAATCAATTTGGAGTTTACATGGTAGGCTATTTCCGTACGCACGGTTTTTTTTAACACGTTATAAAAAAATTTTATGAGCAGAAATGATTTCATGCTGTCAGGCATCCCCACTATTTTATTTTGGTTATAACTTGTTAATTCCTAGACTATTTGCGTAACGTTTTACATATTCTTTGTCCGCAAGCCCTAAGGAACCCAAATATACAAATTTAATAGAGCTAATATGCTGCGTTCAAAATATGCAATTCCTTCTACCTCCTGTTTCGAAGATGTGCTGTCTGGGTACTGTAATGTTTTCAAACGTAAACCCATCTAATGTTATCTTTTCTAATAAGAGTTTTTTCAGGATTTAAAAACCTAACTCTGGGAAGGGTAGTGAATTTATCACTGTCCGTCCGAAAAAGTTAGTGCATGTTGGCCTTACACGCGTGATAGTAGTAATTGTGTATCGCGCGACGCGTGTTTAGTGTTGCACGTGTTCGGCTTTATGCCTCTCCCTTCTCTCTATCCTTTAGTCCATCTGTCTTTAGTTACGCCGTGTATAAAATGGAATGAATGAAATATTAAAATTAGGTCATTGATCAGCTTGGTATCTCAATGTTTTTCCAAGAAATACAGCACACGTTTCATTGAAGAAAGCGGGTAATAATATAGTAGGCTTTTACTATCAACGTGAAAGCGTTACAATTTGCAGACGAAGCAGAAAACAAGGGGATTTCGAGTACAGTTATTGTGACAGCACTGTTATTTTACCATTGCTCTTTTCTTTATTAGAATTTATTTGTTAGGCTTTATATTTACCTTTTAATTTATATATGTGGATTAGAATATTTCACGACAGTGGCTTACCCAGGGAAGTGCCTGAAAACATACCTTTATGTGTGTCTGAGTCATGCGTTCTCTCCCCTTTTATAATGGCCTTGCGGATGTACGAGGTGGCAACTGGACTAAGGTACGTTTTCATCCATCCAAAATCGTGTAGGCATGGCAAGATGTGCTAAGATAGTAAATCCAAAATAATTATGGAATCCTTATTTCTGCACCGATTTCATCCATCTTAGGCTTATTTTACTCATATGAATGAGCTGTATCACTATGGATATCCATTTTATCCTATTGTTTATCCGACTATTCACTGGAGCAGCCGAAACATGGAAAAGAACAACATAGTTCGTTCCGCTGTCTTCTATTCATAATAACTTCGGCTCTACAGCACATCCAGGGAATCTATTGCTATCTGCCTAAAGCTAATGATTCCTATTATCGAATAGGGACCTTCTTTATCTAGGTATTCCATGATTAGTTGCACACTGCATGCCGAAATATCCTTAACATCTACACTTTCGTTTCCTTCATGTCTAGCGATCTTCCGACACTATTTATTCCAAGCTGGCTTTTCATTGGTTAGTTACATCCACGGGTTTTATACGGTGATAATTTTTGAATGATTCCGAGATATGAGTCAGACTTCATTACAATGTTGTCATCTGCGCACTTTTCGTTGTCGAGTGTTACTATTTTCGGGAGAGAACGTCTAAGTGAAACAATTAATGTCTAACTTTCAACCAAAGTTGCATCCCTTAGCGTTAGTGACAGAAAAAGCTGAGATTTTATATTTATGTTTCTGACACTAAAATAGATGATCTGAGATTAGTAAATTAGGACATCTACACTTTTTAACTATTTTGGCACGAGCAACCATGGTAATAAAACGTATACAGGATACTGTTATACCTTACGATTTTGTTACTTTGCTTTTCAAAAGAGGAAAAGATGCAAGAACAAAATATGGCAATTTAACAACGAACTAGTTGCAATAAACGGTTAAAACAATGACGCTACCCTTTCTTTCTGATTCTGACCGCAAAATGTCAATTTTTGAGCAGATAAGCAGAATTTCTTTTAAGTATAAGCATTTCACATGGTCCCAGCGACTTTTACTTTTTCAGGCTTCGCTGCAAATACATCATATATATAGTTTATTGAATACGCACACACCGAATGAGAGTGCACATCTCTACAGATACATTTTTGGCAATAATTTAGCAGTAAGCTAATAGCGTTCTCCATCACTGTCAAAAGTTCTGGCTTGTCAAGTTTTTTTTTAATGGATAAGGGGCGCCACAGGATATGAAAAATCATTCAGAGGTTCATCTGTGCAGGAAAGTTTGGGACATACTGGTCTCACTAAAGACAGCTTGTTATTACTCCATTCATTATCCTTTAGCTCCCAGCGAAACACATCCCGTCAACAAATATTTACCAAACATTCTCATCCTGTGCCATTCAGTCAAGGTCTTTCCATTTCTTATTTCTCTCATTCGTATCCTCGCAGATTGCTATCATCATTTCCATTTTCTTGCTCTTTATGGAGCAAAGTGTCACCACTGCATTCATGTGCCCTTGTAGTGATAATTTACGTAGCAATTTATTTAACATGATGCGGTTGCTAGGCCCCGTGCAAAACCTTGTATTCGTTACCTTTTACGAATTGCTTGAAGGAGCAGTATTTCTTTTCTTTCTTTATCTTATAATAGATCAATACTCTGCCCTTCCCGGAACAACCCGGGGCGTAGCTTGCTATACTTACTTAGTCGTTCCCCTTCTACCGTGAGATGTAGAGGTTTGGAAGAGAGACCGCCAGACTATCCTAACCTATCCAGACTAAAGCCAGGAAATAATAGAAGTAAGGATTCTGACCTTACAGGACCGTACGTATTGGAGTACCTTTTGAACACTAGAACAAGGAAACTCTACAATTTAATACGGAAACCGGACTCCTATAGGACCTACTCACAAAGTCACAGAGGGATTCTGTAACAGAAATAATACCCCAGACGTGTATTCGAGACATCAGGTTGCCGAGACTATTCAACTAAGCAAGAATCTATGATCCCAGTATTGGGGTAAGTTGTAAAATATTTTTATACTTTGAATTTGACATGTTTGAACTTGCTGATGGTTATACAGGTCCTTAAGAGGCTGGCAACCTCAGCACGTGAAAATTATATATTCATGAACCACCACAGCACAGCGCTGGTGATTGCTTCATGCTGATTCCCACACGGAATCAAAAGCAGAGGTAACCCCAGATTCCTAGTGGAGCAGGTAGTGGAAGATGATGCAGTAAAATGTATAAATTTACTATCATTTGTAATAAGTGTATGTATATTTAAATATGTCCAACCAGGCACAATCCACTTGCCGCTGTCCAGTGTAAATTTTCCCAGTAAATTAACTAAAAGAATGGTGATTTTCATCATATCCCCTGAGTTTATGATATACGCTCAGGGAGAGTAAAAATTCAGAGACAAGAATCGGTCGACGGACAGCGGGAAAGGCGCATGAATAATAACAGGAAAACAAAGAATTAGCATCGGAATTTGTTCTTTTATTACCTCTAAAGTTTGTGTTTCGAGTTTACAAGACCATTTAAGGTACGTTTCTACGATACCAGCTGTACTACTGTTCTGTGGTTCAAAGCTTGCGATTGACACTTGAAACCTACATTAAACGGGTTGTGAAGATACATCCCTTGACCAGGAGACGTGCCCTCGCCACAGAGACGAATTGACGGAAACAGCAGCATCACCACTCCAGCAGTTTGGAAGCTAAGTGGCAGTTTCTAGCAGGCCAATACAACATAACTTATTGATCTACCTTGTATATTCCACAACTAAGCGTCCGTAATCCGATATCAGTTTTAATGACGAAACCTATTTTTTAGTAATCACCAGTTCATACTGCCATCAATGGTACCTATACCTTGTAGCGGTATGGCAGCTTGTGTACCCTGACAATCCCCAGAGCTATTCTAGTGGGAGTTTTACTCCTGGTAGGTTCAACCAAGCTGGACTGGTCTGCGTGGGTAGGGGTCAGACAAAAGCTGGTACCTTGGTCCTTCAGATTGGGGGTTTTAGCACAGGGCCGACACCCCTGTCTGTGTAAAAAATCGCACATGTTACGGAAACAGCAATAAATGAAAAAACTTTGATGCGGGACGGACATCCGGAGTCTCAGGCTCGTATGACTGACAGTGGTGAAAGCTGAAAGGAAGCCACTGGCATGAAAACGGATGCCCAGACCGCAAAACACGAAACCAGAATTGGTTTTTGGAATGTCAGAACTATGAATGAGGCAGGAAAGCTGAGACAGATCACAGCAGAGATGAGGAATTACAAACTACATATCCTGGGAATAAGCGAGAGCAGATGGACAGGGATGGGGAGAATAAAAACAGCTACAGGGGAAACAGTACTTTATTCTGGTAGAGAGGATGGTCAGCACAACGAAGGTGTAGCCATTATCCTTAAGAAAGGAATGGAAAGGTCTCTACTGGAATGGAAACCCATTAACAACAGACTAATAAGAGCAAGACTGAGAGGGAGATTCACCAACACCACAATTATACAATGCTATGCACCAACAAACGACAGAGATGAAGAGATCAAGGACGAGTTCTATCAACAGGTACAAAAGGAAATGGAAACTGTACCCAGGTATGATCTTATTATAGTAATGGGAGACCTAAATGCAAAAGTTGGAACACACAATAATTATAACGAAAGAGTAATGGGGAAATGCGGTAGTGGAACAGTAAATGAGAATGGGGACAAATTAATAAGCTTCTGCAGTATTTACAACCTGGTCATTGGAGGAACACTTTTTCAACACAAAGAAGTGCACAAGTTAACATGGGAATCACCAAACGGACGAGACAAAAACCAGATAGATCACATAATGATCAATGGCAGATGGAGACATGCACTACAAGACGTGAAAGTAAGCAGAGGCGCAGATGTGGGAAGTGATCATCACCTAGTAGTAGCAAGACTGAAGGTGAAACTCAGAGCTGCTGGACCAGTTGCAGTCAAACAGAAAAGATATAACATCACGAAACTTAAGGACCCCCTCACCAGAAAAGCGTTCGTGGTCGACGTAAAGAGACTATTTCTGATTACCAAAAGCCAGGAAAGAACAGAGACCGACGATGTCGACCAGAAATTCAACACCATTTCAACAATATACAAAGAAATCAGCAAGTCATGCTTGGGATTCCAGGAAAGAAAGAGCCAAGACTGGATAACACCAGAAACACTAAACACCATAGCGAAGAGAAAGGAAATGAAAAGAAAGAAAACAGAAGCTAAGTCTCCCAGGTTAAAGGCAACAGTACAGTCAGCTGGACAAGGAAGTAAAACGTCAAACCCGTGCTAACAAAAGGACATTTCTGGATGACCTTGCAAGACAGGCAGAAGAGGCAGCACTGAGAAATGAACAAAGCACAGTTTATAAAATAACTAAAGCTATCAGTGGAAAACGAGGTGCAAACAACATAACGTTAGTAAGAGACAAGCAAGGAAATCTCATCACCACAGAACAGGGGCAGGAAACAAGAAGGGCAGAGCACTTCAGAGAAACGCTGAATAAGGAACCACCAGAGACGCAGCTGAATGTTCCTAAGGCTGAAAGCGACTTAGACGTAAATACAGACATTCCACGAAAAGAAGAAATTATCACAGCTATCAAAGGGCTAAAAAATGGAAAAGCGCCTGGTCACGACAATCTAAATGCTGAGCTATTCAAGACAGACCATGAACTAGCAGCAGAACTATTAGAACCACTATTTGCACAAGTCTGGGAAACTGAGACAACACCAACAGAGTGGAGTAAAGGAATAATTGTCAAATTGCCCAAGAAGGGCGACCTTGCAGACTGCAACAACTGGAGAGGAATTACCCTCCTCTCAGTTCCCAGCAAAATACTAGGCAGGATAATCATCCAGAGAATTGCAAAAGCAGTTGACCATAAACTGAGGAAAGAACAAGCGGGCTTCAGAAAGAACAGAAGATGTGCAGATCATATATTTGCCCTCAGGAACATTATGGAGCAGTGCTCAGAATGGCAGAGACAGCTGTACATTAACTTTGTTGATTTTGAAAAGGCTTTAGACAGCATACACAGGGACAGTCTATGGAAAATTCTGAGGGCTTATGGAATTCCCAGCCGCATTGTTTCCATTATAAAAAGCCTCTATTCTAACTTTACGTGCAGTGTTGGATCGAGTAATGTAACTTTCGAAGTGAAAACAGGAGTATGACAGGGATGCCCCTTATCAACAACATTATTTTTGACAGTCATAGATTGGGTGATGCGCCAGACAACAGAGGGCAGTCCAAGAGGAATTAGATGGACAACGTTTTCTACACTGGAAGATTTGGAATATGCAGATGACATTGCACTGTTCGCGCATTCATACCAACACATTCAAGACAAAACTGATAGACTGAATAAGTATGGCCAGCAGGTTGGCCTGAACATCAATCTGAAGAAGACAGAGGTCATGACACTAAATGTGGGCAATCCTGAGCCAATAACAGTAAGGAACCAGAAGTTAGAACAGACAGACACATTTACTTACCTAGGAAGCATAGTAACACCTGACGGCGGAACAAGCAAGGACATTAACAACAGAATGAATAAAGCGAGAACAGCCTTTGCTGTTCTCAACAACATTTGGAAGTCTTCTCAGTACAGCACAAACACCAAATTAAGACTGTATGAGAGATGTGTACTTTCTGTGCTTCTCTATGGTGCGGAATGTTGGAGAGTAACAGAGAAGGAAATGTCAAAACTGTCCTCCTTCCACACAATCTGCCTAAGGAAAATTCTCCGAATCTTTTAGCCAAACACCATCAGCAACCAAGAACTACTTATTCGGAGTAACCAGGACATGCACACCATCATAACTGGCAGACGCTGGAGTTGGGTTGGCCACGTCCTCAGAAGGGACCCTGATACCATCACAAGAACAGCAATGCTATGGACCGCCGAGGGAAAGCGAAAGAGAGGCCGACCAAAAACAACTTGGCGGAGAACTGTGGAAGCTGAGATGCAAAGAATGAACCACAGTTGGGGCACTGTACGAAGGATGGCCGCCGACCGAGCAAAGTGGAATCAATTTGTTTCTGCCCTACAAGACGCCACCAGGCGTGATGGCCGCTGACTGCTTTGACGGTTGGTGGTTATGGATCAAAGAAGAAGAAGACCAGTTCATATTTATTTACATTTCTTCCAAAGTAATTGATCATTAAATTTGTTATCTGTTGTTTTTCACAAATTCATAGTTGATTTAGTTATTACAGAGAGGTGCACACGGATGAATCAGCATCTTAAATATATTTATATTTATATATATTGAGGCAAATAATAATAAGAATTTCACTGTTAATTCAGTTGGGCTCTTGTACGAGCTAAATTAAATTATATATATCTCTTCACAAAAGGTGGCGGGAAAGATAAAGAGTTAACACTGCTAAGACTCATTCAGCATTATTCTCGAATTCTTAAATATCTTGTGAAGCATCATCATCCTTCTATCTGCATCTCTGCAGATATATATATTCTTGTGCGAGTGTAGACATCTTTGAAGACCCACATTAGATACTCTAGGTTTTGCCCTTTGTTAGACCATCACTGCAGAGCAAGGGGAAGCAACCAGTGACAATAATTGATGGAAATGTTTTCAGTACTAGTGGTTCCTAATAACGTCATTCTTTAGTGAGTAAACAACCTTGGGATGGCCAACGTTCATTATTTTATCACTGAAATAGTTTCTGTCGGACCATGTTGTTGATAGTGTTGGCTGGACCGGGTAAATGAAATAACCGTATCTGTACGTCCTCGTCTTCGAGATAACCTACACAACTTACCATACACCTACATTAGACAGTCTATACGTAGCTGTGTAGCATCATGCAGTGGAGGAGCATTGAGAGACACATAGGCAGTGTAGACTGGACATCAGTGAGTAACAATATATCACATCATCATTTCACTATTCACATAAGTTCACTCTCCTATTTAACTAACATTATTTATATCTCATATGTGTGTGTGTTTGTGTGAATTGTCTTTCACAATCATCCCCTTTTACAGGCTTTTCTTTAACTTGCAACGTATGTCGCCTTCAATAAATATTAGACAAACATAAAGGTATATTTTCAGGCACTCGTAAGAAATAAAGAAGTAGAACACTAGACAACAGAAAAACAACAGACGTGAGTGGCCTACCCAGGACTCGAACCCCGGACCTTCCGTGCGACAACTCCCCCCTTTTCACAAACACACACTATCGCACGCGCGTGCACAGACATACACGCAACTGACAACTACATTTTACAAAATGTAATTTACAACTCTTATCAAAATTTTTTTTTTAAATTAAAAAATATTAACTTTCCGTGTAATATACTGAATAATGAAATCCGCCTCCTGTGCTCTGGACTCGTTTATCGCAAACTGATAATGTCATTAGCGGATCGATTACATTTGACTTAAATGTACAAACAACAACAAAATTACACTAAAAAGAAGAACAATTTAAAAATATATATATATATATATATTAAACACAGGCTTTTAGTGCACTAAAAAGCCACAAATAATTTTTCACGGAGTTTATAGCTTGCAGTCAAAAAATGTTACATCAAACTGATAAAAAACCTGGGGCGCTGATTCTACATGAAATTAACTTCTGCTTTATACTTCATTAGACACTTATGGATAAAATATATGATAAGCGCTTAAGCGCCACACGCTTTTTGTCAGTTTGATGTTACATTTTTTTACTGCAAGCTTTTTGCATGTTTCTTTAGAAATGAGTCAGTGACTTTTGAAAAAAAGATTTCCAGAATTTTCTCTGAAATCCCTGTAACTAGCAAACAGCACGTAAAATCAATAAAGTTTGCTATTTTCTTCGCCCTTCAGAACATGACTTGGGTGTTTTTATTTCAGCTTATCGCCAGTGCACATCTGCCAGTGCACCAGCTGCCTTATCTTGAACTTGCCTAATGGATGCTGAGGGTAAGATGTTGTATTTTATCTTTGAGAAGCAATAAACAATATAAAGATAAAGTTTAATTCCTTTTTTAGCATTGATGGAAGAGATTGTACTTGACCAACTGCCATTTGATGCTAGTTAGCGGACTGACCTTGACGTATGTTGTACACGACAGAGAATAGGAAGTGATGTATACTACTGGACAAAAGTTAAGGGCCGCCATTCAGTTTAGACAAGGTTTATATAATTGATTGGCAAACTGTAAAGACAAGTGAAAATGTCATTAAAACTGAGCTCAGAGAAATGTGTATACATTTCTGTGTGCACTATGTTAATTTTTTTTTAAATGTCCAAAAACTGGGTCACTTTAACCCGCACGTGAAAATTGCCATTGTTGCTGCAAAAACTCATGGTTTTTGCAACACGCCCCATTAGTTCAAAAGGTGAAAAAGTGAGTTGAATTTGAATGCACGTGGAAAATGATCATCGGTAAAGAGTGTTCACCGTTGGTATGCAATAAATCAGTATGACAAGTGGTCGAAATGATCACTGCATTAGCCATGCCAGCAAGGAGAAGTCTCAGCACTGTAGACCGTGGTCGAGCCATGGCATGGATTCAGGATGGTCAATCTGTTCGTCATGTTGCAAACGTTTAGCAGTGTCTCACTCTATCATTCAGAGACTTCTTGAGAGATTTCAAGCTACCGGACATTTGGAAAATCGACCCTGCTCAGGAAGACTTATATAAACCTTGTCTAAACTGAATGGCGGCCCTTAACTTTTGTCCAGCAGTATATTTAGAGGTATACTCAAACCTAGATCATTAAGTAGAAGAACGGATTACACATACGTCACAAAAAGTAGGGGATATTTTAACATGGTATGTATTATTTTACAAAAGAGTGGGTTTCGTATTTTAATGGTTGTATGGACATATCGAGCACGCTCTTCTCCACTTTCACGTGGAATATCATGTTGACCTGGTGACTCGTGGTGAGTAAGCCAATCCCAAGAACAGAAATGGGGCCCATCCGTCAAGTTCACACGTTATTCTTTTTCACAAAAATGCGTGTATCTCGGGTTTGATGAACACTACTCACCATGGACAGGTATAAAAAGGCTCTGCAACAGATACAATTTCTTTTCTTCGTCATGGAACGTTTGACAGAACAGCAGAGATGGATAGGCATAGGCATGTTGCAAACCGGAAGTCGGCAAGTGGATGTTGCTCGGAACCTCAATGTTTCACAGTCAGTTGTCAGCAGACTGTGGAACAGGTATCAAAATTTCCGCACAGTGGCTGATCTGCCTCGGACTGGCCGCACAAGAGTCACTACACGCCGCCAAGATCAACTTCTTGTTACTCAGACCCTCAGAACTCGGACTCTAAATGCTACTCAACTTCAGCAACACCTTCAGCAGACCACTGGGATCCGAGTCTCAACTCAGACAGTACGAAACCGTTTGCACCAAGTGCAACTGGCCTCACGCAGACCGTTTGTAGCTTTGCCCATGTCACCACAACACAGGCGAGCAAGAATGGAATGGTGCCAACGTCATCATCGGTGGACCAATCAACAGTGGGCATCAGTGATGTTTTCTGATGAGTCCCGTTTCGTTTTGGATTTTCATGATCATCGAATACGTGTCTGGCGACGGCGAGGTAATCGTTACCAGCCTCCTGCAACTGTAGAACACAACCATTATATACTAGCAACAACCCGCCAAAATTAGCAGGTTTTTAATTATAGTGTGTTGTTTCTGTTACGCGTATTACATTGCTGCTTCTTTCATAGTCTCGCTTGCTCGCTGTGAATGACGCGATCGTCTCTTCCTTTTAGCCATCTTATCATTTTGATCCATAATAATAAATCTGCAATACTTTAATTTTAAATTTTGTCTTGAAGAAACAATCCAAAAACTTACATTTTAAAGAAAAATGATGAGTTAAATCCGTTTCCCGAATGAAACTGAACAGAAGAGTATCTTGATTGTCTTGTAGCAAAGTATGCAAAAACACGCTTAGTTAATGGACTGATAGAACGAACAGAGAAAGAATAAATTGCAAGAGCCTTAAAATGCATGTAAACAAAACAAAAAAGACCACAGAGTAACTAAGCAGTATAAAAATAGTAGCGGTCACGCATGCGCAGTCGGCTATGTTATCAGAAAGAAGCCGGAATGCACAATTCACATTGGCGAAGAAAAGTGTCGCAAGTCAGGTAAAGAATTTCTTTGATAATAGGACAATGTATAAGTGAAATGTGATAAATATTAAAGATTTTCACAGAAGGGATAGGCAGGAATGGAAATCCAAAATTAAAGTTGGAAGAAGTATGTATATAATTAGAAATTTTCAGTTTTTTTTAACTTTCACATCACAGGTCTAACCTAGTGATAAAAATTATAATTTTATAGTTAATACGGGTCTTACCCGAATGTAAGTTTAAGTGTATGAAAAGGAAGCTTCCAATAGGGGAAGATAAAGGAAATATAAGACAACGTGCTGGATAAACTTGGTTGAGTGTGTATTGGAACAACTGATGGGACAGTTGCACATAATACCCAATATGATAGAGATTTTCAGTGCTAAAAAGAGGCAAACCTTACCTGCTCCCTCAGACGGCCGCGCGTACAATATATAAGGCGAGAACGCTCAGTTCAAAATCACACACAACTAAAACCCAGCCAGAAGACAAGTAGAGTTCTGTCAAGACTACGTCAGTTGCCACTACATGAAGGGCAGATCTTCTTCACAGATTACAGTCTTCATAAGAGCTTGGAATATATATATATATACGAGGGGCGTTCAGAAAGTAATGCACCACATCGTTTTTCTCAGCTAATAATGAAGATAGAAGTATGAAATTTTGCACACTTCAGATATGGCGTGTGCCAATTGTGTGCACCAAATTGCACCGCATCCGGCCAAATAATACGGCTGCCCTAAACCGTTGAAATGGAGCGTGTTAGCAACTTGCGTTATAAACAGCGAATTGTGATAGAATTTCTCGTTGCAGAGAAGGAAACTGTTGTTAATATTCACAAGCGTCTATGTGATGTGTATGGAAGTTTTGCAGTCGACAGGAGTACAGTCAGTCGCTGGGTTCAGAGAATCAAAGAATCAGGAAGTGGAGATACGGAGCTGCTTGATCGGCCGCGCTATGGACGTCCTGCCACAGCCACCAACGCAGAAATGTTGAAATGCGCTGAGGGCATTATTCTTACTGATAGGCGAATCACTACTCAACAATTGGCCTTACAGCTGTCAGTCAGCATTGGTAGTGCAAATGCAGTTATAAAAACTCTCGGATTTTCTAAGGTTTGCGCAAGATGGGTTCCTCGAAGTCTCACAAATGACCACTGATTGCAAAGGAAAGCAATTTCTTCTGAATTGTTGGAGCGTTTCAATGCTGATAGAGAGAACTTTTTGGCTAAGATCGTTACAGGTGACGAAACCTGGGCACATGATTTTGAACCTGAGACAAAAAGACAGTCAATGGAGTGGCATCATCCGCAATCACCAAGAAGAAAGAAATTCAAGACAATTCCTTCAGCTGGAAAGATCATGATCACTGTCTTTTGGGACACTGAAGGTGTGATTCCTGTGGACGTTATGCCAAGAGGAAAGACAATCAATTCGCAAGCTAACATTAAGACATTGAAAAAACTCAATCAACGTTTTCGCAGAGTTCGACCGCACAAGAATCCAGCAGACCTGCTTCTCCTTCACGACAATGCGCGCCCTCACACAAGTCTGGCAACACGGGAAGCAATCACCAAATTGGGTTGGACTGTACTGCCCCATCCACCCTATAGTCCCTATTTGGCACCCTCTGATTTTCATCTATTTGGTCCACTTAAAGATGCACTCCGTGGACAAGGTTTGAAGATGATGAAGGAGTGATTCATGCAGCGAAGAAATGGCTACATGATCAAGACAAAATCTGGTACGGCTAGGAATACATGCACTTGTTTCGCGCTGGCATAAAGCCGTAAATGTTGATGTGGATTATGTTGAATAATACCGATGTTTACATGACATATCCATGTATATTGTGTATAATTTTCATGCTTTTTTAATAAACAGCTCCTGAGAAAAACGATGTGGTGCATTACTTTCTGAACGCGCCTCGTATATATATATATATATATATATATATATATATATATATATATATATATATATATATATATATATATATATATATATATATATATATATATATATATATATATATATATATATATATATATATATATATTAAACCTACACACCCTCAAGGATCAATTCCAAGCTCTTATGAAGACTGTAATATGTGAAGATCTGCCCTTTATGCAGTGGCAACTGACGTAGTCTTGACAGAACTCTACTTGTCTTCTGGCTGGGTTTTAGTTGTGTGTGATTTTGAACTGAGCGTTCTCGCCTTATACATTGTGAGCGCGGTCGTCTGAGGGAGGAGTTAGGGTTTGCCTCTTTTCAGCACTGAAAATCTCTATCAAATTGGGTATTATGTGCAACTGACCCATCAGTCGTTCCAATACACACTCAACCAAGTTTATCCAGCACGCTGTCTTATATTTCCTTTATCTTCTCATATTGGAAGCTTCCTTTTCTTACACTTAAACCTACAATCGGGTAAGACCCGTATTAACTATAAATTTATAATGTTTATCACTAGGTTAGGCCTGTGATGTGAAAGTCAAATAAAACTGCAAATATCTAATTATATACATACTTCTTCCAACTTTCCTTTTGGATTTCCATTCCTGCCTATCCCTTCTGTGAAAATCTTTAATATTTATCACGTTTCACTTATACATTGTCCTATTATCAAAGAAATTCTTTGCCTGACTTGCGACACTTTTCTTCGCCAATGTGAATTGTGCATTCCGGCTTCTTTCTGATAACATAGCCGATTGCGCATGCGTGACCGCTACTATTTTTAGACTACTTAGTTACTCTGTGGTCTTTTTTTGTTGACATGCATTGCAAGACTCTTGCAATTTATTCTTTCTCTGTTCGTTCTATCTGTCTATTAACTAAGCGTGTTTTTGCACACTTTGCTACATAGGCTCCATCTTTTTTAAATTGTGCTGTGTACAATTTATTATTGTAAGCACACTTCGAAGTTATACCTCTCTTTTCTTTCCTTCCACAGCAAGTGGGTGTCGACTTAAAAAGTCTGCTCCCACATTTTCTTTTCCAGGAATGTACTTTACCGTAAACGAGTAAGGAGCTAGAAGAAGACTCCACCTTAACAATCTGGAGTTTAACTTTTTGGACACTGCCAGAAACGTTAAAGGCTGGTGATCACTCACTTTCAACCATGAAATGTTTCCCGTAAAGATAAGGGGAAAATTTGTCGATGGCCCAGACTAAAGAAAGACATTCTCGCTCTATCGACGAATAATTCAATTCTGCTGAATTTAGCTTTCGACTGGCATAATCCACTGGTAGTAATTCTTCTGGCTGGGTTTTTGACTTTTGTAATAGGGTCGCCCCTATTCCCACATTGCTTGCGTCTGTTCTTGACACAAATTCTTGTGTGATATCGGGTAGGGTAAGGATGGGTTTGCTGGTGAGTTGTTTTTTTTAGCTCGGTGTAAGCTTGCTCACACTCAGCGTTCCATTGGATCTTATCCAACTGTCCTTTCTTAGTCAAATTGGTCAACGGTGCACACAATGAATTGAAATTGGGTATATATTTCTGGTAGAATCCACATAAGGACACAAACAACCTTACATCTTTTTTCGTTTGAGGTCTTGGCGCCTTTCTCAACTTTTCTACATTCTTGGGGTCAGGAGACATGTGGCCCGTAGAAATCGTGTGACCTAAGAATTCCAATTCCTTACACCCAATATAGCACTTTGTGGGTCGTGCAGTCAATCCTGTTTCTCTTAAACGGTGAAACAATATAGAGAGTGCTTTTATATGTTCTTCAAAGGTGTTGGTAGCAACAAGAATGTCATCCATAAAGTTAGTTATATGGGAATTTTTTAGAGGTTCCAATAATTTCCTCATCATTCTTGAAAAAATACTTGGAGCATTTTTCAGCCCAAATGGGAGTACATTAAATTCATAGTGTCCCTCTGATGTACTAAATGCCAGCATTTTCCTAACTTCGAGTTTCACTGGTATATGGTAGTATTCCTTGCTTGCTGCTTAGATCTACTTTGGAAAAATACCTAGCTTTACTGAGTGTAGAGAACAGCTGGTTGGTATCAGGTAATGGGGTCCAGCTGAGATTCTGTGATAGCATTCAGTTTCCTGTAATCTATACACAACCTATGTTCACCACTAGGTTTGCTAAATAGCACCACACTTGAACTATAGGGAGATTCTGACGTTGAGATGATTTTCTCCTTTAATACATGATCAATCTCTTCCCTGAGTGTCTGTGCTTTCACATAAGGCATGGGGTAGGTTCTCATACATACAGGAGTGGGGTCAGAAACAGTCATGTCATACTCCAACAAATTTGTGCATCCAGGCTTATCGGTGAGCACATCAGCATGAGTTTCTAACATTTTCAGAACTTGCGTCCTCTGCTCAAGAGTTAAATGATCACTAATATTTACTTGAGCATAACTCTCTGTAGCTGTTAATGGATATTCCATAGAGGATAATGGTTCATCTTTAATTTCCGTTGCAATGGCTAAGGTCATGATATGTGCAACCTCTGCGGATTCCCTGTTATAATACTTTTTAAGAAGATTGACATGATATACCTTCTCTTTTCCCTTCTTGTCAATCTTGTAATTGGTCCTGGAAAGTTTTTCCAGTATGACATAGGGTAGTTGCCATCCAATTTGCAATCTATTATTGCTGCTGGGCAACAGTAATAATACTTTCTCTCCCACTTCAAGTTCCCTATCCTTAGCTTTTTTATTGTAGTACGCAGCATGCTTCCTCCTGGCCTGTCTCAAGTTATCATTTGCCAGTTTCCAACCAGTTTTTAATCTAGAGGTTAACTCATTGACATATTGGTATGAGGACGTCACTGTTTCTTCTGCTTTTTCATCAGTCCATGTCCGCAGCAATGCTTCCAAGCGGACCTTTGATTGGTCTACCAAACAAGAAAGTAGCTGGAGCCAATCCAGTTGAGTTATGTGGGACTTCTCCCTGTATGCAAATAGTGCAGCAGGTAAGTATGTATCCCAAGTATCAGGTTTTTCACTTGCCAGCTTTCTCAGAATGGAGATAAAGGTCCCTTTGAACCGTTCTACTTGTCCATTCCCTTGAGCGTGATAAGGACTACATTATTATATTTGATACAGTGTTTTGCAGTAGACACCAGTCTGTCTCCCTATATCTAAATCATACACAGCCATGTATCATCTATCATACATGCAGACATCTAATAACACACTCATCTCATCACACCCTAAGATGTAATAGGTCTCCATGACATTGCCTAGCCACTCGATACCTCTTGTTCCAGGTTCTATAGTAAATTGTCAAAACCCTGAAGTCAAGTGGACCTTCGATCTTGCTACCTAACCATAACAGGAGCCCTGAGGTTGAAGTGTTCGAGAGCTTTTTTCCCCCTGATTGCTGGGATTGGATTGAAGTGTGACTAACAGACAAACTGTGCGATGTGTCAACCCATATCTGGACAAGTGCTGATTTAAAAGCTGAGTTTGATAGTGACTATTCCGGTGGCTAATGTGAGACATTCCTCAGTCAGATGATGAGAAAAATTAGGGCATAGATTAAAAGAGACAGACTAATAATATATAAATAACAACTGTGAGAGGACATTTTTTGGTGTACAGTAAATTTAAAGATCCCATGGGGACTATTTTCTTTGTTTAAATTTAAACTTCTAATTATATTATCACCTTGATGTAAATACATAATCATAATCACCATCGTCCAACACTCACCCTTCATTTCAGAATTAGATAGATGTACAAAATAAATTATGAAATTGAACTCAAGAGACTTGTTAAATTTTTAACTGTTTAAGTAGAGTTACTTTTTCTGAATTATTATAATATCACATGAGTTACTACAGCTAAGGTGGCAAAGTATATTTCAGAAGCCTTAAACTATTGTCTAACTCAGAGTATTACAGCCGTAGCTAACTTGTGATACCAGTGCACTTCTCTGACACTGGGACTTCATACCTTCTGGAGAGAATTCTATTTCTTCTCTAAACATTATCATCATATGAGAAAAACCTTACGCTACATGTCTGTTGATTTAATCTTGATCTCCGCACCTTCCTGTCTCCAGTTCAAGTTGTTGGCTTTTTTCCATAATCAAACTGTTTGCTCGCTGTGAATGATGCGATCGTCTCTTCCTTTTAGCCATCGTATCATTTTGATCCATAATAAAAAGTCTGCGATACTTTAAATTAAATTTTATCTCGAAGAAACAATTAAAAAACTTACATTTTAAAGTTATTTTTAAGAAAAATGACGAGTTAAATCCGTTTACCGAATGAAACTGGACAGAAAAGTATCTTGATTGTCTGTTGAATTAATGCACACCGTCACACTTCGCTATTTTCGCGAGAGTACATATAAGGGGAAACAATACTGTCAAGAATGATAATTTTGGTGTTGTATGAAACTATACATTTATGACACCTGTGCTTCACATGGAGCTTTATTATTATGATGTTTGCATCAGATGGATGGATAAATGAGTTTGCACGGATTGATTTCTTTATTACAGCTCGATCTTGAGCATATGCATAGTACAGTTGACATTAAAAAATCCGGCCATTGATAATCCGGTTCCTTCAGATTTCCGGCATGGATTTCGGAGCGCATTTTTTTAATTTACCGCGTTGGCGCGCCACTGTTTTCTGGAGCCGTTTATGTTTTGATGCAGCTGTTGAACTAAAATTCTGTAGAACTGTTTTATTTAATTGATGAACATTAAAATTTCATTTGCTTTTCATTTAGTTTTTAATTTTCTTTCTTTAAAGGACTGTACAGGTAGTCATTTTCTGTTAAATATATATAACCATAAACAATCCGGCATTTTCAACAATCCGGCACTCCTCAGGTCCGGAGTTTGCCGGATTTTTGAATGTCAACTGTAATGATATTAGTGGTTGTTTGTGTGAAAATGGTGTGCAGCTTGTATGCCTGTGACGTCACAGAGTTTTGTAGAGCACCGTTCGGTGCGAAAGAAAAGGGGAGGAAGCTAATATGGAAGAAACCAGTGCTTTGTGTATATTTATCAGTTTATAGAAATAGACCTGGAATGCGGGATCTGACGAATGTTATGCCGGGATTGTTGACTTGACCTGGAATTTTGGGTCTGAGCTATGTTATACCACGAATGTTGTATGCCATGAACATTTATTGCTGTTATGTTAGTATTAAATCGTTACAAATTTTCGAGGTGGCTGTCTTCTTGATTCCCTTTCATGAAAGCTGGCAGTCGTATGTGTTGCTTCTAGAGAACGAGACAAAGGACAGGGTGTGGTAGACACAGTCCACACATGTGTCCTTGATATTCTGGGCTGCTCGTCCGCTGAACTTGTACTGTTTTATCACATCTCAGCTTCCAAATAGAAGAACAATGCATTCGAATAGCTATAGCATATAGAAATTTCATTTCATAGATAGCTCACCAGCTGTTCATATGACATTCTGCACATCAGTGTTTGGGGCCCATGACACTGTCTTCACATAGCAATTGGATTTTGTTGAACGAGCACAGTTTCATATACTGATACAGCTTCCCTGTAACTGCTACATCGAGGACTGTTTTCTAACGGCTATAATTTGCAGATTTGTGTTGCTTTCCCAATTGCTGGATCGTTTCGTTTACTGACTGATTTTGTAAGCATCGCGTTTTGAGGACTGGTTCCATAGCATCATAAAATACATACACATTGCGGTGATGGACTGTGGAGTATTTTGGTCATATTGGCGCATACACACAAGTGGACTTCTTTACATTTCTTCGTTGTGATGACATTTGTGGACTGGAGATACATGTGACATATATTAGAATAATGTATATTGCAGTGTGCATTCCAACACTATCACATTAAGCCACTTGATTCTTCAGTTTGCATATCCGATACACAAGGATTCCGTCATGTTCGCAACTATCTACGCAAGCCTGCTCATAAAACAGCACAATTAACATGACATTTCTTGTAGAACATTTCTTTTGGGAGGGGGTGGGGGTGGGGGGGGGTGGGGTTTGTTTCAATAAATCTCTCCTGCTGTGTTGCCTCACTATAACCTTGTTGATATTCCGTTAATTCTCCTTTCTGTTTTGTTCGTGATCGTGTGTTATAGTCGGTGTGTAATTTGTTGATGTATACTGTTCAAAAAAAGAAACGCATAGCTATCCGATGGCGCGTTTTTATGAGTTTGTAAGTAAAATTTGGTGCTAGGGTATATAAAAACCAGCCTCAAATGTTCTTTACAGTGTCAAATGCACGTGTTGACCCGAATTGTGTTCGTGTTTGTAATCGTTACAACGCAGTGGTCAATAGTGTCTATGACGCAATTTTTGACCACAGCTCATGTTGCGCGCACGTGAAAGCAACAAAATTTGGGGTGAACACTATTCAATGACTACGCAACTGAAACCCTATAAAAGGATAATGCCACACACAAAAAAATTCAGTTCATTTTCAAGCAGACATTTATGGCGTCTCTATCGATAAATTTAAGGAACATTGCTATTGGCCGACTGCATGCTGGCGAAAGTCAAAGTCAGGTTGCCAGGCATCTAAACGTGCATCAGAGTACCATCAGTCGACTTTGGCACCGGTTCCAAGCCACTGGCTCAGTTGAAGACCGGCATCGCAGGGGACGACTCAGAGTGACAACAGCAGCGGAGGATCGCTTTATTCGGCTTCGTCACCTCAGAGACAGGTTTACAACAGCTTCCTCAACTGCCCAGTCATTGCCTGCAGGACGTCATGTGTCTGATCAAACTGTCCGGAAGACTGCATGACGCTGGACTTTGGGCACAACGACCTCACCGAGGACCTGTCCTTACGCGCCGCCATCGCCAAAATCGACTTCTTTGAGCCAACCAGCATCGTCTCTGGGCAGCTGACAATCAATGGAGACGTGTTTGGTTTAGTGACGAATCTTTCTTTTTGTTGCAGCGTCATGATAGACGGCGTAGGGTCTACCGTAGGCGAAATGAACGTTTTGCCCAAAATTGCGTTGATGAAGCTCCGCCGCACGGTGGTGGAGGTGCAATGGTGTGGGGAATGATCAGTTACAACCGAAGGAGTCAATTGGTGCACATTGAAGGAGGCTTGAATGCGCAACGATACGTCAATGAAATTCTTCGACCCCATGTCCTTCCA
Source organism: Oreohelix idahoensis (assembly GCA_024509875.1). NCBI lineage: Eukaryota > Metazoa > Mollusca > Gastropoda > Stylommatophora > Oreohelicidae > Oreohelix > Oreohelix idahoensis. Next base: position 99,891 of record JAMPIV010011831.1, on the reverse strand, counting down.
CTTTTGGCTGCCCAAAGGTCTGTGTTTCAACAGGACAACGCCAGACCCCATTGTGCACGGTTGACCAGGCAGTTCCTGACTGCCAACAACATTCTTACCCTTCCCTGGCCATCCCTGTCTCCAGACATGAGTCCGATTGAGCACCTGTGGGATGAGCTGCATAGACGTGTTTGTCGCCGAGACGTTGCTCCAGCCAATCGTCGGGATCTGTTCCAAGCACTCCAGGAAGAGTGAGCAGCCATCCCACAGGCCCATATCAGACGTCTGATCGCATCCATGCCCAGGAGATGCCAGTCGCTGTTCGATGCAAGAGGAGGCCACACACCATACTAACGGGAAAGCCCGTATGCCAAAAAACTCTTGTGACCCAGATGCAAAACAACTGTCAATTGATTGGTTGAACCTTAAGGTATTCTTGTGTGCAATTTGAACAATTAACTCATTAAATTAAAAAAGTTATTGAATGTCAAAGTTATAGCTATGTGTATGCCTTCATTAGCTATGCGTTTCTTTTTTTGAACAATATATTTTTGCCGGTTACTCTTTGCAGTGACGGGCGTCTTGAGTTAGAGAAGGCAACGGCAGCGAGAAAGGGAACAGGTGTCACGCATCAGTCTAACCAGCTGTAAAAGGGTACCTGCCTCTGATCTTGAGTTAGAGACGGCAACGGCAGCGAGGAAGGGAACAGGCCACCCCACCTCATAAAGCTGGGACCCAGTACCTCGAAGTCTATAACACTTCACTCCCCTACGGCAGAATGTGCTACGTGACTACAACCTTACGAACGGCAGGCGTGTTTTTAAAAAAATTCTAAGCAACGGGGGAGGGGGGGGAGAGGACAATGACACTTTTTCAGTCGGTGATCGGTTTGGGTAATAAATATCCACAATTTGATTTAACCGGTGAATTAACGCACAAGTACCAATTTGTGTCTCATTTGAATAGGTTGAACATAATTTATGTTAGTTGTAGTTGACTTGTTTGTACTTTTGTGCTTTGTACAGATATTCGTTTCTATATATACAATTATATGTTGTCTTGTTTTATGAAGTATATGCTCCAATCTCATTATTGTTGTGTATTTTATATGCTAGATTGTACTCTTGGTATTTAACCTTTTCTGTTGTTCTTTTTCTGATTTCATAGTATTTATTCGTATCATTATTTGTTCATCATTATCACATTTCATCTGTTTGTTCTGGGCATTTTTTGGTAACTCGTGGTGCAGTGGTTGTATTAACAATCACATACTGTATTAGTGGCGATAATTGCTACTTCTCGTTGATCTGTTTATCTTCTTTAACATTTTACTGGATTGCGAGGATTATTTCTTGCTTATCATGGCCAGCCTTATGGACTTCATTAATATGGGTAAGGAACTTGGATTGACGGGAGACTCATTGTGAGATTTGTCTGAGACCAAATTTGAGGAAGCTAAAAAAAAAGATGGAAATCAGGCGTAGACAGGATGAGGACAGAAAAGAAAGACATGAAGAAAAAAAGCTCACAAAACTTAAATTAGAAATGGACAAAGAACTGCAGAAATTAGAAATTGACAGGGAACGGCAGAAATTAGAAGCAGACATGAAAAAGTTGGACATGGAAAAAGAAATTGCGATTCGCAAGCTTAAATTGGAGGCTTCTAGAGCAGACTCGACTATTAAGGAAAGTTTTAGACCATTCAGGATGCGGCTTCCTTTCTTCAATCCCGATATAGATTTTATGGACTTCTTTTTGGAACGCTTTGAGTCTAAAGTGCTTTCCTTGAAGCTTAAGAAGGAAGAATGGAGTATGGCTTTATGCGACTTTTTAACTGGCTTCTCTTTAAAAACTTTCAACTCTCTCCCCGTTGGCGATCGTTTAAATTATGACGTGGTGAAAGAGACTCTTCTGAGGAAGTTTCATCATACTGCTGAAGGTTATCGCACCCGTTTCCCGGATGCGTTACCCAAGAAAGACCAAGATTTTGGTGATTTCACCGCTCAGATTAAGTTACTTCTGAATCCGGTATCACTAGGGATTTCAATGGCCTAGTCGACTTAATTTTGATGGATAAAGTGCTGTCTTCCTGCAGTGCATATTTATTGGCTTTTTTCTAAGACCGTCATTGTTAAGTCCTTTTTTGCATAGGAGCTATGTGTGCGAGACTTAACATAGCTAGATGCATGTTTAACAGTGACATATGCACTATGTGTGCGTATCTGAGTACATATATGTTTAATTAGTTACGTGTCAATGGTTGCACTAAAGAGCACAACTTGGTGCGAGAGTGTTTGCTTTGTTGCCAAACAGCATTGACGCGGGGAGATCCAAAATTCCGCTGAATGAAGACAGACGTTCTTCTGTTCTAGTAGTCCCTTATTACGGGAAGATTTAAGTATTCAATGTTAGGCTATTTTCCAGGGTGAAGTGATTGAAATAAAGAATGTTATTGAAACCTAAAACACCAGCCAATGGATCAACTATATGATACTTAGACGTTAGTAAACGACCCTGTTATTATCGTTGGGTATATTTTGACATTGGGTCTAACTGTTTGACCCCACCACACACTATCATTCGCGTTGATAATTTTGTCGGCTACCTGTAAGCCCGACCTATACTGACAAAGTTTAAGTCAGTGGACATTATGCGACAATAATCCAAGCTTGAAGTATTATCTCAGCTTACGACTTGTCAACTAAAATAAACGTTCCAACAGTCAACCAAAATATATTCAGGTCATGACGTAGTTGGGCCAGCAATATGTCACATCACATCCGGGAAAATCATTCCACAGAGAAGCAGTATCTGACAACTTTGCTGCTTGTACAGCTCAACGGGAGATTGATATGAAACCTTATGGTAGACCGGGATCTCGCAGTCTGGATCGGACAAGTGACCGGTTGTCTAGTGTTATGAGAGGAAATGCCAGCCGTCGAAAAATTGATTCACGTGGTACAAAAAGCCATAAGGATTGGTTCCAGAGGAAACCAATCAGACAACAGAGTGTGAGCAACACTAAGGGTAGATGCAGATACTGTGGATCATGGTCTCATGCTACCAGGCTTTGTTGTACGTTGCATGTCCCTCCTACTGATACTTCTCCGTCGAATGCTGCGAGTAGTCCAAAAAAAGTGGCCAACTAGGTTTTCGTTACTACGTATGCAATGAAACAGGTCACTTCCGGAAAGATTGTTCAAAGAGGAAAGTGAACCATGCTAATGCAGCATGCATCCTTGAAACTATTAATAATGAAGATTGTAAAGATTGCAGGCCGCTGTTTGATCCTGATGGGAAACCACTTTTGATTTGTTTTCATGCTTTCCCATGCTTGTCGGTGTTACATGATAATGGTAGGTTGAAATTACATGAGTGTTTTATTGATGTTAAGCCAGCGACGGTCTTACGTGAAACTGGCTGCACAACTATCGGTGTGCGACGTTTATGCATTAATGAAAGTTGTCTAATTGGAAAGACTGCTAAATGTAACACATTTAATGGTAAAGTCGAATATTACCCACTGGCTGTTGTGACAATCAATACGACTTTCTTATCGGGAAGAGTACGTGCCGGCGTACTTGAATCATCTGTCGCAGATGTTATCATTGGTAATGTCCCTGATGTTAAAGAGTGTACTACGGAGGACATTCAGGCGTGGTCTGTCCGACACATTGAGTATGCTAATGCAGTGATTACTAGAGCCACGAAGAAGGATAATGATTTGGTAATCCAACACAATACCACAACACCACTGAACACTGTGGTCACACAATCTCCCCCTGTTAATCAACAACCAACTTTAGATTTTCAGATTCAACAACATTCAGATATTACACTTCAACGATTCTTCATCTTTGCCGATAACAAAGATGTCAGACAGACTAGATCGGCAAAATATTGGTTTGAAGTGAAAAATGAGATTCTGGCGAGATGTTTCTTGCAACATCCTTATTTCCGTTGGAACGCTTTGAATCTAAAGCGCTTTCCATGAAGCTTAAGAAGGATTCCTCTGTCAGAAGCGGCAAAGCCTTTAACTGCTTTTGCGACACCCCAGGGTCTGTATCAATGGAATTTTATGTGCTTTGGGCTCGTAAACGCACCCGCGACGTTTGTTCGCATGATGAGAAAGTTGTTAGGTGATCGAACACATATAATCGCCTACATTGATGATATCTGCGTGTTCCACGACTCATGGGTCGATCATGTTGAGGGTTTAATGTCACTGTCTTATGTTTTGCGATTGCATAATCTGACTGTCAGACCTATTAAAGTTAAGATTGGATTACATGAGCTGGATTTTCTGGGGCACAGAGTGAGTAAGGGTGTGATTCAGCCTGAGGACGACACTATTTATCGCATATTGAACCTCCAGGTTCCTCGAATAAAAAGCAGTTTCGAAGATTGATTGGCTTAGTTAATTATTACCATAAATTTATACCTAATTTTTTTCTCCATGTCTGCTGTCCTCACATCGCTTACTCGAAAGGGTATGCCGAACTGAGTGATCTGGCTCAAGAATGTGACAGTGCACTGCAGAGAATCAAACGTGCATTTTCTGGTCGCCCTATGTTACTGCTGCCTGACCTCAGCAAACCTTTTGTACTCCAGACTGATGCGTCCTTGGAGGGTATTGGGGTTCCCTTATGCAGGAAGATAATAGCGTGTTACACCCGGTAATGTATGTGAGTCGGAAGTTGTTGCCAACTGAGACAAGATATTCTACCATTGAGTGGGAGTGTCTCGCTATTGTATGGTCCGTCGGTAAGTTGGACAGATATCTCCTGGGTGCCCATTTTTTCATTCAAACAGATCATCGTCCACTTACTTTCTTACATTCTTCCAGGTCCGTAAACGGTATTTTGGCACTTTAGGCATTACTCCTGCAACAATATCATTTTTCGGTATTGCCCATTGAGGGCTCCTCATATGTCATTGCTGACTCTCTGTCTAGGCTTTAGCTACTAATAACATTACCCTGTACTTACGTTTATTATGTTGCTAAGGTGGTACTGGTTTTATACCCTCCACTGCACTGGTTATTTGAAATTATCATTTTACTTACTTACTTACTTAGTCGTTCCCCTTCTACCGTGAGGTGTAGAGGTTTGGAAGAGAGAGCGCCAGACCATTCTATCAGCTGTCTTCTTCCTGGCCTGGTTCCATTCTAGTCCTCGGTCCTTCAAAGACTGTCTAATGTTGTCCTCCCAGCGGACTCTGGGTCGTCCTGGAGGTCTGGATCCCTGGCTCCTTGTAATTATCATTTTGCCATGCTTTATTTTACGCATAGCGTATATTCTATGGTTCTTTAACTATTGAATATGATTGTTTCACGAGTTTACCTGTCTTTGGGTGAAAAACTCAGTTTTTCCTCTGGAAAGGGGATTAGGTGTCAAGAATGATAATTTTGGTGTTGTATGAAAATATACTGGATAACACCAGATACGCAAAACACCATAGCGAAGAGAAAGGAAATGAAAAGAAAGAAAACACAAGCTAAGTCTCCCAGATTAAAGGCAATATTTAGTGAACACTATAGTCAGCTGGACAAGGAAGTTAAACGTCAAACCCGTGCTAACAAAAGGACATTTCTGGATGACCTTGCAAGACAGGCAGAAGAGGCAGCACTGAGAAATGAACAAAGCACAGTATACAAAATAACTAAAATCATCAGTGGAAAACGAGGTGCAAACAATATTACATTAGTAAGAGATAAGCAAGAAAATCTCATCACAATAGTAGAGGGACAGGAAACAAGATGGGCAGAGCATTACAGAGAAACTCTGAATAAGGAACTACCAGAGACGCAATTGAATGTTCCTGAGGCTGAAAATGATCTAGATGTTAATACAGACATCCCACGAAAAGAAGAAATCATCACAGCAATCAAAGGGTTAAAGAATGGAAAAGCTCCTGGTTATGATAACTTAAATGCAGAGCTGTTTAAGACAGACCCAGAGCTAGCAGCAGAACTATTAGAACCACTATTTGCACAAGTCTGGGAAAAAGGGACAAACCAACAGAGTGGATAAAAGGAATAATTGTCAAATTGCCCAAGAAGGGAGATCTTGCAGACTGTAATAATTGGAGAGGAATAACTCTTCTCTCAGTTCCCAGCAAAATACTAGGCAGGATAATTATACAGAGAATCTCAAAAGCAGTAGACCACAAACTGAGGAAAGAACAAGCAGGATTTAGAAAGAACAGAAGATGTGTAGATCATATATTTACCCTCAGGAACATTATAGAGCAGTGCTCAGAATGGCAAAGACAGTTGTACATTAATTTCGTTGATTTTGAAAAGGCTTTTGACAGTATACATAGGGACAGTTTATGGAAAATACTGAGGGCTTATCGAATTCCAAGCTGCATAGTATCAATCATAAAAAGCCTTTATGCCAACTTTACGTGCAGCATTGGGCAGAGCAACCTAACCTTTGAAGTGAAGACAGGAGTACGACAGGCATGCCCCTTATCAACCACTCTATTTTTAACAGTCATAGACAGGAGGATGCGCCAGACAACAGAGGGCAATCCAAGAGGAATAAGATGGACTACATTTTCTACATTGGAAGATCTGGAATATGCAGATGACATTGCACTGCTAGCACATTCACATCAACACATCCAGGAAAAAACGGATAGACTTAATAAGTATAGCCAGCAGGTGGGCTTGAACATCAGCCTAAAGAAGACAGAGGTCATGACGCTCAATGTGAGCAACCTTGAGCCCATATCAGTAAGGAATCAGCAACTGGAACAGACAGATGCCTTCACATACCTGGGATGCATATTAACACCAGACGGCGGAGCAAGCAAAGATATGAACAACAGAATGAACAAAACAAGAACAGCCTTTTTTAGTCTAAACAACATCTGGAAGTCCTCTCAGTACAGCACAAGCACAAAATTAGGATTATATTAGAGCTGTGTGCTTTCTGTGCTTCTCTATGGCGCGGAGAGCTGGAGAGTTACAGAGAAGGAAATGTCGAAATTGTCCTCTTTTCACACAACATGCCTAAGAAAAATTCTCCGAATCTTTTGGCCGAATATCATCACCAACCAAGATCTGCTTACTCGTAGCAAGCAAGAGGACATGCAGACCATCATAGCTGGCAGACGCTGGAGCTGGGTTGGCCATGTCCTCAGAAGAGACCTCGATGCCATCACAAGAACAGCTATGCTATGGACCTCTGAAGGAAAACAAAAGAGAGGCCGACCAAAAACCACTTGGCGGAGGACTGCGGAGGCTGAAATGCAAAGAATGAACCAGAGTTGCGGCACTGTACGAGGATGGCCGCCGACCGAGCAAAGTGGAATCAATTTGCTGTTGCCCTACAAGACGCCACCAGGCGTAATGGCCACTGACTGCTTTGACAGTCGGCGGCTAAGGATCAAAGAAGAAGAAGATGAAACTATACATTTATGACACCTGTGCTCCACATGGAGCTTTATTATTATGATGTTTGCATCAGATGGCTGGATGAATGAGATTGCACGGACTGCTCGATCTTGAGCATATGCATAGTAATGATATTAGTGGTTGTTTGTGTGAAAATGGAGCGCATCTTGTATGCCTGTGACGTCACGGAGTTTTGTAGAGCACCGTGCGGTGCGAAAGAAAAGGGGAGGAAGCTAATATGGAGGACAACAGTGCTTTGTGTATATTTGGCAGTTTCTAGAAATAGACCTGGAATGCGGGGTCTGACGAATGTTATGCCTCGATTGTTGACCTGACCTGGAATTTTGGGTCTGAGCTATGTTATACCACGAATGTTGTATGCCAGGAACATTCATTGCTGTTATGTTAGTATTAAATCGTTACAAATTTTCGAGGTGACTGGTTTCTTGATTCCCTTTCATGAAAGCTTGCAGTTGTATGTGTTGCCTCTAGAGAACGAGACAAAGGACAGAGTATGGTAGACATAGTCCACGCATGTGTCCTTGATAAATACAATTATTGTCTAACTTTCAAATACAGTTGCACCCCCTTAGCTGTTCTCGAAAGTTAACGCACTCTCGAAAATAGAAAAAAGTGCGCAAATGACGGTGTGCAAAGTGTGACAGACCGACCTACCGAAGTACCTTTTGGCGGGAATTATGGTATTGGATATATATATATATATATATATATATATATATATATTGCTAGGGACGTAGGTGTTGCCGGATAAAACGTTTTTTTCCGGAATTCAGGTAGACAGGCCTAAAATACTAAGACCATTATGCTTTTTTATTATGCATACCAGTCTAATGTGTACTAAACAAATAGGGAGCGAAATCCGAGGCCTGTAAACAGAAACTAAAGAAATAATACACAAAGGTATGTTTCAGGCACTTGTAGAAATAAAGAAACCGAACACTAAACAACAGAAAAACAACAGAAGTGATAGGCTTATCGGGAGTCGAGCCCAGGACATTCCGAACGACACCACAGCCTAGCTACGGAAGCTGGGCCTATAATGCCTTTACTGTTAAATATGAAAACTGCAGAAGTGGTTGCGTCAATAATTAGTCTGGGTCGTCCTTAGGTACATATCCGGGTTACGTGGAGAGATCGTGCTAGACCTCTGTCTATGAAGCACTATTTTGCGGTGCCTAGTTGGTAGATAGGATAGTAACGATTCGCTCCCGTAGCTATGCTGTAGTGTCGTTCGGAAGGTCCTGGGTTCGATTCCCGGTAAGTCTATCACTTCTGTTGTTTTTCTGTTGTCTAGTCTTCTACTTCTTTATATCTCACCATTGCCTGAAACATACCTTTGTGTATTACTTATTTATGTATTTAATGTATATTAACGAGGCTTATTTTTGCCTAACTGCTCATGAAAATTTATTCTGCTAAGGAAAGCCAGAATCAAGCTCTCGGAAGACAGGAAAGGGTAGGCTTTTTATTATGAGCATTTTAACTGACATCGGCTGACTTGTTTCTTTAAATCAATTTACGTTGGCACAGAACATGTATATGTCGTATATGCCAGAATTCGATATTGGTGAGCAAAGAATCTGGATGCTGTGCGCGTTTTAAGCGATTTGTAAAGAGCAACACAGTAATAAAAATGGAAGATGGTACTATAGCCAGGCTTACAAGTGAAAAATACACTAGATACAAGGGGCGTTTGGGGGTTATCCTTCGCTAGCCAAAGTCCCAAAAAGAAAAACAAAGATCAGAAATAAAGACTATTTTTTTAATGACTGAAGGCACGGGAATGCAATGATGGAAAAATATTAATCAACGCAGAATATCAATAGCAATGGCTGCTCCTCAACAACTGCAATGGCTGCCCGGAAGTGGGAAGGGAAACCATTAGTGATGAAAACCAATAGAGAAAAAGAATGCTGGAGAAAGAATAAAAAGACAAATACGTGGGATTTCAACATTATGATTGATAATTGCTACAGAAACCACTGTGAAAGAATCCATGAAGTATTCTTGATCGGAACTACTGTAAGGGAGCTAAAGGCAATGGTGACCACCGTACACTTAAAAGCGAAAACTAAACAAGATGACGAAGACAGATTATTTCAGCCGCCAGTCACAATCTCTCTGTGGTGTTTTAAATGTAGGTTAATATTGCTACCAGGTCGCTGAGTACTTTTCAGATGACATTATGTCTGAAGTATCTGTAATGTAGGTTGATGTTGCAAGTACATCGATGATTACTCCCTCGACATCCTTCTGTCTCTGGTGTCTTACATACGGGTTGATGTTGCCGTTGTATTGATGAATACTTCTCACAAACCATTATCTCTGAAGTGTCTAAAATACAGAATGATGTTGCTGTTGTTTTTATGAATACTTCTCACAAACCATTATCTCTGAAGTGTCTAAAATACAGACTGATGTTGCCGTTGAATTGATGAATGCTTCTCACAAACCATTATCTCTGAAGTGTCTAAAATACAGATTGATGTTGCTGCCACGTTGATGAGTACTTTTCAGGTAACGTTCTGTCTGATGTGTCTGAAATGTGTGTTGATGTTGTTGCTTCATCGATGGCTACTCCGTTTGGAAATTTTGTTATGTTATATGAGGATGCAGTAAATGATAACAGGGTTGAACTTGAAGAAACACCGCTACAAGATGTAGAATCGTACACATATCTTGGCAGCAATAAAGACAAAGTTGGAGGGACAGACAGTAATATCAAAATAAGAATACAGCAAGCAAGAGGAGCTTTCATTGCATTGGGAAATTATGGAGATCAAGAGAAATCGGATCCAACACAAACTAAGAATCTTCAACTCAAATGTCAAGTCAGTACCATTATATGGCGCTGTGTCGCAAGATATGTAGATGATATAAGTAAGGAAGATGTGTAGAAAGCACAAAGACCTTCAGACACTGGTTTTTACAGAGGTGAGCTTTTGTTGAGGGAAAGAGTTAACAGAAGGGCACAGGTTGGTGTCAGTGATTCTCTCACCTTTTAGACTACCAGCTCTTGTATTTTTCTGGCGACGACTAACTCTTTCTTACCCAATCTTTTTAAAGAAGAACTAGTAGTAACAGGTAATACAAGGAGGGTTGAGTATGTTTTTCTGAACGGAACATACAATCTACTAAGTCAAACTTAGAATGATGGTGAGTTACAGAATGTACATAATTACGTTAATTACAGTAGAAAATCAAATCAGTGTTGTCATGTAATTTGAAAAGAAATACTAGGTAATTTAAAAAGACAGTTATGATATTACTTATTCAAGGATTTAGAATACTGTCAGTGTCTCTGGTTCAGATAAGAATAAGAGGATATTGTCCTCACTGACAAGAGTTTATTCCTATGGCTATTTCTTGGAAAAGTGAATTCTGACTTTGGCCTGGGTTTTACGTAAACTTATCTTCTTGGACTTCTCCTGGGTCACAGTAGGTAGGGATTACCAACTGGATAATTTGCTTCAGTGGGGCTACAGTCCAAGAGATGACTAGGCTTTTTGTTAACCTGGTTGTGAAGTTGAGTTATGATGTTCAGGTGCTGTCAAGATGTTGAATGCTTATATGCTGTAGACTGCTCCGGGTTGCTGACTTGTGATCACCGCTAGAGGGCTTGAGAAGTAAGCACTAGTTCTCTCTGTAGCATGGAGCAACTAGGCGGTTTTCTTGCAACAAATTACAGCAATCAAAATCCAGAAACTGGCTAGGATTCTGCAACTGCGCTGTGGAAAATAATACAGGTAATCACTCATCTGTTTTATTCAGATATATTAACTACAGCCACTCTGGACATTTCGTCTCAGAATGGTTCCTAATAATATATTTACCTGAACCGTAACGTCAGTCTTTTCATTAAAGGCGGTTGTCCATTTGTTTATAAATTCCTGTCTAGAAGTAGTCTCACACTGGTCGGGTCAGTCAGGTCAACCTTTGTTATAAGCAGACGGCTAGACGTGTGCGTCCATGCGTGACTGCTTACTTACTTACTTAGTCGTTCCCCTTCTACCGTGAGGTGTAGAGGTTTGGAAGAGAGAGCGCCAGACCATTCTATCGGCTGTCTTCTTCCTGGCCTGGTTCCATTCTAGTCCTCGGTCCTTCAAAGATTGTCTAATGTTGTCCTCCCAGCGGACTCTGGGTCGTCCTGGAGGTCTGGATCCCTGGCTCTTTGTTTCCCATGCTTGTCGGGGTAGCCGATCTTCTCCCATTCTGCAGACATGGCCAAACCATCTTAGTTGGGACTGTTCTATTTGGGTCTGCAGCGGATGGGATTTTAGGCCTTGACGGATCGTCTGGTTGCGGACCATGTCTCTTCTTGTTACTTCAACCACTTTCCTCAGATACCTCATTTCTGAGGTTTGGATCTGGCTTTTGTGGGTTGTAGTCATTGCCCACGACTCGCATCCATATGTCAAGACTGGGACATAGGTGGTGCGGTATACAGCCATCTTCGTTTTCTTACCAACTCTTTCTTGCTGATGAATCCACGATTTATGGCCTGAAAAAGTCTCCCAGCCGCTGCTTTTCGAGTGGCCAACTCTTCTTTGATGCCTCCCTTTCGGTCTATAATAGCTCCGAGATATTTAAAGTGGTCGACCTGCTCCAGGACCTGTTCTCCCAACTTAATCTGATGTTTTCTTTCTTCTCGTGATATCACCATGGATTTTGTTTTAGAGCTGCTTATGACCATCCCTCTCTTCTCCAGCTCTTCCTTCCAGACTTGCAGGTTGGATTGGAGATGTGCCTCTTATTTAGCAATCAGGGCAACATCATCAGCAAATGCCAGCTCCGAAATATAGACCTGTCTCATCTTCCAGTACCCCACTGAATACTTTCTTGTTCTCTCCTTACATGCCTTGATGACATCGTCCATAAGGAGTATGAAGAGGTAAGGTGATAGGATATCACCTTGTCTTACACCAGTGGTGGTCCTGAACTCTTCTGACTTATGGTTTGCTGTCCTCACATAATTTCTGCAAGACTTGTAGAAGCTCTGTATAGCATGAATCAGAGGTGCTGGAATATTCTTCCTTGCCAAACAGTCCCAAAGTTTGCTCCAGGGGACCCTGTCAAACGCCTTTTCCAGATCTATGAAACAAAGATGGATCTCACTCTTATACTCAAGGGCCTTTTCACTCAGCTGTCTGAGTGTGAAGATTAGGTCTTGAGTACTTCGGTTTGCTCGGAATCCGCACTGGACCTCATCCAATTGTGGCTCAGCTAGACGTCGGAGTCTCTGCTCTAGGATTCTAGAGTAGATTTTACCAGGGACACTGAGAAGGGATATGCCTCTATGGTTTCCACATTGTCGATTGTCACCCTTTTTGAAAATTGGTGTTATGATGGCAATCTCCCAATCCTTTGGTATGGTCTTGTTGCACCATGCTGCCTGTAGGACCTTTAGGAGTAATAGGTCGCCTGATGCTCCCATGTACTTAACCATTTCTGGTGTTATACCATCATGCCCTGCTGCTTTGCCCATCTTGATTTTCTCTAGTGCTGCCCTCAGTTCTTCCATCTTTATGTCATCTTCACCATCATTGGTTTTCTCTTCTGTGCTAGTGGTTATCATTTCTGATGCGTCACCATGCTCACCATCCAGGAGTTCTGAGAAATATTCTTTCCATCTTTCCATTACTTCCCTTGGGGCAGTTAGCAATTTGCCTTGCTTGTCCTTTATAAATTTGAGAGGACATTGTTTTTCCTACGTCATGTTCTTTAGGGTCTTATAGAACAATTTCTGGTTTTCTTGTGCATCTTTTTCTAGCTTTTCTCCAAATTCTTCCCAGGACTTCTGTTTTGCTGCTAGCATTTTGTTCTTTGCTTCTGTTCTGAGTGTCACATATTCTCTATATTTTTCCATTTGTCCTGTTGTGTTTTTAGCTCCTAAGTATTGTTTCCATGCCATTTTCTTCTCTCTTATTTTCTCTTTGACTTCCTCTGTCCACCAAGGTGTCCTCTTTCTCTGGTTCCCAAGTCGGACTTCACCGCATGCTTCTGCAGCAGCTGTCTTTATGATATCCTTGAATTTATTCCAGAGGGTTTCCAAGTCATCAGGTCGTTCTTCTGTGTTGCTCACTGCTGTAGCAATAAGCCCCTGATATCTGGTCTTAATTTCTTGCTCTCTCAGCTTGTAGGTCCTAATGCTCATTTATCCTGCTCGTTTACTTGGTTTCTTGCGTGATGTTGGGCAGTTCCTAGGCTTTTTTTTTTTTTTTGTACGCCCGCTAATACTCGAGGCGAAATCTCAGGTTATTATTTTATGTCTAACCTGACATTGATTTTACGTGAGTATCCCTTTATTTCTTGTACAGAGACAGGTGTCCCTCGCCATTCAGGCAAATACTCGCCGATTTCGGAGGTACCCATTGCAGCTGGGTCGGCTCAGGAGCCGCCAGTTCCTGGTCGACGACACTCCTTCAAACGTCCTCGCCAGGTCTCGAGTTAATCCAGTCCAAATCCCGGTCGACGAAAAATCCTCAAATGCCGTCGCCCGGGTTTGATCCTGTATCACCCGGTCGCCAGACCGGTGTTGTAACCACTACGCTAGCGCGGCTCCCTGTTCCTAGGCTGAGCAACTCTTTCAGTTGTTCGTTTGATTGTTAGCAGGTAGTGATCACTTCCAATCTCTGGCCCCCTCCAGACTCTTGCATCTCGGACATATCTGAATGAGCTTCTCCGAACAATGGCATAGTCGATCACTGACTTCTCATTCTTGGTTGGTTCACATCTAGTGTATGCATGTATGCGCTTATGGGGGAACTTTGTGTTTGTAATGATCAGATTCTGCTCACTGCAGAATCTAAGGAGTCGCTTTCCATTGTCATTGAGAGTATCTTCTCCATATCTTCCGATAACTCCACCCCATCTAGCATGGTCATTTCCAACTCTGGCATTAAAATCTCCGAGCATGATAACTTCATCTAGGCAGTCATCCACTGTCCTTTGAAGCAGCTCAAAGAATTCCTCCTTGACCTCTGCTCTCTCATCCTCATTTGGCCCATACACTATGACCAGGTTGACTATGGTTTCTCCTTCTTTTAGTTTTACAACCATAATGCGCTCCGAGACAAAGTTCCATCCCTTGATACTATCTTTTTGATTTTGGGCCACAATGCAACCCACGCCCCCTTTAGCTCTTTCAGATATGGGTACACCACTGTAGAGCAACGTGTTGCCATCGAGATCCATGACTCCTTGTCCTTTTTTCTTCGTTTCCGTTATAGCCAGGATTTCTAGTTTTGCTTTCCTCATCTCTTCCACCAGCTCCTCTTCCTTCCCATTTATATTTCTTGTGTTCCAAGTTCCATAAGTCGTAGTCCGTAGTCCGTTCCAGTTCGTCGCCTTTAGAATCAGTCCGGTTTTCTCTCTTGTATTGCTCGTAATCATAGTTTAAGACAAACAGGTGATTGGCCTGTTATGCCTTTGCATGGTGGAGGGGCTGCCTCCTTACGGCCTCCATGCAGGCCACCCTCCTCCTTTTTCATCCGGGCTTGGGACCGGCATTGGCGGAGTTATGCGTGATTGCACTGGAGGAATATTTCATTCATTCGTCCATTGAACAATATGATTCCTTCACTTGTTTACAACAGCTTTCTTTATCATATTTCCAATATCATTAAAATGTAGTACTTTCAGATATCAGCCAGTACTTACATCATTATAATGGATCAATAAAATTCATAATACATAAAGGCAAAATAGCTATCAATCTAATGTAAAGAAATAAAACCACAATAATAAGTACTTAACACTTTACATCAATTAACTAATCCCTTGATATTAGAGTTAGCTGATTAAGCGAATACTGAGAGTTTGCTTACCGCTGAGGACTATTATCAGCAGCTTAAGAAATAGAATTTGAGTACTGTTACACTCAAGGCACATATACTGTAGACATGTGGTAGCTTGAGGCTTCTCTTCTATAAGCGTGCGTTCTCTTCCAACGGTTTCTCAGCAAGTGATTTTAAAACTCTGCATTTGTTCGCATGAAGTTAAAACATTTTCGTTCCCACGCCCAGAGTTAATTAATTCCCGTCTCTTGTTTAGACACGTAAAAGATTCATCGTGGCGGTCTTCAGTTGACCACAAAACACGGAAATATCATCCTCTGGGAACCACTGTGGTTTCAACCAAGCGAATAAGTCGTACTGACGTCCCTAAAGAAATACTTTTAGTGCCTTTGTAGGAAAAGATAGCATTAGGATTGTATGGCAGGACTATTAGTAAAGACTTGAAAAATAGCTATAGAACAGAAAGCAGATGCAAATATATCGTATAGAAACAGACAAATGTAAAGGAAGAGAGAAGTAAGGAATTTGAAAATAATTTCGACGAAGCCTTCGAACCACTTCGTGACACTCTGAAACATGGAGAACAACAAAAACAACAACCAAAAAGCTACAGACTTTCATAAATGAGTACTTGCGTAGAATAGAACGATTAAAATGGTACGACAAGGTTACCAATGTGGAACTGATGGCAAGAACCCGACAAGTGCCAGTGGAACAAGAGATGAGAAGAAGACGATGGCGATGGATAGGACACACACTGAGGAAACCTGGTGATGGCCTTGCGATGCTGCTCTTGTTCTGAGACCCCGGGGCGAGAGAGGCGGAGGTAGACCAGGGGGCACACGGAGAGGAGAGCTGGAAACAGAGGTGAAAATGATGAGGAAAACGTGGAAAGAACTTGAGATGATGGCACGTGACAGGAGGACTTGGCATGTGTTTGTTGAAGGCCTATGCTCATTGGGGTGCTGAGGGTTATGATTGAACGATAAGGTGTATAATGGTGGAAGATGGCTCATTTTTATGTCTTCAGGAATCTGCGAAATGTTTTTTCTCCATCATAGTTAAATGAAAAATAGTAAAAACAAATAAATAAATAAATTTGTGGGAACACTATGCCATGTGATGAACGAACTGTTCATCTTCATCAACACATTTCCTTAAAATCAAGTAACAATATGTGCAATGAATTAACTCTTGAATTATGTCTGATAGAAGGCATAATACACTGTATAATGGTTGTTAAGTTATGAGCATGTGTTGAAACTATGACATAAGCATTATTTGCATTTATTTTCTTACATACGCAAGTGAGAGGAATCTCTATAAAGGAATTTGAAGGTTATAGGTGTGCACATGTTTGTGAGCTCGTCGCTTTCAAGGGAAAGAAATTAATGTATCAAAGCGGATTTAACTCTGCCGATAGGACAAAGTCTGATAATACTGCATAAGTCTGAAAGGGAATTAATGAGCGCATGACAGAATAATTACGATAATGGGGAAATAATGGGCTTCGCTATTCTATTCAGTGTCAGTCTAACATATATGTTTCGCATAGGCTGCGAAATAGCATGCATTAAAGTACATACACGTAATAGAAACTTGTTATGTACTTTTAAAAAACGTTCGAATCGATATGAGATTCATTTATACGCCACACTAGTCAGATACTAAAAAATACGTTCTTGAGATGTAAACTAACAAACAACACATACACTGTCACATCACCACATAACTATAGCTCGGGCGTTGGCGTAGCTGGCAAGTCCTTTTTTAGGGCTTTATGCTAGCAGATAGATAATGTTGGTCCTTGTCAGGACTTAGTATCTATCAACGCTGATCGGGTTAGCAGTCAACAGAGTTGACTTTGTTTTTGGATGGTAAATACGCTCTGATATAACCACATAGGTTGAAAAGAACGCGCCTCGCCGGAGGAAGGCAAGAACCGAACCAAAAAAAAAAAAAAAATACACTGTCACATTGAGTTTGGGGTCAGTATATGATAAGAAGATCGGGTGTAAAAATCCAGTGTAGAAATTAGAATAACGGCGGTGACAGACAATATAACCTTAATAAATGGGAGATAAATTGTGACTTGTTGTTTTTGGACGAAGGGAGATAAATCTTTAATTATGTCTCTTAAGATTTTTTTTTTTTTTTTTGGTAACGTTTTGCCTCGTTTTGGCGAGGCACGTCTCGTTCAACCTAGTCGGTTATATTTTTTTTTTCCTCGCATGAGCTCGTCTTTTTTTTCCCTCGCATGAGGTCGCATTTTTTAACTCGCATGAGTCGCGGTGGAGCACGCCTGACTCCGGCCCTGGCTAAGACACATTGATCTTAGCCAAAGGCCGGATATTTTTTTTCCTCGCATGAGGTTGCATATTTTTTTCCTCGCATGAGGTCGCATATTTTTTCCTCGCATGAGGTTGCATTGGCACACGCCCGTCCCCGGCCCTGGTCAAGACACATGTTCGAACACAAAAAGACCCAATGAAACATGTGTCAATGTAGTGATCTTCTGTGTTCTCACACAAAGGACCTAATGACACATGAATGTCACTGTACTGATCCCATGTGTTAAGACACATTGATCCTAGCCAAAGGCCGGATATTAGGGCGCATTTTTTTTATTTTTTTTTTATTATTTTTTTTTTCCTCGCATGAGGTCGCATTTAACTCGCATGAGTCGCATTGGAACACGCCCAACACAAACGCATGTCCCAACCATTTTTTTTTTTAAATTTTCCTCGCATGAGGTCGCATATTTTTTCCTCGCATGAGGTCGCATTTAACTCGCATGAGTCGCATTGGAACACGCCCAACATAAACGCATGTCCCAACACAAAAAGACCCAATGACACACAAGTGTCACCAACGATCCTCTGTGTTTTCACACAAAAGATCTAATGACACATAAGTGCCACTGTATTGATCTTTTGTGCCGGGCACATGGTTATATTAGGGCGCATGTCCAAATATAAAAGACCCTTAGGTCTGGGGTTTTAAGTCTCTTAAGATAAAGTGGAGGTCTGTCGTAGATTTTTCGATAGGAGAATTAAGACTAGGTTTGGTCCCTTCTGAATAGGTTTGAATAGGTGATAGACTCAGTGAGAGTTAGTGAAAGGTAATAGAATTTCCACCCACGTGAGATGATAGATTTTGATATAGTGGCTGTCTCTGAAAGCGAAAAGAATTCTTCTCTCTCTCACCTATCTTCTACAACAGTTGTTACAGCGTCAGACAGACTACACCAATATACATATTACGTATATTTCTATCACTCACAGGCACGCACATACACGTGATGACAGGTAAACACACAGACGTGGGAAAACTATAACAATGATATATATATTATCTAGAACGAACTGACCAAACACGATTATTAAGTTCAAGAGCGATTTTAATATCAGGAACAAATCGGCTCACAACATCAAAGAAAGTACATCAAGGAAAATACATATACACATAGTCATAAAAAATTCAAGGAAATGGTGCAAGGATGATAGCCCCGTTATAGTGTTAACTCTAGGTTTAGCCCAGCCCCGTTAAGAGAACAGATGATGGCGCCAGAGTCACAGATACATAGGGTTTGATTCTAAGAGTTTTCGTTGTTTTATCTCGTAATTATATGCACAGAGTTTGAAAAAAAAAAAAAAATCTGAGTTAACCTAAGACAAAAACACAAGAAACTCTAGCCTTAGCAACAAATTATGCAGATTGAAAAAAAAATTAGGACAGCAACAGGGTGTCAAAGATATAATAGTGAAAATATCACTCAAACCAGCATACACTCATTCATTCCGCCATGGCCTCTCATACATGTACTCACGACTTGGCTCGCTGCCTCTTGGAACACACTGATTTTAGATCTTCACACAGACTCAAAAAAATGCAGTCTTCTGCCAAGAAGTCCCCAGTTCCAAAAGACGTATTTAACTCGGAGTCTCCGGGAACGACTACTTGGGTGTGCAAATTTGTTCAAATGTCTGATTAAGTCACCTAACAATTATTCCAGGCGCGGGAGTTAGCAGAGCACAGTGTCAATAGCGTAGGTTTCTAGAAATGATGAATGTCAGGTCGGTGCCTTCCCTCAGTATAGGATTCACTTTAGTCACACCACAGATTTGTCCACAAAAAAAAAAATATATATATATATAGTCGGGAAATGTTAGTTAATACTTGAAGTATTTCGCGCCACCAGGCAGAAAAATTACGTAGAGTTTCTAGAAGAAATTAAGATCTGGCTCCAAGGTCCAGTATTTATCATTACAGTCTTTGAGACCCCGTTAGTGGGATATTTAGTATTTCTGTCTAACTCTGTTTGCCTAGGCACTGTCAGATCAGGGTTACTTGAGAACTCCACGTGGTTCAAAATAAGGACTGTCTATTTCTTCACAAGTATGGAAACTACTACTAGGTGCTGGTAAAGTTAGGGTCACCCCAAAACTTTCACTGTGTGGAGGAAAAATAACATATATAATATAATAAACAGAATCTGTACTGGTTATAACTTACATTTAAACTTGCAAGCAGAGAGCTTTGCTTATCATTTAAACTTCCCGTGACGTAAGTTATATTTAAAAATCAGCAATCCTCATGAATTAAGAACACGTGCGTATTCCGTCACCATTCATGAGGCTCGATTCTAGAGTTTATACGTTAGTTTAGAAAAATACACTCGACTGAGTATTAGCAGTTAAATTAAATTCATAAATAGCTACAATTGCCGTTATAAGCTAGAAATTTTAATTTTATTCTGCTTTCCACTGAATGCTTCCCTAGAAAATATAATAGCCTACCACTTTATTTCTCTTCTGCGCTAAAGAAATAGATTAAAATGAATTAAGCGATTAAACACTTTAACACTCACAAAATCTATATATCTATCATATTAATTACCTCAACCACAGAATTACAGGTAGTCGCACAACTTAAGAATAAAAATGCTGAAAATATTTCTGGAAGTCTAGAAGTTCGACAAATTGCCGAAACAAACTGAGATCTTCGCTAACAGCTATTCTGTTTACGAGCAACCTATCTACTGTGAGTCTATGAGCGAGAATGAAATTAAAGTTTCAAGCTTGGCCAATATCTTTAAAATCGGACACAGGATCCTAATCTTATTTCGCCAAGCGAAATAGTCTCCCCTGTCCGTATAATCACCTTCGTCCGCTTATCGCGTGACGTAACAGCCATCAGTGGCCGAGGGCTTGCATGAGTTGCAAATCTCAGACCACCGTCTGCAGTGCGGAGTGGATTTTCACGCTAAACCGGGTTTTTCCTGACGAAAAACCTCATGCGTTTACTGAAATGTAGACTCTCTGTCTACTTTCCATGTCCCTCGGGAGAATTTTCACGCCCCAGGCCAGAGACCCTCAGACGAATGTCTAGCGAATGCTGTAAATTCACGCCTATCGTCCGACCAGCGCGACTGACATGTACGCAATACCACCCAGGTGCGATTCTCAGTTTTAGAGAAAGGAAACCAGGTAAAGTTTGCGAATTATATGAAAATAATATTCGCAAAACGAAAGGATGAAAAATATACAGGAAAAAGGAAATACAGAGATAATAAAAGAGAGAATTCGGGTGAAAGAATAGGAAGAAGATGTAGGAAATTAAATGAATATAAACCCTACGTGACAGAGCCTCCCCCCTTTAAGATATGGAAGCACTCCATGTCTACGTTATGGAGTTTAATTTCCTATAACCGTAGCTTCGGGGTGTCTGTCTTCTTCCCTCTCCTCTTCCCCCTCCATCTCTGTCCAATTCCTACTCAAGTCCACTCCTCAAAGTTTCCTTCCCCTGGAATGTCTCATATGCGCGCTTGAAAGAGCGTCGCCGCTTCTGACATTTTTGAAAGATTTCCTGTGATAGCGGTGGAATATCCCTGCCACTATCGTCATCTTCGTCAGTTTTGGCGATCGTCAGGAGATGGTCGGAGGTTGGCACTGGTTTTTCCAAGTATCTCTTTAAGAGATTTAAATGGAAAACCTTCTCCTTTCCTTCAATAGAGATCTGGTAGTTAGCCTTAGAAATCTTTTTCAGGACGGTAAACGGCCCTTGCCATCCGATCTTCAGTTGGTTGTTCTCGGTAGGGAGCAACACCAAAACTTTTTCTCCTGCTTCCAGTTCTCTCTCTTCCGCGACTTTCCTGTATCGGTTAGCGTGCTTGGTGCGTGCTCGCTTAAAGTTAGTCGTTGCTAGGTCCCACCCTAGTTTCAACCGTTCCTTTAAAACCGACACATATTTACTGGCTGAGACAACTGTCTCATCAGCCTTCTCGTCTGTCAGAGACTGAAGTAAGGCTTCAAGCGGGCCTTAATGGGTCTGCCGAATAAGAGTGTAGCTGGCGGAAATCCTGTGGAAGTATGAGGAGATTCTCTGTAGCCAAATAATGCTGCAGGAATACAGAGATCCCAATCTTCAGGTTTCACTTGTGCCAGCTTACTTAGCATCATGGTGAGGTTTCCATTAGCACGTTCCACGAGCCCATTTCCGGCCGGAGTATATGGCTTAGTGTGGATGTGCTGGGTCCTCAAGATCTTAACGATCTCATCCATCAACAGGTTTCGGTATGGAGATCCATTATCCGTCAACACTTGCTGAGGGAATCCCAACCGAGTGAAAATCTGCACGAGGGCTTCTGCGACATGCTTGGCATCTGCGCATGTTAGCGGGATAGTTTCTGCCCATAAAGTGCATGTATCGACTAAGGTCAGGATGAACCTGTTCCTTCTTTTAGTCCTTTCGCAAGGCCCTAAAATGTCGATCACAACCCGTTCGAATGGTGTTCCCATTATTGGCATTTCACCCATGTGGACTGGGGGTGCTCGTTGCTTGGGTGGTACACGTTGGCACTGGGCACAGGATTTGACGTACCTGATAATATCAGTATTCACTCCTGGCCACCAATAATGAGTGGTTATCCGTTGGTTTGTGGCGTTCTGTCCCATATGTCCGCTGAAGGGAAGAGAGTGCCCCATTTCTAGGATTTGGCTTCTGTACTGTTTCGGTACTAGGAGCTGGTTGTAACCTTGGTCAGGCTTGCCCGTTCTCCGATAAAGTACGCCATCCTCAGAAAAAATGTCCCCGTGCTGTTTGGGTTCCTTAGCCATGGGCAGTTTCCTAAAGCAGAGTGCCAAAGTAGGGTCCATGTATTGCGCTTCTTTAAGTTCCATGGGTAACAAATTAGGCGCAGGCTCCCGTTCCTTCTTGGTTTGCCCTCTTGTAGTTACTGCTGCCACAATCGGCTCTTCCGGTTTCCCAATACACACGTATCTCCCGCCAAGTATGACTGGGTAGATGGGATCATCCATAACAGCTGCTTTGATCACACCTCTGACAAAGTCAGAGTGTATCTCCACCAATGCGATGGGAAGCGCTGTAGGTGCATCACTCTTACGAACTCCACAAAGTTTGACGGTCTCTCCTGTCTCTTGACCGGGTTTAACCAGCTTTCTGGCAACAATGCAATCATAAGAAAGCCCCGTGTCAAATAAGCAAGAAGTTTGAGAACCGTTCAAAGTAACAGTACCTCGCGTTGAGGGTCTATCCCCAACAGGTTGGGAATCACTATCAATAATTCCGCCTTGCGAGACTGTCAATAAGCATCCGATGCGTTTCGGCTCGGTGTGCTCGGTCTGATCATATGTCCCGTGCTCAGGGGTTCTCCCTTTGCCACCTTGTCCTTTCTGGCTACGCTGCCATGTAGGTCGGTCGGGTTGATCAGACTGTTTGGGGTGGTTGGGGTACTTGTTCTTGTAGAACTTGGATTTTTCAGGAGGGGGGTTTTGAGGTCCAGTTTCTCTGTGGTTGTTTTGGTTAGAAGCCTGAGAAGATTGCTCTAGGTTATGTTTTCGAAAATGCTCCTCTGTCGGTTTCCGCTTTGTGGCCGGTAGTTCAGCCAGCGCATTGTGATAACGCTCAGACTTTTCCAAAATGTCTTCAAGTTTTTCTGCCCCCTGCTCAGCGAGAAATCTCCGGGTATCAGCAGACAAAGTGTTCTTTATTTGTTCAGTTAGAACAAGTTCCTCAAGACCTTCATAGGTAGAGGGGAGCTGCGAAAGCTCAAGGCACTTTGTTAGATATCCCTTAAGACGAGATGAGAACTGGTGAAAAGTTTCAGAATTCTCTTTCCGGCTGTTGCGAAACAGTTGCAAAAACTTGCGAGCGTTCATTTCAAAGCGCTCCAGTAACGCTTTCTTCAACACATCGTAGTCGTCTTGTTGGCTACTTTCCAGCTTAGAATAAACATCATAAGCAGAACCTTTTAGGGCCTGGGAAAGTTTCCTATTCCAACGCGACCTCTCTAACCCGTACAGAGTTGCAATTTTCTCAAATTTTTCTAACCATGTGTCAATCTTCTCATTTGGACAAGGAAAAGATTCAAGAGTGAAAGACATAGCATTTAGTTGAAGAGATTGAGTGTTAGCAGGGTCAGTTAAGGAAGAATGAGGAGAAGACTCTCCATTGCTGGAGGTAGAGGCGGCACCACGACTTTGGAATTCCAGAGTTTTAAGAGCTAACTCATGCTGTCTCTGTTTCTCTTTTTCCTCATGCTGTCTCTCCTTCTCTCTTTCATCCCTCTCCTTCTCTCTTTCCTCCTGTTGTCTCCTCTGTTGTCTCTCCTTCTCTCTTTCGTTCGCCCTGCGAATTTCCATTTCCTCGTCCATCTTCCTCTGCTCTCTAGCTTCAGCTGCTTTCCTCTCCGCATCATATCTCTCGAGTTCGTCTCTGACAAATGCTTTCGCTTCTTCGCCTTCCAGTCCCTCCTCTCTCGCTTCGTCCCTGAGAAGTTGTCTAAGCTTTGCCCTCTCGGCCATATTATGTCAGTGACTGAGACTAGTGGAGAAAGAAAATAGGAAAAAGGATACACTGGTTCCTACCACTTACGAGAAAAAAATTTCCAAAAATTCAAAAGATGATATCCTTAACATTGGGATACCTCCTCCAAATTAAAATCTAACTATCGCTGCTATTAATCGGCAATAAAGCACTCAATGCAAAACACGACTACGCCAAATAAATGGTAGTTAAGATTACAACTGAAAAATAAGTTGCTACAGTGGAAAAGCAAAAGAATATTGCAAAAATTAAAGAGAAAAATAATCCCTTAATTTTTAAAAATCCACTATAAGTTCGCCCCTGAAGTCAGATCGGGTAAGGGAGGGAATTAATCTGGACAACAAGTCCGAAACACACTCCTTAACTTAGTTCAAACGCCGTTCTGCCTCAGTACCCAGTGAATGTTATACACTCACCACTTTACCAGCATTTAGTATTACAATCAGCAGTTAACATATATCCCGACAAAATCAACCTGTAACCAAAATGTATATTATTCAAAGATGCTGTGGAAAAAAAACTTATTAGTTTGTGTGGTCAGCACGCCCGTAAACAGATCGCTAGTCTAGGGGGTAATATTTTTTTAAAAGATACACAGTCACAAGACATCACACTCTTACTCTATATCAGAATACAGAATCTTAAGTTCAAAATCCAGATATACAAGTCCACATTTGTCGTACTCGTCTTCCTATTCTAAGTTCAAAAATCCTACGGACGAGAACCCATTTGTCGTACTCGTCTTCCTATTCAAAGTTCAAAAATCCGTCGGACGAGAACCCATTTGTCGTAGATTTTTCGATAGGAGAATTAAGACTAGGTTTGGTCCCTTCTGAATAGGTTTGAATAGGTGATAGACTCAGTGAGAGTTAGTGAAAGGTAATAGAATTTCCACCCACGTGAGATGATAGATTTTGATATAGTGGCTGTCTCTGAAAGCGAAAAGAATTCTTCTCTCTCTCACCTATCTTCTACAACAGTTGTTACAGCGTCAGACAGACTACACCAATATACATATTACGTATATTTCTATCACTCACAGGCACGCACATACACGTGATGACAGGTAAACACACAGACGTGGGAAAACTATAACAATGATATATATATTATCTAGAACGAACTGACCAAACACGATTATTAAGTTCAAGAGCGATTTTAATATCAGGAACAAATCGGCTCACAACATCAAAGAAAGTACATCAAGGAAAATACATATACACATAGTCATAAAAAATTCAAGGAAATGGTGCAAGGATGATAGCCCCGTTATAGTGTTAACTCTAGGTTTAGCCCAGCCCCGTTAAGAGAACAGATGATGGCGCCAGAGTCACAGATACATAGGGTTTGATTCTAAGAGTTTTCGTTGTTTTATCTCGTAATTATATGCACAGAGTTTGAAAAAAAAAAAAAATCTGATTTAACCTAAGACAAAAACACAAGAAACTCTAGCCTTAGCAACAAATTATGCAGATTGAAAAAAAAAAATTAGGACAGCAACAGGGTGTCAAAGATATAATAGTGAAAATATCACTCAAACCAGCATACACTCATTCATTCCGCCATGGCCTCTCATACATGTACTCACGACTTGGCTCGCTGCCTCTTGGAACACACTGATTTTAGATTTTCACACAGACTCAAAAAAATGCAGTCTTCTGCCAAGAAGTCCCCAGTTCCAAAAGACGTATTTAACTCGGAGTCTCCGGGAACGACTACTTGGGTGTGCAAATTTGTTCAAATGTCTGATTAAGTCACCTAACAATTATTCCAGGCGCGGGAGTTAGCAGAGCACAGTGTCAATAGCGTAGGTTTTTAGAAATGATGAATGTCAGGTCGGTGCCTTCCCTCAGTATAGGATTCACTTTAGTCACACCACAGATTTGTCCACAAAAAAAAATATATATATATATATATATAGTCGGGAAATGTTAGTTAATACTAGAAGTATTTCGCGCCACCAGGCAGAAAAATTACGTAGAGTTTCTAGAAGAAATTAAGATCTGGCTCCAAGGTCCAGTATTTATCATTACAGTCTTTGAGACCCCGTTAGTGGGATATTTAGTATTTCTGTCTAACTCTGTTTGCCTAGGCACTGTTAGATCAGGGTTACTTGAGAACTCCACGTGGTTCAAAATAAGGACTGTCTATTTCTTCACAAGTATGGAAACTACTACTAGGTGCTGGTAAAGTTAGGGTCACCCCAAAACTTTCACTGTGTGGAGGAAAAATAACACATATAATATAATAAACAGAATCTGTACTGGTTATAACTTACATTTAAACTTGCAAGCAGAGAGCTTTGCTTATCATTTAAACTTCCCGTGACGTAAGTTATATTTAAAAATCAGCAATCCTCATGAATTAAGAACACGTGCGTATTCCGTCACCATTCATGAGGCTCGATTCTAGAGTTTATACGTTAGTTTAGAAAAATACACTCGACTGAGTATTAACAGTTAAATTAAATTCATAAATAGCTACAATTGCCGTTATAAGCTAGAAATTTTAATTTTATTCTGCTTTCCACTGAATGCTTCCCTAGAAAATATAATAGCCTACCACTTTATTTCTCTTCTGCGCTAAAGAAATAGATTAAAATGAATTAAGCGATTAAACACTTTAACACTCACAAAATCTATATATCTATCATATTAATTACCTCAACCACAGAATTACAGGTAGTCGCACAACTTAAGAATAAAAAATGCTGAAAATATTTCTGGAAGTCTAGAAGTTCGACAAATTGCCGAAACAAACTGAGATCTTCGCTAACAGCTATTCTGTTTACGAGCAACCTATCTACTGTGAGTCTATGAGCGAGAATGAAATTAAAGTTTCAAGCTTGGCCAATATCTTTAAAATCGGACACAGGATCCTAATCTTATTTCGCCAAGCGAAATAGTCTCCCATGTCCGTATAATCACCTTCGTCCGCTTATCGCGTGACGTAACAGCCATCAGTGGCCGAGGGCTTGCATGAGTTGCAAATCTCAGACCACCGTCTGCAGTGCGGAGTGGATTTTCACGCTAAGCCGGGTTTTTCCTGACGAAAAACCTCATGCGTTTACTGAAATGTAGACTCTCTGTCTACTTTCCATGTCCCTCGGGTGAATTTTCACGCCCCAGGCCAGAGACCCTCAGACGAATGTCTAGCGAATGCTGTAAATTCACGCCTATCGTCCGACCAGCGCGACTGACATGTACGCAATACCACCCAGGTGCGATTCTCAGTTTTAGAGAAAGGAAACCAGGTAAAGTTTGCGAATTATATGAAACTTATTTGTCAAAGGGTGACTACTCACTTTTACGGCCCTTGAGGGATTTTAAGCGGTGAGTTTGTTGAGTTAACTACGCGGTAGAAATATCACGCCCGTGAAGTGTGAACTGTTTTAATCGAGAAACTTTGAGTAATAATTGTAATAGGAAATCGACGGATTTAGTTTAGGCAGTAAGACATAGAACGCGCTTAGCGTAGGAAGCAAGTTTTGCTGTATTCAAGATTTTGTGGTGAGCGTAGTTTGGTGTTACATTCGGACAAGATATTCCACGGAGTGGTTGCTTCTGTGTTCATAGAAATGTCAAAATATTCGTCTAGCCTCCAATTCGCTCAGAACACCACTATTCGTAGATGTTAGACACATTTGTGTTATTCAGTGACAAGAGAGACAGTGTCGCCAATTTTCAAGAAGTATGTTGTTCAACCCAAGACGACAGACGACTGGTATGTCAAGGCTAGCGAATAGAATAAACTGTGTAGACAAGTGCGGAACTATAGGCAGCAGAGAACATTCGACAGTAGCATGTAGAAGTGTGAAACAAGTGACATTTGATAGAAATAAACAGCTCTGGTGGTTAGACCAGTCTTTAATCAGAAGATACATCAAATTAGTTTCACCAGATTCTCGTTTTCAAGAAGTTAGAAACAAACAGAGATTTTGTAGAACCATAATAAGAAATACAAGAAGTTACTAAGGTGACTATTGTGACAAGAAGGTAGCAAATGACAACAGGGAGTTTCAAGTTCTAATCACATTGACCTCCAGCATATAGACATAAAAGCAGTGTCATCATATACAGACAAGATGGTGCGTGAGAGAGGATTTGTAATGTGTAGACTAGTGCAGAACTATAGGCAGCGGAGAACATTCGACAGTAGCATGTAGAAGTGTGAAACAAGTGACATTTGATAGAAATAAACAGCTCTGGTGGTTAGACCAGTCTTTAATCAGAAGATACATCAAATTAGTTTCACCAGATTCTCGTTTTCAAGAAGCTAGAAACAAACAGAGATTTTGTAGAACCATAATAAGAAATACAAGAAGTTACTAAGATGACTATTGTGACAAGAAGGTAGCAAATGACAACAGGGAGTTTCAAGTTCTAATCACATTGACCTCCATCATATAGACATAAAAGCAGTGTCATCATATACAGACAAGATGGTGCGTGAGAGAGGATTTGTAATGAATTGCCTTTGAACATTGTACTGTAATATCATGGCCCCGCCTCAGGGAAGGTTGGGCAGGCCATTTTATTTCAACGATTGCTGACCAAACTGTTAATGAACGTCACTTTATTGTTCACCGCTGTCGGAGTGAAGTAAATACACAGTGCAGGCAGGCAGGCAGACAGACAGACAGACAAAGTATTTATTTATGAAATATAATTGAAACAGTGTAAACACTGGCAAATGGGTAACTTTAGAAACAGTTAAATAATTAGTATAAGGATCTTTTAGAAAATTGTTATTTTCGTAACTGGATGAATTGAAATTTTGTGGAATAATGTTTCGGAGACAATTATCAGTGTCAATTAGTTCAACTTATCTGCCAAGTTTTAGTGGAGGGTCGTAGCTGTAGTCTGGTTTAGTTCATGTTGGTTCACAGTAACATCTTGACTGTTCCTTCTCTCTTCAGGAGTCGAATAGCTTTTGGGAGCAATTCGTTGTGTTGCAAGAGAAACTTCAACAAATGTCGCCGCTCTTTTAGGTGATGTCCAGAGCTGAGTACTAGTAACTAGTACCCGAAACTGAAAGAAATATGAAATCGAATCTCCCGTAAATCTTTTGCCTCCTGATATAAGCATCAGTCGTCCTCCACCTTCCTCCACTAATGATGATGATATGAGACTTTTTCAAAGGCTCAAAAACATAAAAAACAGAATCCTGAGCAGTGAAGCGAAATACACAAGAAGACACCTCATGATGACATAAGATAAACGAAAGTTTCGTCTATATCTCATTAAAAAGAATAAAATTCACAGATTACCATAGCACAAACTGTAGCGTGTGATACAACATAATGAGCTGTCTCTGTCTTCGCAGTAATCGTGCACTTCTAGCCAATTTAAACCGTGTTAAGAAGCTTATATCGAAAATGTTGAATAAACACTGAGGCATAAGCGCAAAACCTAGACAAAAAAATCCTTCATTTATAATTGGCAGACTTTGTCTAAGCTGAATGGGTTGTGTCTCGCCAAAACGAGGCAGAGCTCTCAATTGAAGTAACATTGAAAGCTACTAGTAATAATGATGTTATTTGTTATGAAACCAAGAGGTTAACTGTCTGGAATCAAGGGTAATTAAATACCATATAAGAATATCAGACAAGTTGTTCTCCCACGTGACTTTGTTCCACAACTAACATACACCACACGATGTTGACAATTCGACAGTAAAAAAAGGACAGTAAACAAGAAAGGGAAGTAATCACAAAAAGAGAGCCCTGGACAGGCTTATGATATTTTATCAAATTGACTCAGACGTGTAGTAAGTAAATAAACAATATGCTATTTATTAAGGGAATCACATTTACAAAGGGTTATTTTACATCTGATGAAAAAAAAAAATATGGACGTTTAAATCTGAAAAATAAACAGGAATCTAGGTCCCAGTGGGGTGCCTTATTTTCTTCCCTGACTAAGTCTGAGCGTTTGATGGCTATGGGTGTATGTGGTCTTCCTTCGCTTTATTATACTTATCGTAGTGTTCTTGTAGGATGTAGGCTGAGAGGACACTCTGCTGTGACTTCTTGATGAGAGCACGTGGTGGTGACTGACTGCCCTGTGTGGCACTAGTGTCTTTAAGGATGTCTGGTTCACACTCAGGGGTGAAGATTCAGTCCCTGTCCCTTCTTGATTTTTGGGCTCAGCAAAATTGAGGGAGGTCGAAGCCAGGTCCTATGTTACTGACACTCTGCACTGGAGAACAAAGTAAGGGGACCATTAATCTCTTGTCTAAAGAGATTTTACATGTATTAAGTTCCTCCCCGAAGACTTTTGGTCTCAGAGCATAGGCACACTTACCACTGAAGACTTTGACTGTCCAGTACACTGTATGTAAAATATATCTCAGTGACCATTGTCTAACAGGCTCTGTCCTCATCCTTCCAAGTCAAGTGTCTCTCCTCTACACTTAATATGTCTTACTATTTTCCACAATCAACAGTCTGTCTTGTAGTCTGGTGTATCTTTAGTTAATAATTAATTCTTAATTATTTTTCAGCAAGGAACAACAGCTTTCATAATGTATACTCATAACAGAGTTGTGTTCTAATAAGGCAAGCAATAATGCACAGTAATAAAATACTATAAGCAAATCATATAAGAAAATTAATAATATGTTATACAGGTACATAATGGATATGGAAGAACTAAATCCAATAGCATAACATATGTTTCTTATCATAGTCAACCACATACTTCTTCTGCAAATTACACTTGTATCATTAAGCAATAATTAAACAAATAATTTTGGGAGATAACTCACCACACAAAATCACTTCAGGTTCACACAATCAGAACTTGAATATTTGAATATATTCATAAGCACGTTATTGACTTTACACACAGTTGTGTACAATCTGTGTATATTCTTTAAAAGTCTTATGTACTTAAAATTTAGTTTAGGCTGCTTTCACGGTGTTCATCAAGAGAGTAAAGTAAAGTTACATTTTCCTCTGATAAATACAGTTTAAGACCGGAAATAGGTGGTCGTCTATGGGTCACGGGTTAATTGATGTCACCCAGAAAAACCCACCATTACCATCGCGTCTTCGCAAAACCCTACCTGCGGAATCTAAATGGCCTGTTAACGAAATTTAATACAAGAACTTCACCTGATCTCGCGTTCTCGTAGGAAAAAAAAAAAGAAGGGGGTCATAGGGAAGACTAGAAAACAGTGACAGGATGGACTGAGTAAAGGAATGTGGAAGATTTAGGAAGAGAAAGGATAGACTGCTCCATGACAGATAGCCCCCCATTTAAGTTAGTGGTCAGACTAACAACGCGAGTCTAACTTTCTCTGTGCATTCTATCACGTATGATTCTAACGTCACGTCTAAACTTCACTCTCTTCATTTACTTTTACGATCCTCTCGGACAGCGATGCTGAATCCGATGGTGTTTCTTCGATTGTGTCTAATTCTGCCAGCGTATGCCTGCTCAGAAAGTCTGCTCCCACGTTGATCTTCCCTGGGATGTATTCCACCTTGAAGGAATAGGGCTGAAGTAGTAAAGCCCAACGCATGAGTCGTGCATTAAGTTTCTTTGACGCCGCTAGAAACATAAGTGGGGCATGGTCACTTTGTACTGTAAATTTTACTCCATAGAGATATGGCTGATGTTTTTGTACCGCCCATACCAAGGCAAGACACTCCTTTTCAATTGTTGAATAATTCCTCTCTGCTGAGTTTAACCTACGACTGGCATAGGCTACAGGAAACAACAAGTCAGGATTGTTATCATCTGTCTGCATCAGTGAAGACCCAATTCCAATGTTACATGCGTCTACGCGCAGCACAAACGGCTTTGCTAGGTCCGGTAGTCTCAGTATAGGTCGTGATGTCAGCTTATGTTTAAGTGTAGCATACACTTCTTCACAATCCGGAGTCCAAACTACTTTCTCTGGCTGGCCTTTCCTGGTCAGATCCGTCAGCGGGGCGGTCAGTGTGTTAAAACCCTGAATAAAGCGCTGGTAATATGCACAAAGGGACAGAAATGAACGGGTGTCTTTCTTGGTAATAGGACGCGGTGCTTGTTTTATTTTCTCAACGTTTTTATCCACAGGCCACATACAGCCATGAGTGATCGTGTGTCCCAGAAATTCTAACTCCTTGAAACCAATTAAACATTTACTGGGTCGCGCCGTAAGTCCCGTCTCTTTCAGTCGCTGGAGCAGCTGGGCGAGGGCTTCCAAATGTTCCTCAAATGTGCTCGTTGATATTAATATGTCATCCATAAAGTTGTGGATGGCATTATTTTGCAATGGGGTGAGTAATTTCCTCATCATTCTGGTGAAGATACCCGGAGCGTTGCTCAACCCAAATGGCAGAACATTAAACTGATAATGTCCTTCAGACGTACTGAAAGCAAGCAACGGCCTAATTTCTTTCTTGACCGGGATTTGATAATAACCCTTGCTCAGGTCAATTTTTGTGAAGAATTTGGCCTTACTTAATTTGGTGAAGAGTCCATTGGGGTCAGGTAAGGGTTCTGGTTGGAACTCTGTCACAGCATTAAGTCGTCTATAGTCGATGCAGAGACGAGCTTCTCCACTAGGTTTTTGGAGGAGCACAACACTCGCACTATAGGGTGATTCAGATTTGGATATTATATTGGCGTTTAGTAATTGCTCAATTTCCTCTTGCAATGCACTTGCTTTTGCATACGGTATTGGGTATGTTTTCACCCTGACAGGAGTTGGATCTGTCACTTTCATCTCAAACTCGACGAGATTTGTCAGACCCGGCCTATCTGTGAGCACTTCTGAGTGTTCTTCTAAAAGTTGTTTGACTTGTTCACCTTCTGCACTCCCTAAAGTTGAGCTTATTTGCACATCCTTGTGCGATTCTTGTGGACGAAGCGGATACTCAACATATATTTTGTCTTCATTATCCACTTCTGTGGCAACCGCCAGGGTCATAAGATGAGCTGGTTCGGGGTTTGGGCGTTCAACGTACTTTTTAAGAAGATTTACATGATAAATCTTATGTTTCCCCTTCTTGGAGATTTTATAATTAGTACGAGAAATCTTCTGTACCACTTCAAATGGTCCCTGCCAACCGATTTGAAGTTTATTGTTGCCACTGGGCAACAACAAAAGTACTTTCTCCCCAATATGCAATTCCCTGTCCTTGGCTGATTTGTTGTAATGTTTGGCATACTTACTACGCGCTCGTCGCAAGTTTGTTGATGCCATCTCCCAACCAACCTTTAAGCGTTCCTTGAGTTCCTGGACATATTTTGACGCCGTAACAATACTGTCGTCTGCACTTTCATCTGTCATAGCCCGAAGAAGAGCTTCAAGCGGTCCTTTGATTGGACGCCCGAACAATAAGGTGGCGGGAGAGAGACCTGTCGAAGAGTGTGGCACTTCTCGGTAGGCAAATAGTGCTGCAGGCAGAAACAAATCCCAGGTTTCTGGTTTTTCCTGAGCCAATTTGCGCAACATAGTGATGAGAGTTCCATTGAACCTCTCAACTTGTCCATTGGACTGAGGATGATAGGGCGAGGTGTGAATATGCTGTGTACGAAATACTCGGAAAACCTCTTCCGCTAACTTTCCCTTGAACTGTGACCCATTATCCGTAAGTATTTGTCGAGGAAAACCTAGCCTGGTGAATATACTCACTAATGCTTCTGCTACATGCACTGAGTCTGATGAGGGTAGTGCAATGGCTTCACCCCACATTGTACATGTGTCGACTAGTGTTAAAATGCAGCGGTTCCTCCTTTTAGTTCTCAGAAGAGGTCCTATGATATCCACAGCTACTCTCTCGAAGGGAGTTCCTATTATTGGCATCTCTCCTAACGTCGCTGGGGATGTCCAATGTTTAGGTGCCACTCTTTGACACTGGGCACAGGACTTAACAAATCGGATGATATCTGCATTCATCCCCGGCCAATAGTAATGGGCTGATATGCGTTGCATGGTGGCATTTTGACCCATGTGACCACTGAATGGAAGTGCATGACCCATCTCCAAGATTTGGTTCCTGTACGTAGATGGAACGACTAGTTGCCCATGTTCTAGTCCTATGTTTCCTGCTCTACGATATATTAATCCCAATTTCATATAAAAGTTTCCTTTCTGCAGGGGAGTATTGGCAAATGGCAGTTTCTTGAAGCAGGAGGCCAGAGTTGTATCCTGTGTTTGAGCATTCTTTAACTCCTGAGGGAGGGGATTCTGCACAGGTGCTGGCTCCTGTTCACTCGCAGCTTTACTTCTGGTTGTCACTGCCGCAATAACAAGAGGTTCTTTTGGTTCACCTAGGAATACGTATCTACAACCCAAGATCAGGTCATAGATTGGGTCATCCATGACTGCTGCTCTGATCTGTCCTGACACAAAGCGGGATTCCACCTGGATATTTGCTATTTGCAGAGTCATTGTCTTGTCACCTTTTGTGGCTCCACGAAGTTCCACAGTGTCTGGTGTTACCTGGCCAGGGTCTACCAGTGATGAGGCGACAACTGCATCAAATTCCAGTCCCGTGTCATAGAGGCATAATACGTGCTGTCCATTTACCTTCACTGTGTCGGTAACGGACGGTCGATTGAGGCTATTCGTTTGCCTCATTGAATTCTTCTTTGGCGATTTTGTCTGTATGAATGCAGCATGTTGAGGAGCGGGTTTAATTTTACATTCTTGAGTGTGGTGTGTGTTTGTCTTACACACCTTACACCACTTCCTCCCCGTCTCCTGGTTAGTAGAGGTCCTCTCCTGTTTTATCCTATTATAAGTTTGTGATGTGTTCTGTGCTTTATGGGAAAATCCACTAGATTTAGGGTGATTGTCGGAACAGGGGTGTGTAGATGCTTTTGCAGGCATATCAGTATATTTCCGTCTTGTAGACTGAGCTTCTGCCAAAGCTCCCTGAAACCTTTCAGCCAGAGTGAGTAACGACTCAAGGTTTTCGGCCCCATGCTCTGCTAGGAACCTTCTCATATCTGGTGTCATTGTGTCCTTGAGTTGTTCCATAATAATCATTTCCTGAATCCCTTCCAGAGACTCAGGAAAGTTTCCTAACGTGCGCCATTTTTGCAGATAGGATTCGAGGCGAGATGCAAACTGTGCAAATGTTTCCCCTATGTCTCTTCTGGCCCGACGAAACTGCTTCCTGTAAGCTTCTGAATTAAGTTCAAATCTTTGTAAAAGGGCCTTCTTTAGAGTATCATATTTATTTTGCTCAGTAATTGGCAACTTCATGTACACCTCATATGCTGTTCCACGCAATCCTTGTGAGAGTTTGAGCGCCCATTTATCTTTGTCCAGACCATACGACGAGGCAAATCGTTCGAATCTATCAAGGTACGTGTCGATTTTCTCGGCGCTGTTGGAGAAAATTTCTAAAGGAAATGACATAGCATTAGTTCCTGTAGCATGACTGGTAATTGTGTTACCATCTGCTGAAGGAGAGGCACCAGAAGATTCTAATGTACTGGGACTAGCCTCTACTTCAACTCTTCTAGCTTCTACGTCTAATTCCTTTAATCTAGTTTTCTTCATGTTGCCTTTCTTTTTCTCTCTCTCCTCTGCTTGTCGAATTTCTCTCCTCTCCTGTGCTTCTCTCTCTGCTCGCTCCTTTTCTAATCTCTCTTCTCTGTCAAGATGTTTATCGATTTCGGCGCTAATGAAACTCGTTAACTCATTACCTACCATCCCCATGTCCTTAGCGAATTCCATTAAACTAGATCTTACTTTGGCTAATTCAGCCATTGTTGGTGCTGAATAAATCTTGTGGGTAAATTATCTCCCAATATACAAGAACAATTTTTTACCAAAGCAATAATGTTAGTCAGTGAATAGAATATGACTAATAGCACATTAACTCCATACACTCACTCACTCCTTAACTAAAATTAACTTCTTAGAAAGTTATTTGAAAAAGGAAAACCACCACACTACTAGCTTCAATTAATTCTTAATATCCTGTCCAGATGCTACAACGATAAAGTCTAGGGGATAGAAAAAGATTCTCACTCTAGAAGGTGAAGAAAAGCAATATTTTTTGAGCAAAGGCAATGGTTTATGCCTCAGCTCTTTGCTATTCGTATCACCAGCGAGAGCTACTGTGCGCTAGGATACTTAAATCTCGAGGCGAGCCCCCACTTGTCACGCGTAGGGAGAGAGCAAGGTCGACACAGGTCAACTGCTCACTATAACACTAAGAATATAGATTGATTTTCTTGCAATACTGTAATAATGATGTTATTTGTTATGAAACCAAGAGGTTAACTGTCTGGAATCAAGGGTAATTAAATACCATATAAGAATATCAGACAAGTTGTTCTCCCACGTGACTTTGTTCCACAACTAACATACACCACACGATGTTGACAATTCGACAGTAAAAAAAGGACAGTAAACAAGAAAGGGAAGTAATCACAAAAAGAGAGCCCTGGACAGGCTTATGATATTTTATCAAATTGACTCAGACGTGTAGTAAGTAAATAAACAATATGCTATTTATTAAGGGAATCACATTTACAAAGGGTATTTTACATCTGATGAAAAAAAAAAAATATGGACGTTTAAATCTGAAAAATAAACAGGAATCTAGGTCCCAGTGGGGTGCCTTATTTTCTTCCCTGACTAAGTCTGAGCGTTTGATGGCTATGGGTGTATGTGGTCTTCCTTCGCTTTATTATACTTATCGTAGTGTTCTTGTAGGATGTAGGCTGAGAGGACACTCTGCTGTGACTTCTTGATGAGAGCACGTGGTGGTGACTGACTGCCCTGTGTGGCACTAGTGTCTTTAAGGATGTCTGGTTCACACTCAGGGGTGAAGATTCAGTCCCGTCCCTTCTTGATTTTTGGGCTCAGCAAAATTGAGGGAGGTCGAAGCCAGGTCCTATGTTACTGACACTCTGCACTGGAGAACAAAGTAAGGGGACCATTAATCTCTTGTCTAAAGAGATTTTACATGTATTAAGTTCCTCCCCGAAGACTTTTGGTCTCAGAGCATAGGCACACTTACCACTGAAGACTTTGACTCCAGTACACTGTATGTAAAATATATCTCAGTGACCATTGTCTAACAGGCTCTGTCCTCATCCTTCCAAGTCAAGTGTCTCTCCTCTACACTTAATATGTCTTACTATTTTCCACAATCAACAGTCTGTCTTGTAGTCTGGTGTATCTTTAGTTAATAATTAATTCTTAATTATTTTTCAGCAAGGAACAACAGCTTTCATAATGTATACTCATAACAGAGTTGTGTTCTAATAAGGCAAGCAATAATGCACAGTAATAAAATACTATAAGCAAATCATATAAGAAAATTAATAATATGTTATACAGGTACATAATGGATATGGAAGAACTAAATCCAATAGCATAACATATGTTTCTTATCATAGTCAACCACATACTTCTTCTGCAAATTACACTTGTATCATTAAGCAATAATTAAACAAATAATTTTGGGAGATAACTCACCACACAAAATCACTTCAGGTTCACACAATCAGAACTTGAATATTTGAATATATTCATAAGCACATTATTGACTTTACACACAGTTGTGTACAATCTGTGTATATTCTTTAAAAGTCTTATGTACTTAAAATTTAGTTTAGGCTGCTTTCACGGTGTTCATCAAGAGAGTAAAGTAAAGTTACATTTTCCTCTGATAAATACAGTTTAAGACCGGAAATAGGTGGTCGTCTATGGGTCACGGGTTAATTGATGTCACCCAGAAAAACCCACCATTACCATCGCGTCTTCGCAAAACCCTACCTGCGGAATCTAAATGGCCTGTTAACGAAATTTAATACAAGAACTTCACCTGATCTCGCGTTCTCGTAGGAAAAAAAAGAAGGGGGTCATAGGGAAGACTAGAAAACAGTGACAGGATGGACTGAGTAAAGGAATGTGGACGATTTAGGAAGAGAAAGATTAGACTGCTCCATGACAACATCATTGGGCGGTATTACGGATGACTGTTTGTGGAATATCATGACAGTCTGTGGAGCCATGTAACAATTGTAAAAAAATAAATAAATAAATATAGGTAATTAGCAGGCATTCGTTGGATAGAAAGACGGACAGCAAAAAACATTAAAAAAATTTACGTGATAGTCTTACCGGGAATAGAACCTAGGACCATCCAAACTGGACACACGTATTTCAGCCTTTATTTGGTCTGTGCTTGCTGATAGGAAAGTCATATTTGGATAGTCCACTCTTTCCATCTCATGTTGTTATCTTCCAACTTATA
Source organism: Oreohelix idahoensis (assembly GCA_024509875.1). Taxonomy (NCBI): domain Eukaryota; kingdom Metazoa; phylum Mollusca; class Gastropoda; order Stylommatophora; family Oreohelicidae; genus Oreohelix; species Oreohelix idahoensis. Next base: position 61,625 of record JAMPIV010011831.1, on the reverse strand, counting down.
GCGCTGTCTTCATCCTGCACGTTTGCCTTCAACTCTTACTTCCATTATGGTATTCATCGAGGTGTTATGTCTTTTCACATGGCCAAAATATTTTAGCTGCCTAATTTTGATCTCTTTCATTAATTTCCTTTTCATTCCTAGAAAAATAGGGCTTAGTTGAAAAAAGGACATTAATTAACTATTTCCCCGTATAGTTCTTTGGGGTCTCTGAGGAGACGAAGAAGGCATTGTACTGGTGTTTCTTCAGCAAAAGAGAAATTGGCAAGAAGACGAAGATGGCTGTATACTGCTCCACATATGTTCCACTCTTTACTTATGGATGCGAGTTATAAGCAATAAATACAGCCCACAAAAGCCAGATCCAAACCTCAGAAATAAGGTATCTGAGGAAGGTGGTTGAAGTAACAAGAAGAGACACGATCCACAACCAGACGATACGTCATAGCTTCAAAACCGAGCACCTGCAGAATCCAGTAGAACAGACCCCACTAAGATGGTGTGACCATGTCTACAGAATGAGAGAAGATTGGCTACCACTAAGGTATGGAAAACTAAGAACCAAGGATCCAGATCCCCAGGACGTCGCAGAGTTCGCTGGCAGGACAACATTAAACAATCTCTGAAGGACCGAGGACTAGATTGGAACCAGGCCAGGAGGAAGATCGCCGATAGGATAGTACAGCGCTCTCTCTAGAAAACCTCTACACCCCAGAGTAGAAGAGGAACTACTAAGTAGATAAAGAGTCTTCAGGCATGTAATAATACATGACTAATATTAGGTTGTGTATGGAGTTGGCAACCTCATCATTTAAACGATTGCTGCAGAAAGCACCCCTACAATAACTGACAATGGCGTCGCTGCAAGCTTCCTGCCATGAGGTTAGTTACAGTTCTGGCTCTATGCTCCTTAGCAAGCGAAAATGAAAATGATTTCACTTTGTTTTCCTTTGACATATTAGTTAGTATGGCACTGTTTATTTTGTATTGTTTTGATTAATTTATTTATTCACAATTTATCATTAATGACCTCGCCCACTAAGACATAAAGACCCACCATCATCAGGTGTCATAATAACATACCGTAATCTGAGACATAATCACAACTCACGCACACAGTTCAACAGACAGCATTGAGACATATATTGACAGAAGAAGCAAATCATAAAGAACTTTTGAGGTATCAATTTTGTTTCAGAATTAACCACTCTAAGAATTTTTTTTTAAATTGGAGTTTTGCCTCGTTTTAGCGATGGGCGCTCGTTAAACTTAGACACAATGTCCGTTGGTTATATTAGGATGCAAGTCCAAATATAAAAGACCTTGTGGTCTGGTGTGTGATTATCATTTCTAAGAATACCATTTGTTAACCAATCTTCAGCATGGTATAGGAGTTTCGTACTTGTAATGGCTGATGTACATGTAAAATCGTTAAGCTGATGGCACGAGACAGGAGGACTTGGCACACGTATGTTGAAGGCCTATGCTCTTCGGGAAGCTGAAGAATGATGATGAATGGCAGGTGTGATTCTAAACCCCTAGCTTTCAACTTTGAGTGTGTCTTTTTTACTCGTACAACGGGCTTAGAGAACCTCGTGCATCCAAGACATCTGTTACACCTCTTTCTGCGCACCGCAATGCGTTCATGATTTTGAAGAATCGCGGTCCTCAAGAAGAGCGCCGCTATATTAAAAATAATAGACGAGTATAGAACGCCGCTTGATTAAAATGACGTCATATTAACAAATTGCGTAAACTCGCGTGAAGAGCAGAAGTAGCTGACTTTTGGTAGGGGACTGTGTGGCTGTGTCTTGAGCCAGCAGGGTGTATGTGTGTGAGCTCTTGCTCCAGTATTTTATATCCGCTGATATATCCACAGTTTCATATGATATTTCATGATAGGAGTGCCAGATATGTGTGCTGACTGACAGAGAAGTATTTTATTAATGCTACATTTCGATTATCAACTATGTAGTTTTAAATATGGATTCACGGACTTAGACGTTCAGGCTGCTCAGTTTATTCACTACTGTCTACTTGATGATGGCCCAATGTAGTCGGCCAGACGACTGATAATTATCTATAAAATCCAGTGTGGCATGTGGAGCTATTTCTGTGTTGGAACTGTGATTAAACCGTATCAGACGCTGACGGTATCTGCATTCATTACTCCGTTATGTTGCAGTTGTTTGTTGTAAACGGAACTTGGTCATATTATCTAACATAACACGCAACAACTATATTGGTGGCCCAGTATGGGGAGGATTTGAATCGCTGTCTACCCAACACTTTAATTGCCAAGTAAGATGAACACCTGTCTGCCATTACATTTTTATGAATGAACTATAGAACGAACGCTTTTCGCCAGCTGTACCCAATTTGCATCTTGTGTCTTAATCTAAGTTCATGGCTGTTTTCTTCGATGTCTGCAAGAGGAGACACTAACGTTTTTGATGCAAACAAGCATGTATTATAATTTGAAGACGTCGCTGGAAGTTCATTTCAAGTTTTCTAATATCAAGAAACCCTGTCATATCTGCACGTGAAGTTGAAATTTCCATCAATTCAGGATTACCTGGGATTCGATCAAGAATTCGTATGTTCGTCTATCTCAAGTTGGTTCAAGCAGAAGTCAAAATGGCGTGTTCAGTAGCAGAGGGGTGCTTATAATAGACCACTCTGCCACGGTCTTCATTGCTTATAGGAGTCACCGATTCTACCCAAATGCATCTGTGCTGATCGTGGAAGATTTCAGTCAGATAAGTAATTTTATGTTTCTGGTCTGAATCCACTGTAATTAATATTTTACTGGGTAGAGTTCTCAATATATGTTTACGTGTTTACATCTTCTTCTTTGATCCTTAGCCGACACGGCCGTCAAAGCAATCAGTGGCCATCACTCCTGGTGGCGTCTTGTAGGGCAACAACTAATTGATTTCACTTTGCTCGGTCGGTGGCCATCCTTCGTACAGTGCCCCAACTCTGGTTCATTCTTTGCATCTCAGCCTCCACAGTCTTTCGCCAAGTTGTTTTTGGTCGGCCTCTCTTTCGTTTTCCTTCAGGGTTCCATAGCATAGCTGTTCTTGTGATGGCATCGGGGTCTCTTCTGAGGACATGGCCAACCCAGTTCCAGCGTTTGCCAGCAATGATGGTGTGCATGTCCTCTTGCTAGCTCCGAGTAAGCAGATCTTGGTTGGTGATGGTATTCGGCAAAACGATTAGGAGCATTTTTCTTAGGCATGTTGTGTGAAAAAGGACAATGTCGACATTTTCATCTCTGTAACTCTCCAGCATTCCGCACCATAGAGAAGCACAGAAAGCACACAGCTCTGATATAATCTTAATTTTGTGCTTGTGCTGTACTGAGAGGACTTCCAGATGTTGTTTAGACAACAAGAAGCCATTTTTGCTTTGTTCATTCTGTTGTTGATATCTTTGCTTGCTCCGCCGTCTGGTGTTACTATGCATCCTAGGTATGTGAAGGTGTCTGTCTGTTCCAGTTGCTGATTCTTTACTGATATGGGCTCAGGGTTGCTCACATTGAGCGTCATGACCTCTGTCTTCTTTAGATTGATGTCCAAGCCCACCTGCTGGCTATTCTTATTAAGTCTAACCGTTTCTTCCTGGATGTGTTGATGTGAATGTGCTAGTAGTGCAATGTCATTCGCATATTCCAGATCTTCCAAACATTTACATGTTTCAATGTTATTTTTTTTCGTGGGTGGGTGGTGGGACCTTGATATTTTTCGTGGTATACTTCTTCGTATGGTCCCGAAATCAAGGCTTTCTGTAGGCTTAACTTATAATTTGTTTAGGGTGAGGTCCAACGAACATTGCTGAGTGATATAACGCTCACTCTGAAATGATTGTATTTATTATTTGTCTAGTTGTAATGTCATGTTCTTTATTGTAGTTTGTTGTTGTTGATTGTTTTTATATTTAGTTCTTCAGCTTTATTGTTTGTGCACTGTTCCTTTACCCTTGCTATCATTTATTTGATGCATATATTCATGTTGTAATGCGTCTCTGTCTTGTCATTGTGAAGTGGTAAGGGTTTATTTTATTTTTCATAACATTCAGTATTTTTTTCCTATCGTTATCTTTTCTATGCTTACACTATTGTTGCTATTGTCTTAGTTTGTATTATTCTTGCTCTACGTTGTTCTTGATTCTATGACAATTGTACTTGATTAATTGATATTTCTGATCCATAGAGTTGGGATTTTTCATTGCTGTTCATTAATCAGCATTGCATATTTTGAGATACTTGAAAAGTGATATTCAGACTACGGTAGGTGTACCGTAAAAGACAACATGTCTACATTGGACTACTTTATTGAGCAAGGAAAGGCTCTGGGTGTGAATGGTGAGACTTTGAACACTTTTGCTCTTACGAGTGTGAAAAAAAAGAGAAAAGGTTAGAAAGAGAAAAGAGAAATGATAGAAATGGAGAGAGATGAGAGAATAAATTCTGAGAAAATGGCACAGGAGAAAGAAAAGGAAAAACTTAGCCATGGTTGGCTAAAATAGAAGAAAGAAAAGAAGAAAAGACACGATTGGCTGAATCAGAAGAAAAGAAAGAATATGAGAGATTAGCTCATGAAGAAAGGTTGGCTCAGTTAGAGCATGAACAGAAAATGGCGGCTATGGAACTTGAGAAACTCAAGTTACAGAAACAAAATAATCCTGAGAATAAATGTGCTTCTAAGAAAGAACATATATCCTCTTTTAAACTTCATCTGCAAATTTTAACCCCAGTGTTGATGATATTTCTTGGTTGCTTCACCGATTCGAATAATTATGTGAGAAACACAAATTTCCCAAGGATTCATTGTGTATTCGTTTAGTATCATTGTTAGCAGGTGATGCATTATCCGCAGTATACACACTTGATGAGAAAAATAGAAAGAACTATCATTCTGTTCGAGCATTGTTATTAAGGAAATATCAACTGGATGAGGATGGTTATCGGCAACGATTTAAAAAATTGATACAAAATACCAATAAGGACTTTGGAGAATTTATCTCCTCAATCAAAATGTGCTTCAATCATTGAATTGAATTTGCAAAAATTAAGCGCACATTTGAAGATCTAATGGATCTCTTACTTCGAGACAAGGTATTATCATCTATAAGTCCGGATTTTCTTGCCTATCTACATGAACGGAAACCAGAGTCACTGGCAACTGTTGAAACCCTGGGACGTCAATTCATGATAGCGCATCCTGGAAAGGTTATTAGCAACACTAATATTAAGGAGGTTTTGCCTGCGTGTTCAGCTCGCTCTGTACACATGAATAATACCAGACCTCGATCTCAGAGTATGGATAGTAATTTTGGTCGAAATAGTTATCGAAATGTTGGATCGTTTAGAGGACGTTATAACTTTATGCGTCGATCACCTTCGAACCAGAATGATTTTCGTCGCTATTATGATGGTGATTCACCACGACAGAACTACGGTGGCTTCAATAGAGGTTTGCGCAGGTCTGATAACTCGTATCAAAATAGATGTCGACAGGTATTATTATGGAAATGGAAACCAAAACACACCCGCCTCACAACACTGTCTGGGTTGTAGATGCCACAAGCAGCCAAATAACCGACAAAATGGAAGAGGTAATAATAGAAATTACCAGGGTAATGATAATTTTAATCATTCTCGAAGCGTAAAACGTACAAACTCAAACTCTTGTCAGAATAGTAATACAGGTATGTTAAATCAAGGTAATGATAATACTACTCATGCTAATGCATGTAGTGTTGATTTATTCAATGAGTCAAACTGTTCTGAATGGGACACTCTTTTTCAGTCAGATGTGATATCAAGACTTTTGTGTGGTCATCCTTTGCCTGCACTAGCATCACGTGATGGCAGATGGTCATTAACTTTTAATAAGAGTTTTGTTAATAACAGATTTGTTTCAGTTTTACGGGACACATGTTGCACAACGGTAGGTGTCCGTAAGTTATTAATCAACCCTTCCTGTTACACAAGTAAGAAAGTTAAGTGTATCACTTGTGGAGGGACAGTGCAACACTATCCCCTGGCTTCTGTGCATATTGATACACCTTTTTCACTTGTAAGGTTACAGTATGTCTGCTAAATGATCCAGTCTCGGATTTGATTTTTGGTAACATTGGTGGCATAAAGGAATGTTCCAAACAAAACATCATGGATTAGAAACGCCAGCATATGTTGTCCGCCAATGTTGTTACTACGGGAGCACAATCTCATGCCCAGACACAAAATGAAGGGCTGATGGATGATGATGATGATGAACAACATGTTACTCTCATTGCTAAAGATAACTTTATTGTCATCCAAAAGGCTGATAACTCATTGAAAAGGTTTTATAATCTGGCAACATCAGAATGATCAATGCACAGATGACTCACGATATTGGTACACTGTTAAAAATGACACCCTGATTCGTAATTCTATTGATTCCACATCAATCGGTAAACAAATTAAGGTTCCTATTAATTTTAAGCCTTTGATTCTGAGACATGCACATGATGCAAACTGTGCGGGTCATTCGGGCATTGTACAATCCAAATATAGAATCTTATCGAAAGACATAAAAACATTTTGTCGGTCATGTGAGATATGCCAACAGGTTGCTACCAAGGGCGCTTATCTTACGGTACCTATTCAGGCTACAGATATCTTTGTACGCCTCTTTGCACAGATGGCAGTATATATAATCGGTCCGCTGTCAGTATGGTCTGGAGATGAAGCCTATGTGTTATTGCCATCCAAAGAAAATTGTTTATTGATTTCATGGAGTGGCCCATACAAAGTTATCTCAAAAATAACTGATGTATATTATGTTCTGGATGTGAAAGGCAAAGTAAAAAACTTTTCACATAAATATGCATCGGAAATTTCATCCTAGACCGGATGATCTTCGACTTGTCTTTGATGCTATGGATGAATCCATTGATTGTCATTCTTCTTTTGCTGTTATTCGGGAGGAACAAACTTCCTTCCATGACATTCCCTAATATCTTCCACTGATGTCTCTTCAATCTACTGAATCTTGGAAAGATGTGTCTATATGTCCTGATCTGTCGGCTGATCAACAAAGTCAGGTCCAATGTCTTCTACAATCTTATCATGATGTTCTTACTGATATTTCAGGTCATACAAAAATCATTGCTCATCATATTCAACTAAAGGACCATTAGCCTATCCGACTCAGACCATACCCTCTCCCAGTGCATTTTCGAGCACAAGTAGAAAACGAACTTGACGATATGCTTCGTTTCTGCTTCTGATTCACGTTATTCTTTTCCAATGGTTATTATTAGGAAAAAGGATAAATCTGTTAGAATTTACATCGATTTTCGTCAACTCAATAGTATAACAGTCACTGACGCTGAACCAATGCCTGTATTTGAAGACTTATTGGCTCGACTTTCTAACGGTACATACTTCAGCAAGTTGGATTTATCCAAAGGCTATTGGCAGGCTCCACTCACTGAAAGAGTTAAACCTTTTACAGCTTTCGCAACCCCTAAAGGACTTTTTTATTGTATCTTTATGTGCTTTGGCTTAGTGAATGCTCCAGCTACCTTTCTTCGAATGACAAAACACATTTTCTCCGACAAAACTGATATCATCACATAAATAGAGGATATTTGTTTGTTTCACGATTCGTGAAACGAACATGTTTCTGGTCTCAAATCTTTACTTCATACTCTTCGATTACACAACCTTACAGCTTGACCAAAATTCAAATAGGTTTTCATGAAATTTCTTTCTTGGGACACAGAGTCGGTCATGGTTTTCTCAAACCTGAAGATACCACTGTATCTCGCATCTTGAATATTGCTATTCCTAAGACTGAGAAACAAGATCGGAGTCTTCTTGGACTAATTAATTTTTACCACAAATTCATGCCCAATTTTTTCTTTAATCACTTCAGTTCTGTCTTCGTTGGTCAAGAAGGACTCACCTAGTAAAATTAAGTGGAATCAGGACTGTGATGATTCATTAAATTACATAAAAATATATTTCTCCAATGAACCTATTTTGAAATTCCCTGATCCACATTTACCATTTGTTCTCAGGACTGATGCATCTCAGGATGAAATCGGTGGATCCTTAATGCAGTGTGTGGACGGAATGTATCATCCGGTCCTGTATGTGAGCAGAAAGCTTAGCAGCACCGAATCCAGATATCCTATAATAGAAGGAGAACTCCTCGCTATTGTGTGGAGTGAAACCAAGTTACAACGTTACCTCCTCGGTGCACATTTCATGATAGAAACTGACCAGCGAGAGCTGACAGATCTGCAAAAATCAAACTTGACAAATCCACCTGTGGCTCGATACGCCATCAATCATCAGGTGTACGATTATGATATACAATCAATTGCCGGCGACAAGAACGTCCTAGTGGATACTTTGTCAAGATGCATCCAGCCATCTGATGGTTACAAACTGTAATGCTAGACCTAACACTCTTCCAGGATGTATCGAGACATGACACTTATACTAACCTGGATGCTGCCATCCTATTGGAAATGATGGCTACTCTGTAGGGAGATATTATGGATTCTTTGTGAATCTTGATGGTGACTTTGCTAATTTCATTTCGCCCTTGGAACAATTTCGTTGATGTAATATATTTAAAGGGAAACCACTTCTGGCATGACTTATGACCAAAGGGAAGTAATCAAGAAAAAACTCAGAAAATTGTGTCAATAATGTATATATTCTAGGGACAAATTTTTTGATTGTCTAAATTAAGATCTTCGAACATTGCTAACGATATATGTCGTCTTTGGAGCATTAACAGCATAAGATTTTATAAACAACATTATTAGAAGTATGTGATTTAGGATACAGTGACATTTAATGACAATTGTGTTCTGAGTGAAATACTTTAACTTCTAACTGAACGTTCAGTTAATAATATTTACAGAGTTAAAATTTGAACATTTTTTACTTACTATATTTGATTGAAATGTTTTGACTATAATACTGATGTTTAGAGATATTACTCAAACATTCACATGACTCTGACTGTCGTGCATTGTTTTCGTGGTGCATTGTTGGCCGCCCTTCTTTAGAAAACTTTCAGTTTTCTCTGGAAGGGGCGGGAGGAGGGGGGTGGGGGGGGGGGTTATAATGTTACATCTCTTTTTGAGCACAGCAATGCGTTCATGATGGCCACCGACCGAGCAAAGTGGAATCAATTTGTTGTTGCCCTACAAGACGCCACTAAGCGTGATGGCCACTGACTGCTTTGACGGTCGGCGGCTAAGGATCAAAGAAGAAAAAAAATGCGTTCATGATTTTGAAGCATTGCGGTCCTCAAGAAGAGCGCCGCTACATTAAAAATAATAGACGGGTATGGAGGGCCGCTTGATTAAAAAATGACGTCATGTTAACTAATTACGTAAACGCGCGTGAAGAGCAGAAGTAGCTGACTTTTGGTAGGGGAATGTGTGGCTGTGTCTTGAGCCAGCAGGGTGTATGTGTGTGAGCTCTTGCTCCAGTATTTTATATCCGCTGATATATCCACAGTTTCATATGATATTTCATGATAGGAGTGCCAGATATGTGTGCTGACTGACAGATAAGTACTTTATTACTGCTACATTTTGATTATTAACGATGTAGTTTAAAAGATGGGTTCGCGGACTTAGACGTTAAGACGGCTCAGTTTATTCACTACTGTCTACTTGATGATGGCGCAATGTAGTCGGCGAGACGACTGATAATTATCTATAAAATCCAGTGTGGCACGTGGAGCTATTTATATTTTTGAACTGTGATTAAACCGTATCAGACGCTGACGGTATCTGCAATTACTACTCCACTTATGTTGCATTGTTTGTTGTAAATTGAACTTGGCCATATTATCTAACAATATCATTACAACACGCAACAACATCTTAGTACTCTACATTGTAAACTTAATTTTCCTGTCTGTTTTCGTCGTAATGATAACATAGGGAGCACGTTTCTAATTTTTAAATTTATAGAATATAAAAATAGAATATTTATAAAATATGCAAAACTATTTATAGAATTTCTGAGTCCTGTATGCACACATTGGGATTTTCGACGGTGCTACGGAGTTCGTGTACTCTGCTGAGACCCTCCTTGTGTGATAAAAGGGAGGATTTCGGAGCACTGATGGAGTTGTGTTGTCCATGTACAATGAACATAGTCCTTAAAACCAAACCAAGGGAGCACGTGCTCTCAAAATACAAAATATAATTGTCCACACCTTTTAACAAATGTAGAGCACAATAACAAGCCAGGTAAAGTTTAAACAACAGCATAGCATGTTTTTGTTTTGGGCAAGGTGCTAGGGACAGGGAGATCGGGCGGGAAAACTGAACTGAGAGAGGCTGGGTATGAAGGGCCTCGAATTTCCAGGTTTTCTTGCCACATGGGACAATACAGAGAGACAAGGAAGGAAGAGAGGAAAGAAAAGCCTCCAAAATGTGGCCAAAAAGGAACACTCAGGAACAAGACAACCCACGAGCCGCTGTTTATTATCGGTTGTCTGGCTCCTTTAAGTTTTCTGTCTATCTATCTATCTATCTATCTATCTATCTATCTATCTATCTATCTATCTATCTATCTATCTATCTATCTATCTATCTATCTATCTATCTATCTATCTATCTATCTATCTATCTATCTATCTATCTATCTATCTATCTATCTATCTATCTATCTATCTATCTGTCTGTCTATCTATTTATCTATCTGTCTATTATATCTATCTATCTCTCTATCTGTTTATCTATCTATCTATCTATTTATATAGCTTAAAGTAAATAAAAATATGTATGTCTGTGATTTAGCACGCATTTATCACTTTATACTTCTATATTTTTCTCATTAAAAAAACAATGCATTTATACAGTGATCCCCCATTCACACTTTTTATGCAATGCGCCATTATAAAATATACCCTTCTGTTACTTGAACCCTGCAGGGGAAAAAAAAAATTCAAGCAGGTCAAGGTGCATCTTTCGCCCTGGTTGACTCCCATTGTTTAAGACAATTTGATGACAATTTATCATGCCGAAGAATATTGGGAAGGTTGTCAGAGCAACATGGTCATGAAGTGCTTCCTTGTGACAGCTCTTACCACATGTGTGTGTTATGTGTTTATTGATGGATGAAGCGTTTTGACCTAATTTCTGGGTTGTTGTTTTTTTTAACCCGAGGAGCCGCATCGCGAGCAACAATATGTAAATTTATTTCCAGAGGGCCGCCTGGTATTCCCTTTTGGTCGTAATAAGAATAAAACTTTTACTGATTTTATAAATCGGTCAACAACAACAACAAAAAAATGTCCCGGTTTTAAAACTATTTTTATTTATTTACTCTGTAGATGCTAAGAAACTAGAAAACAAAATTTCTTTTTTAAAATCTTTATGTATATATATATTATTTGAGCATCTGAAAGTTATATTCTCTCTCAGCCTCTCTCTCTCTCTCTCTCAGCGTAAGATGGAATTTTTTTAAAGCTCTCTCTTACTCCGTAATCGAGCGCTAATCGAGCAGCGTCTAGTGTTGTGTTATGTGTTTATTGATGGATGAAGCGTCTCTGGGTTGTTGTTTTTTTTAAACCCGAGGAGCCGCATCTCTCTCTCTCTCTCTCTCTCTCTCGGTCTCTTTTAAAACTGTTTTTATTTATTTACTATATAAAATATATATATATATATATATATATATATAAAATATAAATATATATATATATATATATATATATATATATATATATATATATATATATATATATATATATATATATATATATATAGAGAGAGAGAGAGAGAGACAGAGACAGAGACAGAGACAGAGAGAAAGAGAAATATTAGATATGATAACAATATATATTATCAAAAATTAACCCGCTATCTACAGGATCATCATCACCACATCATCATCACCACATCATCATCACCACATCATCATCATCACCACATCATCATCACCACATCATCATCACCACATCATCATCACCACATCATCATCATCACCACATCATCATCACCACATCATCATCACCACATCATCATCATCATCATCACCACATCATCACCACATCATCATCACCACATCATCATCACCACATCATCATCACCACCACATCATCATCACCACATCATCATCACCACATCATCATCACCACATCATCATCATCATCATCACCACATGTTCATCTTCATCCTTGAGCTCCCCAAGGACTATATGTCTTGTGTGTCAATTCCTCCTGTCTTGTGCCATCCGCTTAAAGTCTTTTAATGGTTTCTCTGTCCCGCTCATCTCTCTCTCCAGCTATCTTCTCCAAATGTTTCTCTATCTCTGTCTACTTCTCTTACCCTGGCGATTCCAGAATAAGAACTGATCTTTAAAGCTATCAACATGTTTTCTCAATATCTGCCCCATCCAGCATCATCGTCTTCATCTCATGTCCATATGTGCTATCGTTTTTTTTTTTCTTCTAGGCTTAAAGTTTCTACAGGAAGGTGCAAACGTCCCCTATACCCATGCACCCACGGAATGCAAGAGTAAAAAGAGGCGTGGACGGAGGATTGGTACACCATCTTTTCACACGTACTTTAAAGGGACATTGAAACCTTTTAGAAAGGCAACAGGGAAAAAAATCATAACTACTACAGTACACAAACACGTACTGCAAAATAATAATAATACGTCAAAGGGATCATCTGGCACTTCACGCAGGAAGCTATGAATATTTATTGGCGTATGTCAAGGAAGCCTTTTGGGACACATGCGAAGATGCTATTGACAATATAATAATCAATATAAATGATGACTCACCGAGAGTACATGAAACTTCAAAAATGTAAGTAAATAAATGTCAAACATAACGTCAACGACTGTAACGAAGAAGAAAGAAAAGGACAATCGTATACAATATAGTGGGAATAGAGTAATAAATTAATAAGACAGGATATAATGCAATGCATGGGAAAACCTGACAAAGGAAGGAAAGAATGCTTGACACAAGGAATGCAGAATTGATGATAATTTTTACTGTCATCGTAACCCTACTAAAGAAAACAATTACAACATATCAGCAATAAAAAAAAACATTACGAAACATCAGAAATAACAAGAAACAATGAGAGAGGTTGATGGTATAAGGATTTTAAAGATATTCTAAATAAAACCTTCCTAGATTTGCGCCAATAATTCATAAGTCGGAAAATGGACAGGGAAGAGTCTATCAGAGTGCACCACCAAGACAAGAGACAGGAAAGAGTCTATCAGAGTGCACCGCCAAGACAAGAGACAGGGAAGAGTCTATCAGAGTGCACCATCAAGACAAGAGACAGGTAAGAGTCTATCAGAGTGCACCATCAAGACAAGAGACAGGTAAGAGTCTATCAGAGTTCACCATCAAGACAAGAGACAGGTAAGAGTCTATCAGAGTGCACCATCAAGACAAGAGACAGGTAAGAGTCTATCAGAGTGCACCATCAAGACAAGAGACAGAAGACGTTGCAGATCCATTACAACCGATCTTCGTTGTAGAGATGGCAGATGATGATGATGATGATGATGAAATAAAATCAGCCATCACAACCAGAGTAGGTTCAGGGATTTTTCAAGGTGGCGTGAGGTCTCAAGATGGCACCCTCTTCCCCCGCTGTACTGTATGGTACTGACACCAGACTCAATTTCATGCTGTTTAGTTGGATCATATTGTAACTTCCTCAGGTGTGCACTGTAGCATTTAAAACAAAATAATAATAATAAACTTGTGTTTTAAAAATCTATTTTTTTTTTTTAACAAAAGGATTAATATGCACATTGAATAATGAAAAATCGTATCTTTAAGAAATGAAATAAATGTAGACATAAAAATATTTGGTATATTAAACTCTGAAACAATCCAGTTTCAATTGTTTCTTTTAAAATATCAATTTAAAAAATAAATACATTTCATCGACATACTTTTTATTTCAAAATGCACTAAGAATGAAAATGTACAGTGCTCCTCTTCACAATCTTGTGACCGTCATCAAATTTTGTGATACCGTTCACAATTATGTGTATAACGTCATCAAGTTCTGTAATCCATTCACAGCTGTAGTCATGTAAAAAATTATATTACCTTTTCGGTTATAATTTGTGTATGGTGGGGCAGGGACTGGTCACTCGAGCTTCCTTCAAATTTCGAGAGTTTAAAATGTACCACAACAGAGGATTGTGTGTAAAATTTCAGCATCCTAGATTATCTGAAACCTAGTGAACTGAAAGATCAAAGATATAACTTATCTGAACAACGCTCATTTCAAATTAAATAAGAACGTTTAAAAATAGTATCCTCTTTCTAGAACTGTACTAGTGTAAAAGCCGGTCATAAGACGGCAATTACATTCAGAAGCACCAATACCTAACGGCAATTTTACTTATTCAAAAGTATTTTATTTTAAACCACTGTGCATCACCACAGTACACGAACTACGTAGCAGCAGCGAGGATCCCAATATGTGTATACGGGATCACACATTCTATAAATATATTTTTGTGCACACCGTCATTTGCGCATTGTTCTTTGGTAAGTGTTACAATTTTCAGTAGAGTACATATAAGGGAAACAATACAATAAATGTCTAACTTTCAACCAAAGTTGCTTCCCTTAGCGTTACTGGCAGAAAAAGCTGGAATTTTATATTTATATATTGATAGTTCCCTGCTATCTCTGAAGAGACAATGAAAGAATAGGACTACTGCACCCTCAGGCATGTCGTACAAGCCCACTAATATAAGGTTGTGTATTGGGGCTGCCAGCCTCATCATTGACACAGAAACCACCACAGCAAGAGCTTGTGACTTCGTGGAGGGTTCTGCAGGAATCAGCTGACTTGGCGGCTCCATGCTCCTTAAGGAGAACAGAGGAAATGATGATGATGATTCTGTTATTAAGAGAAGGCAAGCAGAGACAATTACTCTCCGTGTCCATGAAGCTATTAGTTTCAAAGAGGCGTAATGACCGTCTTCCAAAATTTTCTTAAAACTTAGATCGGGTGGTTTGAGCTCCTTTTCTTACTCTCCTGTAACAAACAGGTGGTCGATGATGTTGTCTAGCCAGGGAAACAGCGCGACTAGAAGTCGCATCTCCGGAAAGGCAGTAGCACGTGGGTATAGTTTGATCCGAAATGTTCGAATGGCGTCCCTCACTTCCTCAAACCGGCACTGGATTCGACTGTTACCTTTTGCCCGAGAATCGCTGACGAGTACACGTGGGTACGCTTTTAAACTGATATTTTTTTAATTTTATTTTTCCTGCAAATGTTTACATCTTTCGAAGACGTTTAATCTCTTCTCTCTGAACTTACATGATTTCAGTTTTTGTGTATTCGGTTTATCTAATACATTTCGAAATGTTCTTCCAACGTTGTTATTTTCGTAAATATTTTGCTCCGATAGAATCTCTCACTCATTCAAAGATTAACCTCACCCAATTTCTCATTCGCCGTTCTACAGCCAGATCAATCTTCTCATTACAAATGTATATATTTACTTCTGCTCACATCATTCATGCTCGAGATATGTCCAGACGATTATAAAATATTTATCAAATGTCTGAGTTCGATTTTGTAAACTAATGAAATGTTTACTTCGCTCAGATTATAGGCCATGGAATATTTATAGCCAGAGGCAACCACCAGCAGACAGTGTTTTTCTTATTTCAGACGTCGATCCCGACAGTTCTCGGTTTCTCTCTGGGTGATTGGCTAAACCAGTGAATTTCAACGTTTGCTTCCTTGTTTACGGCTAAGCTCAAAGAGGGCATCTACTCATGCACCTAACTAGACACAGGTCATTTCTACGTCCCACTAACCACAAAGAGGACATCTACAAGTAAAACTAACTACATACAGGCATCTGCACATGTTACCAACTTCAAACAGGACATCTACACGTACCACTAACTACAATAAGTGCATCTATCCGTACTATGAACTAAAAATGTTACCTACATGTACCACTAACCGCAAACAGGACATCTACAAGTACCACTATCAACAAGCAGGACATCTACAAGTACCACTAACTACAAACACGACATCTACACGTACCATTAACTGCAAATATGAATTATACATGCACCACTAACTACATATAGGACACTAACATGTACTACTAGCTACAAACAGCACATCCATCTGCACGCACCTTTTTCTATAATAGGACATCTATATGTACCACTAACTACAAACAGGTCATCTACACGTACCACTAAACACATCTTCTACGTGTACTACTAACTACAAATAGGTCATCTACACGTACCACTAACTACAAACAGGACATCTACACGTCCACAAAACAGATCTTGTACATATACTACTAACTACAAACAGGACATCTACACGTACCACTAAACAGATCTTCTACATCTACTACTAACTACAAACAGTCATCTACACGTACCACTAACTACAAACAGGACATCTATACGCACCTTTTTTTATAACAGGACATCTACACGTACCACTAACTACATACAGGTCATCTACACGTACCACTAACTACGTACAGGTAATCTACACGTACCACTAAACAGATCTTCTACATGTAATACTAACTACAATCAGGTCATCTACACGTACCACTAACTACAAAAAGGACATCTACACGTACCACTAAACAGATCTTCTACACGTATTACTAACTACAAACAGGTCATCTACACGTACCTGTGGTAAAGTGGGATGTTATAAATCTTATAGAAGACTTAGTGTACTGACTGAGAATCAATTTTTGCTGTGAAAGGTGATGGCTGATATCTTAATCAAAGTGAAGATGTATTACAGATGACCTTACTTGCTACCACATTTATACCTCAGTCAGAATTATTCTGGAATATTGTGATGCCTACGTTAAATGTCTAGGGTTATGAAAAGGATGAAGTGTAAGTCATAACAACAACAGACAAATAAACAATTTATTTTATTCCACAATACTTTACAACACTGTGACACTCACACACATATAACACTCTATAAGACTATCTTAAATGAGTCAAGTGTTTAAGTTTTTTTAAAAATATATGTATTAATTCATCTCAATAATGGATATCCTGATTCAACTACACAGTGAACCAGGAATCACAATCAAATGTAATTACAAGTAGTATGTACACAGTTTATATATATGAACTTTGTATTGACATATTTTATTATTATTATTCTATGTGTGTAATTTGTGCAGTAGTAATATGAGGTAATACTGGTTTTGTTCAAGCTTGGTTGTTGTTTTTCATCATGACTTCAAGTGTTTGATTATCTTGGAAATAGTATTCGGAAAAGTTCACAGTTCCTGTCATTTGCACCAATTAATTGTCCCTCTGTGTTTAATAAATTGTCAATTTTTGAGGGGGCACATAATGTTGAGCTACTCTGGCCACAGAAGCTTATCTTTCGTGATGGCGGCAGGAAAAGACTCCTCTGCTCGATTGCTTCCTGTGTTCTGGAGACACCTCACTGGTCACTATCTGGACCAAGGAGTATGCTGTCAGCCTCTGGATTCAGCAAAACTCAGAGCAGGTGATGCTTCAATAACTTAGGACCACGGTCCCTGAAACAAGAAGGTTGTACCTCCTATTTCAGAACTAATTTATAATCTATTTCCAAACTGAACACAATACATAACAAACACTGTGTTCAGAGCGGTAGGCCAACTGCCAGCTTCATCTGAAACAATTTACACCAGTATACTCCTCCCTAATGGTTACTACGCCTCTGCAATTCCAGCATTAGTTCCTTCTAGTCAATAAGATAGGTGTCAGTGTACTGTTTGGCAATTCCATGCAGTTTTACTTTTCTCCGACACCTTCTGTTCAGGTTGGAGCAATATTTAGGCTTTGCCTCATGTTGGCTACTGAACCACACACATATACATACATAAATTATCAATTTACATTCAATATTCATTAAAAAGATATCAAACATTTCAAGCTTACCACAATTCATGGAAATAATACACAATTACGTTGACTGGCAATGAATATGGCCCAAACTCCGATCTGCCCTGTCCCAGGCTTTTATTTAGAAAAATATGCACTGGTACTCAATGCACTGTGTCTTAGTAAGTTTATTTCAAAGTGTGGCACTGAACTGACGCTCCTAATTGCCTATATTGGCGGGTCTAACCAATCGGGCCATGTTTACACAGCTTTTCAAAAAAAGTACTCCTACTCACGTTTCCCTAACAACAAAGAATTAGTATTTGTAGCCCGACTAATCGTGTTTAGCCTTACATTTACTTCTATCCAATCAAATAGGATTTTACATGGTAGCCCATTTCCCGTAAAATAGTGTTCCAAAACATGCCACTGTGCGATTATTATTTGGTGTTGTCTGACACCCTCACTATTTTCTTTTGGCTATAATTTGTTAATTCCTAGACTATTTGCGTAACACTTAACATATTCTTTGTCAGCAAGTCCTAAGGAACCCAAATATATAAATTTAATGGGGCTAAGGGGCTGCGTTCAAAATATGCATTTTCTTCTAGGATAGTCGTGCTGTTGCCACCTCCTCACTTCCAAACTTTATGGTGTCTGCTGTACTGTCATACTAATGTCAGGATTTCAGACATAAAACAGTAGAATGTCAGGTTTCCTTATAAGCATTTTACAGGTTTTTAAACCTAACTCTCGTATGGGTAGTGTTTTTTTTATCACTGTCGATTTGAAAAAAAGTTAGTGCTTGTGGCCTTACACGCGTGATGGCATTAATTTTGTATCGCGAGACGCGTGTTAGGGTTGCATGCGTTCCGGCTTTCAGCCCTCCCTCTCTCTATCCTAATTCCATCTGTCCTTTCATCACGCAGTGTATAAAATAGAATTAATGGAAGTATTAATTTAGGTCATTACGCAGCTGGCGTATCTCAAGGTTTTCTTAGAAATGCAGTACACGTTTAATTGTAGAAAGCGTGTAGTGATGCAGTAGGCTTTACTATCAACGTGAAACGTTACAATTTGCAGACGAAGTATAAAAAGGGGTTTTTATTGTTCAACTAGCATGACGTTCTATTAACACAGGCGTACGCTATTGGAAAGCACGGGTCTTTAACTATTTCTCTTTCCTTTTATTGAATTTATGTGTTAGGCTTTACATGTACCTTTTAATTTATATATGTGTATTTAGAATGTCTCACGACAAATTCTCCCCTCTTAAAACATACGTTATATGTCAGTCTATAATTCTATATACACATAGAGAAATTTATTATTATTTCTGGGGCTTACGGTGATTCTCATCACACGGATGGTGGCTTAAAAAATCCGCTCCCAGATTTGCCTTTCCAGATATATACTCTATGCTAAACTCAAATGGCTGCATCAGTAATGACCAATGGAGTAATCTAGAATTTTCATGTCTAGCCTGCGCTAGAAACGACAAGGGTTTGTGATCCGTTTGCAACTTAAATGCCTTCCCATACAGATAAATATTGAATTTCTTTATCGCCCATGTTACTGCAAGACATTCTTTTTCGCTAGTTGAGTAATTGGTTTCAGCTTTATTCATTTTTCTGCTAGCATATGCCACTGGGCTTAATTCCCCATCCAATGCATCTGATTTCTGTAGCAGAGTTGCACCTAACCCAATATTACTGGCATCCGTCCTTACAATGAATTCTTGACTTAAGTCAGGTAATTTCAAAATAGGTTTGCTTGTGAGCTTTTCCTTCAATTCCTGGTAAGCTAATTCACATTGTGGTGTCCATGTAATTCGATCTGGATTTCCTTTACTTGTCAAATCAGTTAACGGTGCACATATGGAATTAAAGTTTTTGATATACTTTTGGTAGTAACCACATAATGAGACAAAGGATCTCACGTCTTTCTTGGTTTGTGGTCTTGGGGCTTTCTTTAGTTTCTCTAAAATCTTGGGGTCAGGGGTCATGTTTCCCTGATGGATTGTGTGTCCCAAAAATTCTAATTCTTTACATCCAACGCAACATTTATTTTGGTCGGGCTGTTAAATTCGCTTCTCTAAGTCGATTAAACAGCATGTTCAGAGAGTCAATGTGTTCCTCAAATGTTTCTGTTCCTATAAGGATATCATCCATGAAATTTGTGATACATGGATTATTCAGAGGGTCCAATAATTTTCTCATCATTCTAGAGAAGACACTAGGTGCATTCTTCAATCCAAATGGCAATCTGTTAAACTCATAGTGTCCCTCTGAGGTACTAAATGCTAGGTATGGTCTAACCTCAGGCTTTACTGGAATCTGATAGTATCCTTTACTCAGATCCACTTTTGAGAAATATTTAGCTTTATTTAGTCTGGCAAACAACTGATTTGTATCCGGCAATGGATCCACCTGTCCTTCTGTAATAGCATTCAGTCTCCTGTAATCTATACAGAGTCTATGTTCTCCAGAGGGTTTCCTTAAGAGTACAACACTGGAACTATACGAAGATTCACTGTGTGAAATAATTCCTTCCTTCAACAAATAGTCTATCTCTTCCTTCAAAGCTTTCTCCTTAGCAAAAGGAATCGAATAGGGTTTCATACAGACAGGTGTGGGGTCTATCAGTTTCATATCATATTCCAATAAGTTTGTATGCCCCGGTCGGTCCGTTAACACCTCTGTATGATTATCTAGAACCTGTTGCACTCTCTCTTTCTGATTTTTCGTTAAATGTGTACTGATTTTCACCTGTGCCGCTGTCTCACAGGGGTGTAATGGATATTCAAATGATGAAAGTGGTTCCTTTTTCATCTCCATGGCAATGGACAAGGTCAACAAGTGTGTCTCTTCCTGATTTTCTCTTTCCAAATATTTCTTCAGGAGATTCACATGATAGATTTTTTCTTTCCCCTTCTTATCTATTTTATAATTTGTTCTAGACACCTTCTCTAGAACTGTATATGGACCTTGCCATCCAATTTGTAACTTATTCTGACTACCGGGTAGAAGAAGCAGTACCTTCTCTCCCACAGCCAAATCTCTGTCTTTAGCTTTCCTGTTATAATAGGCAGCATGTTTCTTCCTGGCTTGTCTCAAATTTTCATTGGCAAGTTTCCAGCCAGTTTTTAAACGAGTGGTCAGCTCATTCACATATTGGTATGAGGATGTAATATTTTCCTCTGCCTTTTCATCAGTCCACGTTCTTAACAGCGCTTCAAGTGGACCTTTTATTAGCCTTCCAAATAATAATGTTGCCGGGGCCATTCCGGTTGAACTATGGGGTACCTCCCGATAAGCAAAGAGGGCGGCGTGAAGGTACTGATCCCATGTATCTGGTTTTTCGTGTGCCAACTTTCTCAGGATCGACATCAACGTGCCATTAAATCTGTCCACTTGGCCGTTCCCTTGGGGGTGGTACACACTACAATGGAAGTGTTTGGCCTGGAAGATCCTGAAAACTTCTTCTGTTAGTTTCCCCTTGAACTGAGAGCCATTATCAGTCAAGATTTGATTGGGAAAGCCTAACCTTGTGAAAATTGTGAGTAATGCCTCTGCCACATGCTTAGAGTCAATCGATGACAGGGCTACCGCCTCTCCCCACATAGAACAAGTGTCCACCAGAGTCAGAATGTAGCTGTTCCTTCTCATAGTTCGAGTGAGAGGTCCCACAAGATCCACGGCAACTCTCTCAAAGGGTGTTTCCACTATGGGCATTTCCCCCAGAGTTGCTGGTGCAGTCCAATGCTTGGGTGCTACTCGTTGGCACTCTGGACAGGATTTTACATATCGTTTGATATCTTTAGTTATCCCTGGCCAGAAATAGTGACAAGCTATTCGCTGTCCTGTTGCGCTGATCCCCATATGACCACTGAAGGGAATCGCATGCCCTAGTTCCAACACTTTAGTCCTATATGAAGTGGGAAGGACCAGCTGTCCGTGACCATTGGATTCAGATCCAGCCTTCCTATAAATCAGTTTGTTCTTCATATAAAATTCTCCCTTGCCTGGAGGTGTATGAGATTTGGGCAACTTCTTGAAACACGGCTTGAGTGTCTTGTCCTCCGCCTGTGCCTTCCTCATCTCATCTGGATGAGTATTTATTGGATTATCCTCCTCCTTTTTAGACTGTGATCTGGTCTGCACTGTTGCCAATATCACAGGTCTCTTGGGATTCCCCAAGAAGACATATCTACACCGCAATATCACAGGGTAGATTGGCTCATTTTTCACTGCTGCTTTTATGATTCCTTCCACATATCGCGTTTTCACCTTTATCCGGGCGACGGGAAGTGTCATGGTAGCTACATCCTTGGTTGCAGTTTGAATCTCCACTGTTTCTGTGGTGTATTGATCTGCCTGCACCAGGTGAGAACTCACAACGGAATCATAATCTAAACCTGTATCATATAAACTCCTTATGGTGACACCATTACAGATGACATCTTCACACACTGGGGGGTGGTATGGTTCCTGTAGTTCCTCAGGTTTGACCTTTTTTCCCTTTTTTCCAGATGTCATAGCAGCACAATGAGGAGGTTTCCTTCTACAATGGTCAGTGTCATGATTGTTCATCTTACAATTTTTACACCATCTCTTTCCTTGGTTGAAAGATTTTCTTTCATCATATTTCCTTTCATCGAATTGTGGGGTTTTATTTTTATTGTCATACCGTGGCCTATCAAACTGGTGCTTACCTTTGTTTTGATCTCTAGGATCAAATTTATTAAAGTTCTGTGGTGCCCTAAAATTATCTACCTGTTTCTTTTTATTACCTGATACCTCTGCCTGAGCTGCTTGGTACCTTTCAGCAACATTTAGCAACTCACCCAGCCTCTCTGCACCTTGTTCCATGAGAAACTTTCTCAGGTCTGGAGCCATGGACTCTCTTAATTGTTCTATAAGGATCATTTCCTTAAGATCTTGGGTTTTCCCCAGAGAAGTCCATTTCTCCAAGTGTCGTAAATTTATTTTGAGAGGAAGAGTCTAGAAATAGTAGTCCGGTTTAGAGTGTAGAATGATGATGAAAACTCAGTGATATAAATGTATAGATTAAATATGATGCTCCACAGAGTGCTGGAGGAGAGTAAAGACAGAGTATTTACGACAAATCGTTTCTCTCAATCTTCTCTTCCACTCTCCTGGTCAAACATTTAGTTGCCAGTTTTCCAGACACACGTCTGCGCTCACACCGATTTGTTGCTTCAAGCACTCAGACGACGTGGATACAGCTATATTAAACAAATAGGGGAAAAGTTGGGCTTTGGGTATCTCCAACACAGAACTAAATGAGTTTATGTGATTTTATTCACCTTAAACATCAATTACTAACAAAATATCAGGTATTACATAAATTATCATAAGTACACAAATGCAAATAACAAGTTTGGGAGGGGTGAAGAAGATTGGTATCGACTAAGCCCTTCCCGCTTATTAGACAAAGATAAACCCAGTCCAAAGATAGATAATATCAGGAACATAGGTACGTTAACCTAGCAGTGAATTTAATTACTCTGAAAGAGGGGTTACAATATTAGGTATAGGTGGTAGACAGAAATCCTGTTCTTCCCAATTGTTCTTCCCTTAACTAAGCAAATGAAAAGGAGGGGGTTTTAAACAGAGTTAACAAATTATCAACTATCCCACTTAAAGGAACAATGTAGGGTATACAGAAAAGATATATATTACCAGGTAAGCAAGTTAACCAAAATGGTTACACAAAAGAATTAATTTCCCGTCATTCATACACACTGTGCGGATCCACACTCATATACACCACACACTTACCGAGTTGCAGCATCAGACAATCCCTTAGAATGATAAACACAATAATTAACTCTTGACGTATGACAACTGTCTAGTCCTTCTATGTCCCGCCCCAGATAATGCGAGGATTCACTGAGAGAAAATATTCCCGCTTATCGCCGGACTTGAAGTTCTAAGAGTTCTTGTGTTTTATTATAAAGAAACGAGTCTATGGGATGGCACTGACGCGGTTCGACATAGGGGTGAAAAATGAGGTGATGGCAATATCCTTCACTGCGTGATGATAGCCACTGACCGGGAAAGTTTTTAATCCAGTGAGGAAAAACTAGGCTCGGTCACATTCAGGTAAATCGGTAATCTCTCACAATAGGGCAGTATATAAACTATCGCTACTGGCACTGTTCATCTTCCAGTTTATCTTACAGATTTAATTTGATGATAATAATCAAATGATCTTGGGTAGGCTTTCTTTCATGTAATTATGTTAGCTAGGCCGTACCGGACCACCACAAGATTTACTTTAAAAAAAAAATGTCTCATCAAACTGTCTGGAAGTTTAAGAACCGAGTATGGAAACTCTGAAAGATTTCGTTATTGCTGGGATTGCAAAAGGTGATCAATCTAGAGAAAAAGATAGAAAACCCATAACAACATAATATTCTTTAAAAATCAAATAATCTTCTAAGCGCGCGATAAATTTCCCGTTAAGCCTATTATACACTCGAGTATTTAATTATGTATTTAATAAACACTGCGCGAGTTCTAGTGGTTAAATCACACATCTATAAATATAGGACTTAACTAAATTTATTAATTATAAATTCCTTCGCGACTTTAAAAGTTAATTAAGCATTATTATCTTTTGAAATAATATAATAGATAGATCATTATATTTACAACTGGAACTATTGAGACGGTTTAATTTAATAGGTTTAAATTAACACAAAATCCAATGAAATATAATGAATGAACTAGACCACTGATCACTTTACACAATATATATATATATTACCGCTTTGCACAGAATAGAATTCACTGCAAATATGTATAAAATCCATGGGATGATCTAGCAAGAATTCAAATATCGCTAGTGCTTCTATCAAGTTCTGGCCAGCGAATGATGAAGTGTATTTCTAAGTGATCTGTATATCTACAACTGGAATGCAAGATGAGTGGGACATGAGAACTTTGACAGCTTTTTTGATCTCATGACTTTGGGGGGTCTGACCGCCAAATCCAAAGAGAGAAGCCGCCCCCTGGTCTCTCGTATCTTCGCTCGCTGCTTGCGTCAGCTTTCCCCGTTCGCTCTGGCTGCGATCGGTTCCGTGCTTAACACCGAGATGCGAAATCGTTTCAGGGACCACCACTGTCTTTGATAGCGCCGATAGTTTCCCCTGAAATCCCTCAGTCTGTCTCTTTGATCTCGTGCCGCATACTAAATGAGTCCCGGTCGGTTCGCTCTGGCGAAACGAAAAGTTACAACAAATGTTCAGGGGTTCTAATGTTATGAAAAGCTAAAGGTCCCTTTAAATCATCCATCATATCAGGGAAAATTCACTTGTCAAACTAGACGTACGTCACAATCGTCCCCACTTTTAGACATGAAACTATTTTTCATGTTTCATTTTTTGACAATGGAGGTGACCTGATTGGTGATTTTAGGATGAGTGGTATCTTCAGTTTGCTCTTCTTCCTCTGTAGACCAGTTTCTACAAAGGAAATCAGCCCCGACATTCTGTCTTCCCGGAATATATTCCACTTTGAAAGAATAAACGCTTAAAAGAAGCGCCCAACGCATGATCCTTGCGTTAAATTCTTTATTGGCACCAAGAAATGCTAACGGAGCGTGGTCTGTTTGCACAGTAAAAGATGTACCATAGAGAAACTCATGATGGCGTCTGATACCGTCAATCAGAGCGAGACATTCTCTTTCGACTACGCTGTAGTTCCGTTCAGCTTTATTTAATTTCCGACTGCCATAGGCAACTGGAAATAGCATGTTTAGGTCACTGTCATCGGCTTGAAGCAGTGTTGACCCGATGCCCTGAGCTGACGCGTCAACTCTCAGTACAAAAGGTTTCTTGAGTCAGGCAACCTCAAAATGGGGTATGCAGACAACTGTCCTTTCAAAGTGCTATACGCGTGTTCGCACTTTTGATCCCATATGACCTTATCAGGACAACCTTTCTTTGTGAGGTCAGTCAGAGGTGCCGTCAGTCCGTTGAAGTTCTGGATGTACTTCTGATAGTATGCACATAATGATAGGAAGGAACGTACGTCTTTCTTCGTTCGGGGTCTTTTGGCTGCAGCTATTTTCTCCACGTTCTTCTTAATAGGCCAACTGCATCCGTGAGAAATAGTGTGCCCCAGGAAGTCTAACTGTTCAAACCCGATGAGACATTTGCTAGGTCTGGCTGTGAGACCCGTTTCCTGTAGTCTCCTGAGGAGCATAGCAACCGTAGCAATATGTTCTTCATAGGTTTCCGATGCAATTAATATGTCATCCATGAAATTATGGATGTGGGGACTTTGCAAAGGTTCTAGAAGCTTCTTCATCATCCTGGTGAACACTCCTGGTGCGTTATGCAAACCGAACGGCATCACGTTAAATGTGTAATGTCCTTCACTAGTGCTGAAAGCTAACAAAGGTTTAATTTCCTCCTTGACTGGTACCTGATAATAACCTTTGCTGAGGTCAATCTTGGAGAAGATCTTTGCTTTGCTGAGCTTGGTGAACAACTCAGAAACAGTTTGGAGAGGTTCGGGCTGGAATTCCGTTACAGCGTTTAGCAACCTGTAATCAATGCATAGCCGAACTTCCTTATTGGGCTTCTGCAACAGCACTACGCTCGAGCTGTAAGGAGATGTAGACTCACTGATAATTCCTGCCTGACGCAGCTTGTCTATTTCTCCGCGAAGTGCATCCGCTTTAGCGTACGGGATGGGGTAAACTCTGGTTCGAACAGGGGTCTCGTTTGTTAATTTCATATCAAATTCAATGAGATTTGTTCGACCACGTACATCCGTTAAGACTGCACTGTACGGTTTTAGTAGAGCCCTGGTTTCTGTTTGTTGTTCTGGTGAGAGATTGTCGCCGAACTTGACATCTTTAAAGGATTCTGTGGGTTGCAATGGATACTCCATGCAACCATCATCATCTTCCTCGTCTTCCGTTGCTATGGCGACAGCCAGGAGATGCTCGGAGGATGGCACCGGTCTTTCCAAATATTTCTTTAGCAGATTTATGTGGAAGACCTTCTCCTTTCCTTTGATGGAGATCTTGTAATTGGTACGTGAGATCTTTTTAAGGACGGTAAACGTTCCTTGCCATCCGATGCGAAGTTTATTGCTTCCGGTTGGAAGTAGCAATAAGACTTTCTCCCCTGGTTGTAGTTCTCTCTCTTTTGCAGCTTTGTTGTATCTTTTAGTAATTTTAGCGCGGGCTTTCTTAAGGTTGGTGGTAGCTAGATCCCATCCTAGCTTTAGCCTTTCCTTGAGCTCAGATACATACTTGCTTGCAGAGACGACTGTCTCGTCAGCCTTCTGGTCGGTCAGGGACCGAAGTAAGGCTTCTAGTGGCCCCTTAATAGGTCTGCCAAATAAAAGTGTAGCTGGCGCAAAACCCGTAGACGCTTGGGGTACCTCTCGGTAGGCGAATAAGGCAGCCGATATATATTGGTCCCAGTCTTCCGGTTTCTCCTGACCCAGCTTACGTAACATGGTGGTGAGGGTACCATTAAAACGTTCCACGAGCCCATTTCCGGCCGGATGGTAGGGACTTGTGTGGATATGTTTGGCCCTCAAGATCTTAAAGATCTCCTCCATTAACAGGCTACGGAATTGGGATCCATTGTCCGTCAAAACTTGTTGAGGGAATCCCAACCGTGTAAAGATTTGCACAAGGGCTTCTGCGACATGCTTGGAATTAGTGCATGGTAGCGGTACAGCTTCGGCCCACATAGTGCAAGTGTCGACTAAGGTCAGGATGAACCTGTTCCTTCTTTTGGTCTTTTCCAGGGGACCAATAATGTCGACAGCAACCCGTTCAAATGGAGTACCCACTATTGGCATTTGCCCCATAGGTACTGGGGGTGTCAAGTGCTTTGGTGCTACCCGTTGGCACTGGGCGCAGGATTTCACATACCTGACAATGTCAGAGTTCATTCCTGGCCACCAATAGTGGTTTTTTATTCGCTGAATAGTGGCGTTTTGTCCCATATGTCCGCTAAAGGGAAGAGAGTGCCCCATTTCTAAGATCTGGTTTCTGTACTGCGTCGGTACTAGGAGCTGGTTATTCCCCGTGTCCGGGTTGCCCGTTCTACGATACAATACACCATCCTTAGAAAAGATGTCTCCGTTATGTCTGGGGTCCTTAGCCATGGGCAGTTTTTTAAAGCAGGGCGCCAGAGTAGGGTCCTTTTGTTGCGCCTCCTTCAGTTTATTCGGCAACAAGTTTGGCGCAGGCTCCCTCTCTTTCTTGGCTTGCCCTCTTGTGGTTACCGCTGCCACAATCGGCTCCTTAGGTCTCCCAATGACCACATATCTACATCCCAAGATAACTGGGTAGATCGGATCATCCATTATGGCCGCTTTAATAACTCCTCTGACAAAGTCAGAGTGTATTTCTACCAATGCGATAGGAAGCGTCCTGGGTGCATCACTCCTGAAAACTCCACTAAGTTTGACGGTTTCCTCTGTCTCCTGACCGGGTTTGACTAGGTGCCTTGCGACAATACAATCAAAACTTAATCCAGTGTCAAAAAGACAAGTAGTAGAGGTACCGTTCAAAATTACAGTTCCTCGCGTTGAGGGTCGGTCCCCCTCAGGTTGAGAATCACTGACATTGACTCTACCTTTCGAATCTGTATGCAAACATCCGACGCGGTTTGCACCGGTTTGTTTGCCCTGATCAGACGTTCCTGGTGTAGGGGTCTTCCCTTTTCCTTGACCTTGGTGGCCGCGCTGCCACGTAGGCTTGTTGGGTTGATCAGAATTGTTGTTGTTGGGGGGGGGGGGGTAAATCTGGTTTTGTAGAATTTCGATTTTTCCTGGGGAGGTTTCTGGGTATTATTATCTCGTTGGTTAAAATGTTGAGAGGAATTGGAAGAATAGGATGACTGCTCTAGATTCTGTTTTCGAGATGGCTCATCTGTGGGTTTACGTTTAGTGCTGGGAAGTTCGGCCATTGCATTGCTATAGCGTTCGGCTTTATTGAGTATGTCTTCAAGCCTGACTGCCCCCTGTTCCGCCAAAAATCTACGTGTTTCATTCGACAAAGTGGATTTTATCTGCTCCACAAGAACAAGTTCGAGGAGTCCCTCATATGAAAGAGGTAGGTCAGATAATTCAATGCACTTGTCAGATAACCCGTGAGACGTGAAGAGAACTGGGGAAATGTTTCCGTGCTCTCTTTTCGGCTGTTTCTGAACAACTGCAGAAACTTTCGGGCAGTCATCTCAAACTGCTGTAGTAAGGCCTTCTTCAACATGTCGTAATCATGTTGATTCGGTCCCAGCTTTGTGTACACGTCATAAGCATTGCCTTTCAGTGACGTTGAAAGTTTGAGCGCCCAGCGGGTACTCTCTACCCCATAAAGATTCGCGAGTCTCTCGAATTTTTCTAGGTAGCTGTCAATTTTTTCGTTAGGGCTAGGAAAAGATTCTAAAGAAAACGACATAGCAGTTAATTTGGCAGATTGAGTACTGAAGAGGTCCATTGATTGAGACTGGGGCGAAGACGGCTCTCCGTTAGTCGAAGTAGAGGCGCCCCGACTCTCTAGAGCCTTAAGCGCCAGTTCATGTTGTCTTTCCTTGTCTCTCTCTCTCTCTCTGCGAGTTTCCATCTCTGCTTCAATTTTCTTCTGTCCCAAAAGACGTTCTGCCACTTCTTTCCTCTCAGCTTCGGCTCTCTGTTGCTCCGCGTCATATATTTGCAATTCCTGGTTGATAAACGCGTTTGCAGCTTCTGCATCTAATCCTGCCTCTTTCGCTTCCAGCCTCAAGATGGACCTCATCTTTATCCTCTCTGCCATTGTTAAAGAATAAGATGAAGTATGCCTAGAGAACTAGTAAGAAGAAACGCGAAGGGGAGGAACTCTGAACCGCTACGAGAAAAAAAAACACAAGTATAAATTTACCTGTGTTACCTCCTACCTGTACTGTGCAAACTTATCGCTGCTATTATCTGGCAATTAAAGCTCTAAACGCAAGCGACTATGCCACTAAATGGTAAGTTACACTGGAAAAGAATCTACTTTTACTAACAGTAGAGAAAAATTTATATTAAAACAATTTAAAAGGAAAAAAAAATTTTCCCCTAAATTTTAAATCTCTGACAACAAACTCCGTCCCTAAAGTCAATTATTGAGATGAGACGTTGTTAACTTAATTTTTAAAATCAGAACAATCCGTCTTTAGCTAAGCTCAACTCTTGTTAACTTCAAAAACCTTTAGTGACTGTAAAACAATCCCGCAATCCCAGCAACTCTTACAAAGAAAGAAATTGAATTATCTCCGCCAGAGGATAATTATAATAGCAAATATTTTTGTTTATCTGTACTTTCTACTGCTGTGGAGAGAAAACAACCTGTAAATATGCTGTGTGGACAACCCAAATACTTAAAGGACGTTTGTCTAGGGGTGTAATTATTTATTTATTTCCCTAATTCACAAAGACAGATCATTCACACTCTACCTAGTTAGACCCAGACTAAATCAGACTCAAAATATATTTAACCCGGCTATGCGATTACCTCAAATGTAGCTCAAGATCCCAGAACCAGCCCACAAATATGTGTGCATCAAATGTATCTCAAAATTATCCCGGCGAGCCAGCCAAATATTGTCGTAAATTTATTTTGAGAGGAAGAGTCTAGAAATAGTAGTCCTGTTTAGAGTGTAGAATGATGATGAAAACTCAGTGATATAAATGTATAGATTAAATATGATGCTCCACAGAGTGCTGGAGGAGAGTAAAGACAGACGTATTTACGACAAATCGTTTCTCTCAATCTTCTCTTCCACTCTCCTGGTCAAACATTTATTTGCCAGTTTTCCAGACACACGTCTGCGCTCACACCGATTTGTTGCTTCAAGCACTCAGACGACGTGGATACAGCTATATTAAACAAATAGGGGAAAAGTTGGGCTTTGGGTATCTCCAACACAGAACTAAATGAGTTTATGTGATTTTATTCACCTTAAACATCAATTACTAACAAAATATCAGGTATTACATAAATTATCATAAGTACACAAATGCAAATAACAAGTTTGGGAGGGGTGAAGAAGATTGGTATCGACTAAGCCCTTCCCGCTTATTAGACAAAGATAAACCCAGTCCAAAGATAGATAATATCAGGAACATAGGTACGTTAACCTAGCAGTGAATTTAATTACTCTGAAAGAGGGGTTACAATATTAGGTATAGGTGGTAGACAGAAATCCTGTTCTTCCCAATTGTTCTTCCCTTAACTAAGCAAATGAAAAGGAGGGGGTTTTAAACAGAGTTAACAAATTATCAACTATCCCACTTAAAGGAACAATGTAGGGTATACAGAAAAGATATATATTACCAGGTAAGCAAGTTAACCAAAATGGTTACACAAAAGAATTAATTTCCCGTCATTCATACACACTGTGCGGATCCACACTCATATACACCACACACTTACCGAGTTGCAGCATCAGACAATCCCTTAGAATGATAAACACAATAATTAACTCTTGACGTATGACAACTGTCTAGTCCTTCTATGTCCCGCCCCAGATAATGCGAGGATTCACTGAGAGCAAATATTCCCGCTTATCGCCGGACTTGAAGTTCTAAGAGTTCTTGTGTTTTATTATAAAGAAACGAGTCTATGGGTGGCACTGACGCGGTTCGACATAGGGGTGAAAAATGAGGTGATGGCAATATCCTTCACTGCGTGATGATAGCCACTGACCGGGAAAGTTTTTAATCCAGTGAGGAAAAACTAGGCTCGGTCACATTCAGGTAAATCGGTAATCTCTCACAATAGAGCAGTATATAAACTATCGCTACTGGCACTGTTCATCTTCCAGTTTATCTTACAGATTTAATTTGATGATAATAATCAAATGATCTTGGGTAGGCTTTCTTTCATGTAATTATGTTAGCTAGGCCGTACCGGACCACCACAAGATTTACTTTAAAAAAATGTCTCATCAAACTGTCTGGAAGTTTAAGAACCGAGTATGGAAACTCTGAAAGATTTCGTTATTGCTGGGATTGCAAAAGGTGATCAATCTAGAGAAAAAGATAGAAAACCCATAACAACATAATATTCTTTAAAAATCAAATAATCTTCTAAGCGCGCGATAAATTTCCCGTTAAGCCTATTATACACTCGAGTATTTAATTATGTATTTAATAAACACTGCGCGAGTTCTAGTGGTTAAATCACACATCTATAAATATAGGACTTAACTAAATTTATTAATTATAAATTCCTTCGCGACTTTAAAAGTTAATTAAGCATTATTATCTTTTGAAATAATATAATACATAGATCATTATATTTACAACTGGAACTATTGAGACGGTTTAATTTAAGGTAGTAGACTACCTTGTAGGGTAAAAAACTCAAATTTTCCTTTCAGAATCAAACAACCATGGGTATAGTGTTAGTATGGACTTAACATTTTTGTCCACATAATGACCTCATTAATTATGCAAATTAGCTATCCAATATGGCCGCCGTAGTGAATAAATTATACACCTTTTTTAAAACATCATAACTATGTTATTTTTACAAGGATCTGACTGAAACTTGGCAAATTGAATTAGTATATATAGCTTGAGGTTTTGACCTAAAATAACAGATATTGACCGAAAGGTTGATTTGTAATGAATTTTCAAAATTTATATTTCTTGAATGTTTGATATTTGTGCCTCATTATATATATATGCATGATGGTCATAAAACTAAAATTTTGAATTCAATTGTATCCATTTTAGGTCATAATCTGTAAGATTATATGATAACCAACTGTGTTAATTTTCATGTCAATTGAATGTACAGATCCAGAGATATCTTGTTTCAAAGATCACCAATTATGCTAAAAAGACAATTCCGAGAAAACAAAGTGTTGCTGTCATTTTCGACGGAGTCATCTGTCAAGTTATTTGCTTATGTTTGTATCATAAGTATAATTGTGTCTTTACCTGCGATGTCAGGTTGATTAGGGGTTGTCTTCCCTTGTTTATTCATTAACCTTTATCAGAGGTTGACATTGGGAAGGTTTTTTAAGCGGGAGTGAGATATACTTCCGGGAAGCCGGGAGGTCCTGTTTTTCTGAAGGGACCAAGAGTCCATTGTTTTTCGGGGAGAATCTTCGAAGTAACTGCTATGGCAGTTTTCCCCAGTGAATCTCTGTGCGTCGGGATGACGACAGAATTCCTTGTGTAGTTCTGAGGATTCATTTACCAGGTAATACCGAAATTATTACTGTGTAAAATTACCTAGGGTGAACAGCAGCTCACTGATCCGTCATTTCAGAACTTATATATTTGTGCTCAGGTATTTCCAAGACTGTGTAGTCTCTGTATGTCCAGAAATCCAGTGCATTATTGTGGGAGTCCATGGCGGAACTTCTATCTACAATAAGTATTACTGCAAATTTTAAAACAGAAGTTCACGGCCGACGTCAGAACGAGCCTTGAGCTTTCGGCTATTATACTACAGCCTGATATCCATTGGCGGGAGTGCAATTGCACCTGTCTGTTAGGTAAACTAAGGTCTGACGCGTTTTAGTCAAACGCCAAGGGCGCACGCTACGTTAATTATTGAAGAACTTTGCTATTGACCATGCACGTCTATTCTGATGTTTACCTTTTTGAATGCCAAATGTATACCTATCGATGTCAGGTCAGCATGACCTTGTTACACTGACTGTTCCTGTTGATATTATGTGTGTTCCCGTCAATAAATGTCTTGAAACATGCCTGCAGTGTCAAAGCATCCTTGATTACTGCATGCGAGAGTATGGGTTGCAGGATCTACATCTATACGAGCCTAAACACATTCGCGTCTTCATTCGCACCCACACTCAAAATATTCTTTCCTACGTAAAGTCTTGTGCCTTGATCACCTCAACAAGAAAAAAAAGACAGTTACACAAAGAAAAACAGAAAAAGAACTCACAAAATGAAGTTTAATGAGCTCCTGTTGAATAAAGGTCTCCTTCTACTGCAGCTGCAGTGTCTATGAATCCCATTTTCAGTGCTCTCAGGGTCTTTCCATTGCAATGTCCTTACTTGCTGAATAGATCCTGTGCAGCGTTCTCCTGTATGCTTTCTTTGCCATGCGTTGACTTGTGTTCATGTATATCGAAAAATTCTGCAATGCACTGTGGCCTTTCCCAATAGAACGCACAAATGCCACCATTCGCACATTTACTTCTTTGTTTGTGAGTAGCTGAAGATGAAACATCAGAAGTATTGAAATTGGCAGTCCATTCGCCACTGTTTGTGCGCTTGATACTGATTTCATGACAAAAAGCCATTCCGAGTCTCTTCGACGATCTCACAGGTCAGTGAGTACTGATAACATTTGTCACATCTAAAGTTAGCGCATAAAAACCCAAACAGTAGTTTTACATCCATAAGGATAAACCCATTTCCTTTGTTGTCATTTTTAGCTTGTCCTTCACTTTCTTGGACCTTTATGACCTTTATTTTCTTTGCTGAGGAGCACAGAGGTTTTATAGCGTCACTATCGACAATAGGTGTCTCATTTTCAGGCAACGGTTTGTTGGTGTACACGCCTCCCAGTCTTTGTCTTATTTCTCATTGTGAACAAAAGAAGCTCTGCTAACTACTATTATACAGAATCAGTATAAAACTAGCAATAAATAGAGTTGATGTTGGTGAAAATGCACTATGCATGTAACAAATGTTGAAATTTACGATCAAAGCTTTCTAGACACACACTTTTGAAAAATTCACAAGAAATCATTGAGTGATTCCCCGTGGAAAAGTTATAAATATCTTTTTCCTGTTGCCTATGTATAATTATAATTTCGCAGTTTTACAATTACGCACCTTCTTGTTGGGTCATTATTCACATGGTAACCAACTATAAACATTGGTTGCTATGCAAATCACTCAAGGGGGCGTGTGTAGAAAAACACTGATTCCTATCAAACTAGAGTATCTCTAAGCTTCTATGAATTATTTTTAGTTCAAGAACATGTTGACGATGATTTAAAGCATGAAAATGAAAATTGTTGGATTTTTATTTTTTTTAAGCTTTTCTGGGTATACTTCTACCTTAATAGGTTTAAATTAACACAAAATCCAATGAAATATAATGAATGAACTAGACCACTGATCACTTTACACAATATATATATTACCGCTTTGCACAGAATAGAATTCACTGCAAATATGTATAAAATCCATGGGATGATCTAGCAAGATTTCAAATATCGCTAGTGCTTCTATCAAGTTCTGGCCAGCGAATGATGAAGTGTATTTCTAAGTGATCTGTATATCTACAACTGGAACGCAAGATGAGTGGGACATGAGAACTTTGACAGCTTTTTTGATCTCATGACTTTGGGGGGTCTGACCGCCAAATCCAAAGAGAGAAGCCGCCCCCTGGTCTCTCGTATCTTCGCTCGCTGCTTGCGTCAGCTTTCCCCGTTCGCTCTGGCTGCGATCGGTTCCGTGCTTAACACCGAGATGCAAAATCGTTTCAGGGACCACCACTGTCTTTGATAGCGCCGATAGTCTCCCCTGAAATCCCTCAGTCTGTCTCTTTGATCTCGTGCCGCATACTAAATGAGTCCCGGTCGGTTCGCTCTGGCGAAACGAAAAGTTACAACAAATGTTCAGGGGTTCTAATGTTATGAAAAGCTAAAGGTCCCTTTAAATCATCCATCATATCAGGGAAAATTCACTTGTCAAACTAGACGTACGTCACACCAAGTATGTCTCTAACCGTGCAGAGAACTGGTGATAGGTTTCACCTGACAGTAGTTTAGCATTCCTAAATTTCTTCCTATCAAATTCTGCGTTCTTTTCATATCTTAACAAAAGAGCCTGCTTAAGCATGTCATAATTTTCTTGATCACCTCTGTTCATTTTGGCAAAAACTTCATAAGCTGCCCCACGAAGCCCTTGAGATAACTTTAAGCTCCACCTTTCTCTTTCTAACCCATACGTGGTAGCTAATAATTCATATCTATTTAGATAGCTCTCAATATCATCGTCTTTCTCAACAAAATGATCTAAATGAAAATGCATAGCTGAGGTTGAGGCTCCCTGACTAGCAGTGACATCAGAGGTAAAGGGACTGACACCATTTTCAGGAGCATGGCCTTGAAACTCAAACTCCCTTAGTCGTAACTCGTGCTCCCTTTGTAATCTCTTCTCCTCCTTTTCTGCTTCCCTCTCTGCAGTCCATCTTCTTTCTTCTGCTTCCAATTTCTTAGCCTCAGCTCAATCTGCAGCCTCTTAATTTCTTTTTCAGCCTCTATCTTTCTTTCGGCCTCTTTTTCTAATCTTCTTTCTTCCCGTCCAATATATTTGTCACATTCAGCAGTGACATACGCAATCATAATTTGCCCGTCCATTCCTAACTCTTTCGCAGTCTGCACAGCTGCAGATCGAAATTTGGCCAGGTCCGCCATTTTCTAACAGGTAAATGTATAAAATATTTAACTAAACAATACAATCTGTAATTAATTATCTAAGGACAACCACAGGCACTGAGAGCTCAACCTTATTTAATTCCACCCAAGGATACCTTTTAATTCTTATTATTCCCAATATATATAATAGGAGAAAGTTCAATATCCCGGGAGCGAGACCCCAATATATGTGGTAAAGTGGTATGTTATAAATCTTATAGGGGACTTAGTGTACTGACTGAGATCAGCTGTGAAGGTATCTGTATCTAATAAGTGTGATGTATTACAGATGACCTTACTTGCTACCACATTTATACCTCAGTCAGAATTATTCTGGAATATTGTGATGCCTACGTTAAATGTCTAGGGTTATGAAAAGGATGAAGTGTAAGTCACAACAACAACAGACAGATAAACAATTTATTTTATTCCACAATACTTTACAACACTGTGACACTCACACACATATAACACTCTATAAGACTATCTTAAATGAGTCAAGTGTTTAAGTTTTCTTACAAATATATGTATTAATTCTTGTCAATAATGGATATCCTGATTCAACTACACAGTGAACCAGGAATCACAATCAAATGTAATTACAAGTAGTATGTACACAGTTTATATATATGAACTGTGTATTGACATATTTTATTATTATTATTCTATGTGTGTAATTTGTGCAGTAGTAATATGAGGTAAAACTGGTTTTGTTCAAGCTTTGTTGTTGTTTTTCATCATGACTTCAAGTGTTTGATTATCTTGGAAATAGTATTGGGAAAAGTTCACAGTTCCTGTCATTTGCACCAATTAATTGTCACTCTGTGTTTAATAAAATGTCAATTTTTGAGGGGGCATATAATGTTGAGCTACTCTGGCCACAGAAGCTTATCTTTCGTGATGGCGGCAGGAAAAGACTCCTCTGCTCGATTGCTTCCTGTGTTCTTGAGACACCTCACTGGTCACTATCTGGACCAAGGAGTATGCTGTCAGCCTCTGGATTCAGCAAAACTCAGAGCAGGTGATGCTTCAATAACTTAGGACCACGGTCCCTGAAACAAGAAGGTTGTACCTCCTATTTCAGAACTAATTTATAATCTATTTCCAGACTGAACACAATACATAACAAACACTGAGTTCAGAGCGGTAGGCCAACTGCCAGCTTCATCTGAAACAATTTACACCAGTATACTCCTCCCTAATGGTTACTACGCCTCTGCAATTCCAACATTAGTTTCTTCTAGTCAATAAGATAGGTGTCAGTGTACTGTTTGGCAATTCCATGCAGTTTTACTTTTCTCCGACACCTTCTGTTCAGGTTGGAGCAATATTTAGGCTTTGCCTCATGTTGGCTACTGAACCACACACATATACATACATAAATTATCAATTTACATTCAATATTCATTAAAAAGATATCAAATATTTCAAGCTTACCACAATTCATGGAAATAATACACAATTACGTTGACTGGCAATGAATATGGCACAAACTCCGATCTGCCCTGTCTCAGGCTTTTATTTAGAAAAATATGCACTGGTACTCCCCTGCATAGGATGCTGTGCCAGTGCTGGGAAGAGACAACTATTCCTCAAGACATGCGAGATGCCAAGATTGTAACACTGTATAAAAATAAAGGAGACAGAAGTGATTGCAATAACTACAGAGGCATCTCTCTTCTTAGTATTGTTGGTAAGGTTTTTGCCAAAGTCATCTTAATGCGACTACACAAGTTAGCTGAGCGCATATATCCAGAGTCACAGTGTGGATTCCGAGCTGGCAGATCAACAACAGACATGATCTTCTCTCTCCGCCAGCTTCAGGAAAAAATCAAGAGAGCAGAAAAGACCATTATATATCGCCTTTATAGACCTCACAAAAGCATTCGACCTGGTTAGTAGGGATGGACTCTTTAAAATCCTCCTGAAAATAGGCTGCCCTTCTAAAATGCTGGAAATGATAAAGTCATTCCATGACGGCATGAAGGGAACAGTCCAATATGCTGGAAGCACGTCACAGCCCTTTGATATACGAAGTGGCGTTAAACAAGGCTGTGTTCTGGCTCCGACCCTCTTTGGAATCTTCTTTGCCTTACTCTTGAAACATGCATTCAGAGATGCAACTGAAGGAATATGCCTTCACACTAGGTCAGATGGCCGTCTGTTTAATCTTTCAAGGCTGAAGGCAAAAACAAAAATCAGAAGGGTCACTATAAGAGACTTGTTGTTCGCTGATGATGCTGCAGTTGTCACTCAAAGCCAACAGGAGCTTCAGAGCTTGATGAATCGCTTCACTAAAGCATGCAAGGACTTTGGCCTCACAATAAGTCTAAAGAAAACGAATGTGCCTAGTCAGGATGTGGGTGCTGCACCAGTTATCACTATCGATAACTATGAATTGGCAGTGGTGCACCACTTCACATACCTAGGGTCTACCATCAATGACAAACTCTCACTGGATACAGAAATCGACAGCCGCATTGGCAAAGCTGCAGCTACCTTTTCCAGCCTCACATCGCGTGTTAGGGGAAACTCTAAACTCACAATGAAGACCAAAGCTGCGGTATATAATGCCTACGTCACCAGCACACTCCTATATGGCAGCGAGACCTGGACGACCTATGCTAAGCAAGAAAGAAGGCTCAATACCTTCCATTTGCGGTGTCTACGCCGCATCCTCGGCATCTCGTGGAAAGATAAAGTGACAAATGTCGAGGTGTTGTCACGTGCTGGCCTTCAAAGTATGTATACGCTTCTTAGACAGCGCAGACTTCGCTGGCTTGGCCATGTTTGCCGCATGGAAGATGGTCGCATCCCAAAAGATATCTTCTACGGACAATTAGCAGATGGCAAGAGAACAGTTGGGCGACCACAGCTGAGGTTCAAAGATGTGTGCAAGAGAGATATGAGGGCACTGGACATGGATCCAGCAACATGGGAGGATGAAGCTGCCGATCGCACTGAGTGGCGATGCTATTTACGGCGCCACCTCAGATTTGGCGAAGAGAGGCTCACACAAGAAGCAGAGGTGAGGAGAAAACGTCGAAAGGAGCACCAGGAAAATAAGCAGCTGAGGGCTGTCACCTCAGGGGCGCATTCCCATAGTCAGTTATGACTGAAGGGGCTATTATTATTATTACTCAACGCACTGTGTCTTAGTAAGTTTATTTCAAAGTGTGGCACCGAACTGACGCTCCTAATTGCCTATATTGGCGGGTCTAACAAATCGGGCCATGTTTACACAGCTTTTCAAAAAAAGTACTCCTACTCACGTTTCCCTAACAACAAAGAATTAGTATTTGTAGCCCGACTAATCGTGTTTAGCCTTACATTTACTTCTATCCAATCAAATAGGATTTTACATGGTAGCCCATTTCCCGCAAAATAGTGGTTCCAAAACATGCCACTGTGCGATTATTATTTGGTGTTGTCTGACACCCTCACTATTTTCTTTTGGCTATAATGTGTTAATTCCTAGACTATTTGCGTAACACTTAACATATTCTTTGTCAGCAAGTCCTAAGGAACCCAAATATATAAATTTAATGGGGCTAAGGGGCTGCGTTCAAAATATGCATTTTCTTCTAGGATAGTCGTGCTGTTGCCACCTCCTCACTTCCAAACTTTATGGTGTCTGCTGTACTGTCATACTAATGTCAGGATTTCAGACATAAAACAGTAGAATGTCAGGTTTCCTTATAAGCATTTTACAGGTTTTTAAACCTAACTCTCGTATGGGTAGTGTTTTTTTTTTATCACTGTCGATTTGAAAAAAAGTTAGTGCTTGTGGCCTTACACGCGTGATGGCATTAATTTTGTATCGCGAGACGCGTGTTAGGGTTGCATGCGTTCCGGCTTTCAGCCCTCCCTCTCTCTATCCTAATTCCATCTGTCCTTTCATCACGCAGTGTATAAAATGAAATTAATGGAAGTATTAATTTAGGTCATTACGCAGCTGGCGTATCTCAAGGTTTTCTTAGAAATGCAGTACACGTTTAATTGTAGAAAGCGTGTAGTGATGCAGTAGGCTTTACTATCAACGTGAAACGTTACAATTTGCAGACGAAGTATAAAAAGGGGTTTTTATTGTTCAACTAGCATGACGTTCTATTAACACAGGCGTACGCTATTGGAAAGCACGGGTCTTTAACTATTTCTCTTTCCTTTTATTGAATTTATGTGTTAGGCTTTACATGTACCTTTTAATTTATATATGTGTATTTAGAATGTCTCACGACAGTACCAATAACAACACACAGGACATCTACACGTACCACTATCTACAAAACAGAACATCTACATGTACCACTAACTACAGACATCTACATGTACCACTACCTACAAAACAGGACATCTACATAAACTACTAACTACAAACAGGACATCTACCTGTACCACTAACTACAGACATCTACATGTACCACTAACTACAGACAACTACATGTACCACTAACTACAGACATCTCCACGTACCACTATCTACAGATAGGACATCTACACATACTGCTGTCTACAAAACAGGACATCTATATATACCACTAACTAGAAACAGGACATCTAAATATACCACTAACTACAGACATCAACTTGTACCACTATCTACAAACAGTACATCTACACGTCCACTATATACAGATGGAGTCTACACGTACCACTATCTACAGGATAGGACATCTACATATAACACTATCTACAAAAAGGACATCTACATCTATCACTGTCTACAAAACAGGACATCTAAACCTAACAATAACTACAAACGGGACATCTACACGTAAATCTAACTACAGACAGAACAGTTACGCCTGTCACCAACTACAAGTTGGACAACTACATGAGACAATACGACCATATCCTTCAAGAGTACTGTAATATGCGGCTAATACCAGCTTGTGTATTGGTCTGGCAATCTCATCATGTAAAACACACTACTGCAGTAACCACCGCTACAATAGCACATGAATACTTTTTTGCAGGTTTTTCGCAAGGGTTCATAGTAAAACCACTGATACGTATTCAGCCAGGACATCCTCTCTGCTCCACCAGTGAGACGTGTACTTCAAGTATATTATCCCTGTACACTCAGCGATACGTCTAAAATCAGAAGATCCCTCCTATCCAGCCTTGTGACCGCAGCGTAGGTAATTTTCTTTGCCCTTTGTCCTAGTAAGACGTATTCTTTTATTCTTTTGATTTTTGTCCATCATTTGCCACACCCTCTTATTGAAGTCCTTCTTATTTACGTATACCCTTAACAGCCAGTAATTCGTACACTACCAGAAGATCCTTCCTGTACCATCAGTGACATATGCACTACCAGAAGATGTTTCCTGCACCATTGCGACGATGCACTTTCACATGTCAAATCGGGAATTATATTTGGAGAGATTTGTCGCGCAAAAATGCATCGGAGTGTATACGTTTTGCGTTGTTACGTTGTGATGAGTGTTGTTTACACTGGAGATGAGAGAACATTATTCAGGTGTCTTGTGTCAAAGGAATAGATGGTTGAAACCTAAGAAAAATGTGATGAATTTGTATGGAAACACTAGATGTCAGCAGTGGTGATGCAATTGTTGTAGAGAATTAGCCTGTGGTCTAGGAACTAGATAAAATTACATTATGTATGCAGTTCACTGAGGTGTTGACTTTTCGCATGGCCAAAATATTTTACCATGAAGGAAAGCGAAAGAGAGGCCGACCAAAAACAACCTGGCGGAGAACTGTAGAGACTGAGATACAAAGAATGAACCAGAGCTGGAACACTGTACAAAGGATGGCCGCCGACCGAGCGAAGTGGAAGCAGTTTGTTGCAGCCCTAGAAGACGCTACCAGGCGTGATGGCCACTGACTGCTTTGACAGTCGGCGGCTAAGGATCAACGACGAAGAAAAAGAAGAAGAAGAAGATGTAGTTCAGTACATGATATATAATCGAATAAAAAAATAGACGATGTGGCTGTTGTAGTTTTTTAACTAGGACTACTGAGCCTTTCACTCTTTTTTGCCGCCAATACCAAGTTGAAGACTCCTTGGTATTATCTACAATGTAAATCTAGGCTTTTCCTGTGGCTTTTCTGCTATTCCAAAACGTGTAGAGTCATGAGCTCCAGTTTCTCCAGCTGGACTTGCATTGGAAGGATCATCACATCTGGTCCCAAACCAGGAGGAAGAAGCACGTGGCATACTGTGTATTCTCCGCCATCCTAGAGGGCTATCTAAATATTCAGAGCTAAAATACTCGTACTGTGCTCTGGTTCTTGGCTTTCCCAAGGAATCGTCACGTCCTACACATAGCAACTTCTCAGCTTCCCCCGCTGCCAACCATGGGGCTCATAGTAAGATCCTCCTGCATGCAGCCAATCAGGTAAAAGCAAGTGTTACGTCTGGGGCTCAAGTGACTCCTCCAAGCTTAGTGTTCAATGCTGGGTTCTCAACATGTTTCACCACAAGGGTAATCCCTGGAAGTGTGTGGATGTTTCACCTAATGAGGGTCTAATTAGCCTCACAGACAGGGGTTTACATCCACATCCAAACACTAAAGCATTTTTCAAAGCTGGTGGTCATATAAGGATGGCTCAAGATATGCCTCCGTGCATAATTAGACATTGAAAATGTCTTACTTGTATCATGAATATCGATGTTTTGCATTTTAATGTAGGAAGATGTCTGCCTATGGTTGCATAGTGTATTGTGACAATGACATATTCTGGACCTGTTAACGTAATGAAATATTGGGTCGAACTGCCTGAGCTGTGATTACGCTATTAATTGATTGGGAATTAGTTGGCTATTTGGACTGTTTTGTCGACCCCTAGCCAGTTGTTTTGCCTGAACATCATACGTTGTATTACCGTCTAACACAATCATCCTGATAGCCAACTGGTGCTCCTTAACAACCATTAGACTCGGAGTGGCTAAGAGGTATGGCGTCCGTCTCGAATTCTAAAGGTACTAGGTTCGATTCCCAGTAGAGGGAATATAATTTACGGAAATTTTCTTTCAGAACTAGTGGTTCTATTGATGTCATACTCCCCCCTGATCTTCTGGGTAGTGAGATTGGATGCCTAACCTCGGATACAGACGATAAAATAGGAGGTCCTGTGTGCAGGTTGTGCACGTTAATAATCCAACGGAAATAGTACAGAGTAGGTTATAACGCCGCTGCCCTGGAAAAATTTAAAAATTAGAAACCTACCCATCACAAAAATATTTATAGAATATGTGACTCCTATATACACACATTGAGACTGTCGCCGGTGCTACAGAGTTCGTGCACTGTACTGAGATCCTCCTTGTGTAGTCTAAGGAGGAGATCAGAGCACTGATGGAGTTTCCCGTGTGCAATAAAGATAGTTCTTAAAACCAAAACCAAAAAGAACCATTAGTGACATACTGTATGTTCTAACAGTAAATCTTTCATGTACCTGTAGTGATATAAACACTGCTAGAAGATAGTCCATGTACCACCAATAATATCTTTACACTCAGAAGTCCCTACATATATAACCAGTGATAAACAAGCCAGCAGTGGTAATATGTACTATGGGCTGAGATGCACTGGTCTAGACAACTCACATTTGCGTTACTTTCGACCTCACGCCAAATCTGAAATATTTGGTGCACATGAGGGAGATATTAATGCGAATATAGATATGAGAAAATATATAATACTATATATATTTATATATATATTCCCCATATAGTTTCCAGGGGTCTCTGAAGAGACAAAGAATATGCCTACTGCACCTTCTGACAATCGTCGTACAAGATGACTAACATGAGATTGTACAAGGGTCACGCAACCTCATCGTGTAAAACAAATTGCCCCAGAAACCACAGCTAGAAGCGCATGTGAATGCTTGGAGGACCTGCTGCAGTGGTGGCTCCCTGCTCCGTAAGGAGAGCAAATGAAGATGATTTTATTATATTATATTAAGTTGTTAGATTATAGTAATGTTATGTTATATTATATTTTATAGTATTACATTATATTATTTTACATTACGTTACGTTATATTATGTTATTTTTAAGCAATTTGTTGTTACGAAATCAATTTTGGAAAAGCAAATAATAATAAATCGCTAACAAAGAAAACAAATCATTTCTTCGGTAGTTGTGAATCAAAAGTATAGAATTAAATTTTAAATCCACATCTCCACTTCTAACGCTCTATTTTTTTATACTA
Source organism: Oreohelix idahoensis (assembly GCA_024509875.1). Taxonomy (NCBI): domain Eukaryota; kingdom Metazoa; phylum Mollusca; class Gastropoda; order Stylommatophora; family Oreohelicidae; genus Oreohelix; species Oreohelix idahoensis. The sequence continues at coordinate 17,075 of JAMPIV010011831.1, read as the reverse complement.
CAAAAAAAAAGTATGCGAAGGTAGGATTCTAAGGAAAACAAAACATATATATTCATAAATGTAGAATTAACCGGGTTGTAATATTGTATAAATGATGGGACAGGACGTTGCGAGAGATCAAATGACAAAAGTTGAATGTATGATCGAAAATACTAGACACCATACGTCTTTATTATCACCCATCAGGGACTGAACATGATATTGTGTTTCCGTTAAATCAGCAAAGTCATGATTGAACATTCCAGAGACAAGTTCTACAATCTTCTTCTTCTGTCATCTACTGCTTTTGCCTTGAAACATCGCATATGGAGTTCATTAGTGGTTTCCGATCCGAAGCCCACATTGCGGATTGGTGTCTTGACACGTCATGTTCTTTTTAAGATGTCAGTCTTTCCTTGGTCTAGTTTCTTCTCGTTCATCATCTATCACGTGATTTGCATGTGATATTGGTTCATGAGATTCATCCTGACTATTTGTCAAGTAAATTGTGTTCTTTGTGTCTCAACATAATCCTTCACCCGAACTGTCATTTGGTAGGTGAGATACGACGGTTTTTCATGAAGTTTTTTTTTTCTTTAGTCTATCATCTTTTCACATTCAGTTAAGTTTTCTTGAGTCCATCTTATTTTCTCATTAAGTAATTGATTATTTTTTGAGCTTGTCATCTTTTCTAATTAAATTACTTGTCCCTAAAGCAAAATATCTTTTCTAGTTAAGTAAATTTCTCGAGTTCATCATCTTGTCTTATTGTTACATTTCTTGCCTTGAGTTGATTACCTTTTTCTCATAATGTTATTTTATTCTTGCGTTTATCACTGATGAGAGTTGCGCGCGGTGGTTAAAACTCTGCGATTGACCAGGTGGATAGAGTTCCAACACTGTCGCGCATTATAGCTGTGTTAGGAGGCCCGTTGTTGTGTTGTTGACGTCAGACTGTTTTGGTGTAAGGATTCTTGAGTGCTTCGGGTGTTATCTCATTGATTGAGTATAAATAGCATCATCGTCCAATGAGAAGCGATGTGATAATGTATTCATATGTATATGATCCGTACTTGAAATGAATAATCTGGATACAGATGAGATGTACATGGATCTATATGGAATATAATTATATACGACATCACTACACGTGCACTAAGATGTTATTGTTTACATGGACCGAGGCCTGATCCTGAGTACACTTGAATGATTTGCAGTATGAAGTAGTACAGTAATACCTCTTAAATACTATTGCAAAACTGATGAATTATATTTTTCTCTTGTGAAGATCATAATTGTATGAATCGTCCTCCAAGAGCGGTGTCATTACTTGATTGTTTCGGGCCCTTGTCATTACATGTTACGAGCCATCGTTAATGTTTATTGAAGCCTACACCTAACAAAAGAACCAATACTAAAGTCTTTAACAATCGCCTTATCTTATAAAGTCGTAGGTCACGTGATCTCATTATTTCTCACTTAATCATTTTTATCAGACAGCTCTTATAAAAGAGATTATCTTTCTTTCTTAATCGTTTGTTAGCATCCATGTTTGTCATTGCGCGTGTAGTTCCCATGAGTCTCTGAAGAGATACAAGAAAGAACAGAGCTACTGCTTCATCAAGCATGTCGTACATGGCGACTAATATGAGGTTGTGTATGGGCTGGTGTGACGACACGTCTGTGCGTGTCCTTTTGTGTGATCTCTCACACCTTCAACCCTCCGGCAGTATCCTTTCTTTTTCTTCATTTTTCTCACTGATCGCTTTTATTGGCGTAAATCATGCCTTTTCATTCGTTATTTTCACTATTTTGCTCTGTGTTGGACACAGCATGGGGAATTCTCTAATACGCCCCTCTCCTATGGCAGTATTTGCTATGGGAGTAATGCGTATCTTATTTTTTCACACTCCACTCCCAGACTGTTGTTAAGATTCGTGATGCGTGATGCCATATGATGATGGATGGTATCCGCATGTCTGGTTTTGTGTAGTGTGCAGATGTGTTCAGTCAAAACAATGTTCATACAAAAATAACAGGGCAATCCACATAGGACGTCAGTAAACTCACGACGTATAAAGTCAATGATTCTTGAAACAGCCGTTGACGTTTTTCTTCATTATTTATTGTGGACGCCACAGTGACAAAATGGTTACGCGAATATGTAGACACATCAAACAGTCATTATCACAGCAACATTCAATACAGCAATAGACGGTAGACAGCATTACAATGATGAGTCAGGTGCATGTTATATTTCATAGTGCTGTAAATGTAGTCAGGTGGAAAACTCCATCCTTTTCTATAACAGCCAGGAGATAACCAGATGTATGAGATCAGTTCACTCTCCTTAGTCTGACTTCAGCAAGACAGACACGTCTGCCGAAGTATAAATAATGTCCTCAAAAATATCCTCTAGATAACAAAGGTTTTTCAAACCTAGTTCAGGTAACCAAGTAGCAAGTAATAGTCCTTGGGACCTGCATCAACCGATGCAGCACCATACAGCGACATGTGAGCTAGGAAAACATCTCGTGACGACGACTTTCGAAGACAGGCTATGAGCCAGAAATCGTTCACGACCAAAAATCGATAGAGTTAATGAAAATGTTAATTTACCTTGCTTTCATGAAATACACAGAAATATCACGCCTCCCGACATGTGGGAAACACTAGAGGTATTATCTCGAATAAACGAAATATCCATTAAGAGGACTACACATTCCTGACAGAACAAAAAATAGCGGAGATCCCCTCTTCAACGAGGCATCTCTTTCGCCATTCCAAATCGCTCACTCCACTAGTGGTGGGCGGAAACCGATCGACCAAGAAGCAAGACAAGTCATGCGCAGTCCAGCGCAAAATGACCACAGCTCAAACTTAACTGCATTCGATACCAACGCGAGAAGACAAATGCTTACCGAGAAAAGTAACTATAAATTTCAAGCAGTTGTTGCCCTTGCGTTATAAAATAGATATTGTAATAAAATGATGTTGCGAGAATTTATCACGCAACAATTCGCCAGGTTTGGTGACCCGGCCAGCGATAATATGTTATCGCCTAATCCGTCTGAACACCTGTGGTAACGTGTCCGTCAAACATTTGACCCCATTGGGAAAGCGGCTGATCCTGTTGACACCAGCCGGTATTGTGATCAGATGAAAAAAGACCACACGGGCTGTCCAGACATTATTCTGGCGTAGGCACGCAGATTATTCCGACAAACAGAGCTGTGCCGGAAGTCTTAGGTAACGATATGACATCACTGTTGTAAGAGGCCACGCGTGTATATTAAATTTAATATTTTCAAATACGCGTGGGATGAGTAATGATAAATTTCCCCACCCAAACAGTGCTAGATAGATTGGATTGGTTCGCCAGAATCTATTATGATTTGATTGGAACTTTCGGCGGAAACACAGCTGAGATTTGAAACTAAGGATTGTGAGATATAATCTAACAAACTCGGAGTCACAACACGATAGACTGCATCGCAGCGTCAACTAAACACCTCCTACAAGCCAGAAGAAAGAGGATAGGACGTACAGTTCCACAACTATAAGTACCAGATCGAGTATTGGGCAACTTTGGAATTCACAAGTAAACCCGCCATTTTAATACAAGACTGGAAACTTGGGAATTCTGGCACAAGAAGTCATAAGAGGAATTATAGATTTCCAGGCTAAGTGTTTCACCCGTCATAAGAGGAATTATAGATTTCCAGACCAAGTGTTTCACCCGTCATAAGAGGAATTATAGATTTCCAGACCAAGTGTTTCGCCCGTCATAAGAGGAATTATAGATTTCCAGACCAAGTGTTTCACCCGTCGTAAGAGGAATTGCTCAGGCTTAAGTGATTCGAACAGCATCTAACTACAGGGCTGTGGGTCCATTCTAAATCTGTGCCAGGAGACGTGTGTATTCCCAAAATTGTGGGTTCGTGGTTACAAGACATCAGACTTAAGTACTGAAGTTCCTACGCCACTAGTGGGAGAGAAGAGTATCACCACCACCGGCCTACATTGGACGAGTTACGCGGAGAAGTGTACTCATCACCAAAAAGAAGTGACGGAGACCACAGCTGCAGGACTCAGCTGGAGTTAAGTTGTGTGTAACAGTCTACAGCAGAAATTACGGACATTCTTATTAACGAGCTACCAAAACCTCAATGAGGAAAAATTTAATATAACTTTCACCACCTTTAATGCTCATTTTAACTTGTTGAACTAAGTGACTATTAAATTTGTTGTATGTTATTTAAAACTAAACAATAATAGTTTATTTAGTTTATTTGTACGAAAGCAAACGTGTGAGCCAATTTTTCTTGATAAATATATATATAAATAAAGAGCTCATCTAAGGTGGTAGATGTCATGTTCCTTAGCTCTTAAACTCCTGACCAACGTACTGAGCGTTGCAAAATTCAACGCGCCGTGCCCGCGCAACGCTCAGAGCGTGACAAAAGAATGCTCGCTAATAAATGCAGAAACCTAACCATGTAATCAAATCCATGTTTTCTAAACCTTACCGGAACTTCCGTTAGTGTAATCCGTCCATTTTAAAGAGCAAACACGGAGATCATGATGGTGATGGTAATTTTGATGATCATGATGATGATATTTCACATTCGTAACAGAAAATTTGACTAAATATTATATTTATTGACTGTTATTAATCTATGTATTTAGTAATGCCTAAACGTTTGAGTGGGCTAATAGACGCCATTTTGGTTTTGTCAGTTTCTTTTTTGATCTCTCTGTCCAAATTTTGTCTGACGTGAGTTTGGCGCCATGATACTTAAGCTCACTCACAACAAATAAAGAGGCAATATAAAATCTAGGAATTAAAAGAGAATTAATGAAGATCAAAATAGACAGTTAATATATTTTGGCACATTTAAAGCCATGACACATTAATGAAGACCATAATAGAAGGCAGAGTTGAAGGCAACCGTGCTTGAGGAAGACAGCGCTATAAGTGGGGAGATAACATCAGGAGATGGACAGTACAGAGTAAATCAGTGTGCGCCATCAAGACAAGAGATAACATCAGGAGATGGACAGTACAGAGTAAATCAGTGTGCGCCATCAAGACAAGAGATAACATCAGGAGATGGACAGTACAGAGTATATCAGTGTGCGCCATCAAGACAAGAGACGTAAGACGTGAAGATCCATTGCAGCCGACCTTCGATGTGAAGATGGCACCTGATGATGATGATGGCTCGTTTAGTTTTATTCTTCTTCTCTTCTTTGATCCTTAGCTGCCGACTGTCAAAGCAGTCAGTGGCCATCACGCCTGGTGGCGACTTGCAGGGCAGCAACAAACTGCTTCCACTTTGTTTGGTCGGCAGCCATCCTTCGTGCAGTGCCCCAGCTCTGGTTCATTCTTTGCATCTCGGCTTTGAAAGTTTGGTTCTACCAACCGATTTTGCTCTTTCAAGATGTTTTATTTATTGCTAATATTTATGTTTTCCTCTTTGACAATCTTGAAGTCATGCTCTATACAGAGAGTGGAAGGTGCGTTGCGTTTCTGTGTTCTTTGTGACAATCTTCAAGTCATGCTTTAGACACAAGTTGTTAAAGATAAGTAATATTGAACAACATGTATGTGTTTTCTGTGTGATGATCTTCGGATCATGTTCTAGACAGCTGGTATAAAGCTAATTAATATTTAGCAATATTTATGTTTTCTCTGTGACGACCTTCAGGTCATGTCCTCGACACCTGGTGTAAAGATAAGTAATATTCAGTGACAAATATGTGTTCTTTGTAACGATCCTCAGGTCACGTTCTAGACAGCTAGTTTAGAGATAATTAATATTTAGTAACATTTATGTTTTTCTTGTGATGATCTTCAGGTCCTTTTATAGACAGTTGGTGTAAAGATAATTAATATTTAGTAATATTTATGTGTTCTTTGTAACGATCCTCAGGTAACGTTCAAGACAGCTGATATAAAAATAGTTAATATTTAGTAATATTTATGTTTTCATTGTGACGATTTTCAGGTCATGTTCAAGACAGTTGGCGGAAAGACAAGTAATATTTAATAATATTTATGTTTTCTTTGTTATGATCTCCAGACAGCTTGTGTAGAAATAAACTACACTGCTTTTTTGTACATTGTATCTGTAAAATATACTAAGTCATCTTTTTCGTAGAGAAGATTTCAGTACAAAAGTTTATTGCTGCCCCCCCCCCCCATCCCCCCCACCCCCCCCCCGTATTCTTGTTTTATCTAGAGAAGATTTCAGTACAGAAGTTTATTGCTTTCCCCCCCCCCCCCCCCCCCCCCCCCCCCCCCCCCCTTTTTTCTCCCCCCCCCCCCCCCTTCTCCCAACCCGTATTCTTGTTTTACCTAGAGAAGATTTCTGTACATTAGTTTATTGCTGCCCCCCCGTATTCTTGTTTTATCTAGAGAAGATTTCTGTACAGAAGTTTATTGCTTTCCTCCCCCCCCCCCCCCCCCCCCCCCCTCCCAACCCGTATTCTTGTTTTACCTAGAGAAGATTTCATAATATATGTCTATTCTTGTTTCCCGTATTATTCTTTTACGTAGAGAAGAACAGAAGTTTTTGTTGTTATCTCCCGTGTTGATCTCATATTTTGTTTCATAAATTTTAAAGAATTCGTACTCTAGAGCAGACTTTAAATTGCAAAGTTAAAGAACGAAAAAAAGCGAATTGAAACAAATATACACCAATGGGAACAACAAACTTTCCCCGAGATATGAGCAAAAAGCACCAGACATACATATATGAATGTTTTCATCTTGCTGGGATAAATGTTAAAAAACAATCACATAAGATGTCAATGAAGCTTACACTTGTGATAAAGTTGACAAATTTATGAACCGTGGTGTTTTGGGATAACAATTTAGGGTTCCCTGTATAAATAAAACTTAGAAATATTGCGAGAATTTATACGCCTTACGAGACAAATATTACGTAGGATCCAATTGAATTGTGAGATTCTTATTTAGCATTTCAAACTGTACAAGGACTAAAGATAAACAGATCAGATGAATAAGATATAAAGAAGATGGTAAGAGCTTTATTAATAATTATTATCACCATTTCTATTTCCGTTACTTAGTATGGCAGGTGGTCTCCAGGAAGCCTGCAGTATATCATTAATTGGTTCTTACAGTGCAATTTGTTTTACATTATGAAGTTGCCAGTTTCATGCAAAACCTCATATTCGTCGCCTCTTACGACAAGCATAAGGAAGCTCTTGCACTTCTTCTTCTTTGATCCTTAGCCGCCGACCGTCAAAGCAGTCAGTGGCCATCACGCCTAGTGGCGTCTTGTAGGGAAACAACAAATTGATTCCACCTTGCTCGGTCGGTGGCCATCCTGCGTACAGTGCCTGAACTCTGGTTCATTCTTTGCATCTCAGCCTCCACAGTCCTCCGCCAGGTTGTTTTTGGTCGGACTCTTTTTCGTTTTCCCCCAGGGGTCCAAAGCATAGCTGTTCTTGTGATGGTATTGGGGTCTCCTCTGAGGACATGACCAACCCAGTTCCAGCGTCTGCCAGCTATGATGGTGTGCATGTCATCTTGCCTGCTACGAGCAAGCAGATCCCGGCTAGCGATGGCACTCGGCCAAAAGACTCGGTGAACCCCCTCCTAGGCATGCTGTGTGAAAAGAGGACAATCTCGACATTTCCCTCTCTGCAACTCTCCAGCATTCCGCACCATAGAGAAGCACAGAAAGCACACAGCTCTGATATAATCTTAATTTTGTGCCCGTGCTGCACTGGGAGGACCTCCAGATGTTTTCTAGGCCAAAGAAGGCCGTTCTTGCCCCATTCACTCCGATGTTGATGTCCTTGCCTGCCCCGCCGTCTGGTGTTACTATGCCTCCTAGGTATGTGAAAGCATCTGTCTGCACCAATTGCCTATTCCCCACTGACATTGGCCCAGGGCCACTCACACCGAGCTCCATGACCCCAGACTTCTTTAAATGATGCCCAAGCCCACCTCTTGCACTATTCTGTCTTTATCTCCTTAGAAGGAACTAACCGGCCCATATGACAGAATACCGAGTATGTTTATACAGCATATATGGACATATGATACTACGCTCTTGTAATGACATGGGCACGATACAGAATACTGAGTATGTTTATACAGCATATATGGACATATGATACTACGCTCTTGTAATGACATGGGCACGATACAGAATACTGAGTATGTTTATACAGCATATATGGACATATGATACTACGCTATTGTAATGACATGGGCACGATACAGAATACTGAGTATGTTTATACAGCATATATGGACATATGATACTACGCTCTTGTAATGACATGGGCACGATACAGAATACTGAGTATGTTTATACAGCATATATGGACATATGATACTACGCTCTTGTAATGACATGGGCACGATACAGAATACTGAGTATGTTTATACAGCATATATGGACATATGATACTACGCTATTGTAATGACATGGGCACGATACAGAATACTGAGTATGTTTATACAGCATATATGGACATATGATACTACGCTCTTGTAATGACATGGGCACGATACAGAATACTGAGTATGTTTATACAGCATATATGGACATATGATACTACGCTATTGTAATGACATGGGCACGATACAGAATACTGAGTATGTTTATACAGCATATATGGACATATGATACTACGCTCTTGTAATGACATGGGCACGATACAGAATACTGAGTATGTTTATACAGCATATATGGACATATGATACTACGCTCTTGTAATGACATGGGCATGATACAGAATACTGAGTATGTTTATACAGCATATATGGACATATGATACTACGCTCTTGTAATGACATGGGCATGATACAGAATACTGAGTATGTTTATACAGCATATATGGACATATGATACTACGCTCTTGTAATGACATGGGCACGATACAGAATCGTACTAATATTACTGCAGGGACAGATACGCCGGCAGAGAGAAGATAAATACTAAGAATAAAAAACGATAACATTATTTAAATGGCCAGCGAGTACACGGGACAAGATAACAGATATCAGGATACACAAAGTTATCCCTGTGGAGAGGCAGTGTCGAAGAGTTCCTGTCTTTGTCTTGTGTAGTCGGACCTATACTGTATAATAGGGGAACAACAAAAGTGATTGCTTTATAACAGGCTGGACTGCCCATGGTAAATTTCCGGTGTTATGTCTTGCGGGTCGCACTAATGACCCGTAATCGAAGCATCATTTTGTGGTGATGCCTAGATGGCAGGGAGGATAGTGTGATTTGCTTGCATAGCTAGGCGGGGTTGTCGCACGGAAGGTCCTTGTTTCGAGTCCTGGGTAAGCCACTCACGTCTGTTGTTTTTCTGTTGTCTAGTGTTCTACTTCTTTATTTCTTACGAGTGCCTGAAAACATACCTTTATGTTTGTCTAATATTTATCTACAGTTTCTACAGGAAGATGTTCTTTGAAGTTTTTTTGGTATTTGAACCGCTACGATGTTCGAAATCTGCCGACTGACCAAAAAAAAGAAGAACGTATGAGGATCGGTGAGAGGGAAAAGTGGGACCGTCATTGACACACAGACATTCATATACGGCACGATGATTGACAGACGAATGGACAGATGACAAACAGATAGACAGACGGACAACTAGAGGAGCTGATAGATGAACGGACATACAGACAGATGGAGAGAGAGAGAGAGAGAGAGAGAGAGAGAGAGAGAGAGAGAGAGAGAGAGAGAGAGAGAGAGAGAGAGAGAGAGAGAGATAGAGAGATTAACATTGTTTCACAATTCCATTCAAGTTTTTTAAGATTGCCGCTTTTTTTTCCATGGAAATCGACCCTTGTAAAATGAATTGTTATAACAGACGGGAAAATTCTGTTCGCCACACTGATTACAGTTACTTACTTTGTCCTGTCCACTTTTGTCATGAAGCATTTAGGGGAGCTAAAGTTGTCGTTCTTGAGCTATGTGTGTTGCATTAGCTGGCGTCAGTCCGTGTTCGTGTTAAATTTCTGTAATATTATCTGTACATCTTGGTCTTTCTAGCGCTCTACAACAACAACAAAATCACTTTCTATGGTAAACGAGTAGATTGGGCTCCATAATATTAAAATAGCCGAACTACTTCGTTTTCTGTCTCTCTCTATTTTTGACGCAGGATATAGTTCCTACAATTTTTCTTATGTTACCTTTTCTTAATCTGTCTCTCCTGGTAACAATAATTGCTCTTCTTAAGCATTTAATCTCGCATGATGTTGATATCCTCTCCTGTGCTTTACTCGAAGACCATGTTTGACTCTCATAGTATAGAGTTGGTAAGAATTGTGACATGAAAATTGAGTCAACCCTGATCGATCCACTGTATTCTCATCGGGGCCCCTCACTATTTGGGTTCAAGCAACGATCGAACGTGGATATCTCTCGCTGGCTAATTAAGCATGCACAATTAAACACGTAGAAGCCAGGTCTCTCTATTGCCAACTGTCCGATTCTTAGTTTAGCCATGCCTCGTGTCTTTGTTTCAAGCACTAATAATCCAACTATTCATAATTAACTGTCTTCTCTTTAAAAAAAAGGACGTTTACCTGCTGTCAGATTACGCCATCACGTCAGCGCTTGATCCCTGAAATACGGGGAGGGCGAGGCCACGGGTTTTGTAGTTTCTAAAGAGAGAACGGTTCGTTAATTGCAGTATCAAGTGGTGTTAACCACTCACCGGCTGCAAGCCCTTTGATCGTGTTCCACGAGACGCAAATTTGCTTACCTAGGGAAACGAACATAAAAGCTCGCTCGCTAGGGAAACGAATCTACGGTAGGCTTTGGTGTGATTTTTGACTTTGATTCAAGAATTGAACGACGAATCTACGAGAGGTGTGAATTTCCTCATAGGGGAGGGAAAAATCCGCCATTTCATATATATATATATAGTCATGCTCATCAAACTCAGTTGTCAGTTTGCTATCAGGATTTCTTGAATGGTCTAGCTCGCATTTTTGGAGTCTTATTTATCTGGATTTCCTATAGAAATACGTGGAGATTTATTTCAGTTTCTTGTGCTGCGGTAAATAGCATCAAAGTGATTTAATTGTTTAAGTTTCATTATATTTCACTGGGATTTTTGTGTTAATTGAAACGTATTAAATAAACATGTAGCAAAATTCTCCAGCGGTAAAGATAAATCTAATTACCCGCTATGTCCCCAGTGAGAGATGCTTCAAATAATTTATAAGCCGCTAGGCGATTGATAATTGATGTAACGCAATTTAATTATATTCATACGTGTGTACTTTTCTACACGACTAGCGTTCATATTTCGTGTTTTAAACCGTTAAGCTAAACTAGACACTCGCGGTTTTTTAAAATATAAATATATAATTAAATACCGGAGTGGTTAAAATAGTCCTACCTAAAAATTAACGTGTGTCAGGATATGATTTATAGTATGATTACATGTTTATCTATTTTCTATATATAGGCTGGTCATACCTTGCGTCCTAGCGTTTCTTATGGTCTTACTGACTTTGGTTCTTACACCATCCAGCGATTATTGTGGTGGTTAAATCTTCGTGTTGTGACCCCTATGTGGTCCACCTCTCCATCCATGAGAAAAGTAAAACCAAGAACTTTAACAGTAAGCCATTTTAAATGATAACTGGAGAAGAACAATTGCCAGAAGCCATTCCATAAATATTACTGATCTGCTGTGGCAGAATTTATATCACTATTTTTTGCACATGACAGTAACCGTTTTCCTACTGGATTACCCCCCTAAAGAAAACTCACTGGTCATACTCTGCCATCACTTCATTGAACAGCCGAGGAGTATCATTTTTCTAAAGTTCTTTTTTCATCACGTCATAGAGTGTCTTAGCTACCAGCGACGAGACCCCACCGGACCAATATATCTTTATGTATATATATTTTCAATTCTGATGTAGCGAAAGGTTTTCCTATTATGATAATAGTGGTAGAGCAGAAGTAGAATCTCTCTCCAGAAAGTATGAAGTTCCAGTGCCCGAGAAGTACACTGGTATCACAAGTGAGTTACAGCTGTGAATACTCTGAGCTGGACAATAGATTTAGGCTTCAGAAGTATAAGTTGCTACTTTCGCTATCGTAACCCTATGTGATAATATAATTAAATTTGAAAAGGTAACTCAAAATTTAACAGTTAAAAATTTAACAAGTCAAATGAATACAATTATCCAATTTATTATGTACATCTATCATCATCATCTCAACCCATAACCCGTCATGGGTCGTAGGGGTGCCATGGTAGAAGCATCAGCAGACAGGGTCCTCCACTGCTCTCTATTCTCAGCAATGCGTACAAGTGTGGAGAAACCGTGTCCTGCCCATTCTTTGATGTTATCAGCCCAGGATTTTCTTTGCCTTCCTCTTCTCCGTTTACCTTCGACTGTTCCCTGGAGGATCGTTTTCGAAAGGGAGTCATGACGAGTTACATGCCCAAACCAGGCAAGCTTTCGACGTTTCACTATTGACAAAAGTGGTTCTTGATGGCCTGCATAGGTGTTTATCTTCTCTCTAACATAGACATTTGTTTTGTGCTCTTTATAGCAAATGCGCAAAATTCTTCTGTAACATTTATGCTCGAAAGCCTGAATCCTTCGCTCCGTATCTGCAGTGAGTGTCCAGCCCTCACACCCATACAAGAGAATAGATAATACAAGTGATTTGTATAATTTGATCTTCACAGGAAAAACTGATGTTACTTTTCCAGATCACATTCAACCTTGTCATGGCAGCTGAGGCCATCTCAAGTCTTGTCTTGATTTCTTTATTTGATCTTCCATCACTACATATAGTGGACCCGAGATATTTAAAGGTGTTAACTTCTTCTAACGTTTGCCCATTTAACGTAATGTTGGTCGGAACATGTTTCTTATGGCTATTCACCAATATCTTGCTTTTTTCTATATTAATTTCCATCCCATATGTTCTTGTTACTTTCTCCAGTCTAGAGGTAAGGTCTTGAAGTTCTGATTCTGTTCCAGCTATCAGATCAATATCATCAGCAAAACGTAGATTACACAGAGGTCGGCCTCCAATCGATATGGTTGATTTATAATCGTAGAGAGCCTCCTGCATAATATGTTCTAGATAAATGTTAAAGAGCACTGGTGACAGGATACATCCCTGGCGAACTCCTACAGTTGTTTTGAAAAATTCTCCAATGTCATTGCTTGCAAAAACAGCACTGCTTGCGTCCTTGTATAGTGCTTCAATGATATCTATGATGTTGGTATCAAAATTGAATTTTCTCATTATTTGCCATAAACCTTCATGCCAGACTCGATCGAAGGCTTTATCTATATATTCTTGTAATGATAAATGGGTGTTAGAAGATGGTAAAATGTATGATTATTTACAGTTACAAATTAAAATAACTAACAGAAAAAGTCTTGGATTTATCTTCCACTGAATTTACAACAAAAGGATTGTCACATTATCTCTTGCCATCTAGTTGTCATCATTAGACAGTCGTTTTAGAAACTGCTCACAGGATTTGTTGGATGGATACAAAGAAACTCAACTTTAGCCACGTCTGCTCGAGGTTCCTCCGACACACTCGAGTACGGAAGACTTTCCTTCAGCCCGCCCTATAACTATGGGGACTAAGGTGTTGAAGTTTGGTTGACCTCTAGGCTTCAGTGAGCTGGATCAACTTCTTCAAGTCTTTAGTTTCTCGATCAGGAATGATCATAAACATTGATCATAAAAACCTGGAACAAGAAGTAATAGGTGGCCATGTTGTTCCAACAATCTCACCACCAACTACTGTTCATGATGCGACCATGTCTTCAGTGTTTGTATATAAATGAATGAATCATGGTAGTATGTTACAGAGATAGCATGATAAGATAATGTATACTGTGCAGAATTAACAAATTACATGAATAAATCATAGGTTATGATACATGGGTACGATATAACCTTTGCCTTCCACTTATGGATGTCAAGTCACTTATGTACTTGCTGGTATGTCGTAAGCTTCCAGGCAAGAACTAGTCATGATATATGTGGCTAACCAATTAATGGTTATGCTTCCTGACAATGCCGGTGAAGGTTATCTCTGGTTAGCGTCATTCTCTTTTTTATTATATCTGATACAATCAATCAGAAATAAAATCTGAAATAAATGATATTATTCATACATATATCTTTAATAAACTTACATACCCTCTTAGGATCTATAAGCTCACGGTGAGATTATTTTGGTTGAAGTTATTCTGCCCTGCATGCAGCGTGAAAAAATAACTTTTCTTGCAGATACTGTCTTCCAGTTTCTCACTTTGGCTTCTGGATTTGGTGTGTGTGATTTTCAACGCGTCCCCCTGTCCTTATATTTCAGTCTCTCGCGCGTACGAGAAAGCACCTCTAAAAGTCCCAAAAGATTTTCGTTTCATCTCCTGGTTTGAGGCTATTTGAAGCAATCTGTGTTTTTCCTGTACTTGTTTTTTTCTTCTGTTCACTACACACTTATATTCTTTCGTCCTTTCTATGTATCATTTCCTTTTCCCCATATGAGGCTTTCATTACATATAAGTTTTATACAAATCCGTTGAGGCTTGTTAGTGTAATAAATCTTTAAAGATTATTAGCTAACTTTTAGCCGATGTGATGAAGGTGAAAAATATTAATTATCTTTAAAACTATTTATATTTGAATAATATCCTTTTGGATATAATTCCAAGTCTATCTCCTTTGTTGAATTATTTTTATTTAATATTATTCCAACCGGGCGTTCTCCGGTAGTTAATAATTTAATGTCCAGTAAATGCAAACTTTGAAAGTCCGCCATTCATTCTTATTAGCTATTTCATCATTCTTCGGTAATACTGTATGGCTTTTAACCGTAAGTCACATTTCCCGTCTACTACAAACTTCAAAGAAAGACCGCCGCGCTGACCTTGCGCTGTTGTGTGTGTGTGGGAGTCGCGCTACACATTTTTTTTCCACAACAAAGCAAGAGTAACCAAATTTCGCTACATCTGAGGACCGTGCCACCCCATAGAACCCTTACCCCAAACATTAATTTCAGTGAAAAGAGGAATATCCTGGAACAAATAAAGTAACGCCTCGATTTCAGCGACTACGGAAAAATAGCCGACAGCAAACCCCGTCAGTCTGGGGCTGACATAGACAAAGCAAAAGACTCTGATTACCTTAATTTTCTTTTCCTTGCTAACATCAGTATACTTAATTTCTTTTTCGGTGTTTTTTTCTTTCCCTCCCTAATCTGCTTCGTTATCACTATCACCTCTGCTCGGACGGGACAATAAATTTCTCAGACCTATCTCATCAAAAATTACGACAAGAATATACTATTTACCACTTGTTGTTTAGTTTCCATACTGATATGTGATATCCCCTTCTTTGCCCTGTTTCCATCTCTTGCGACAGGGACGTGTTTTGGACTTTAAGATGCCTTATTACAATTATATTTTCTTTATATTTCTTTCATATAATTTTGTTATGTTTCTTATTATCGAACGATTCTAAAAAGGTACATACCTTTCAATGAAATAATGCGGAGACAAAATGTAGCATAAAGTAAAAGGTGAAAATGACAATAGGGATATGGCACGAGTAGGCAACCGGTCGATCTTGATCTGCCGGTAGACCCCAGGGGATGATTTGGTAGATCTTTAGGTGAAGGAGGATAAAAAAGAAAATATTTTTAAGCTGAGGAAATTTTTGGACTTTCCCTCCAGCACTTGAAAGCGCGATATCCCCAGGATTAAAGGAATATTGTCCGCGTTCCTAGGAGAAACCCACTAGCTAGCTTGCTAAAAACTCAATTTGTTTGTGAACTGCATCAGTTATGAACGCGATTTTTTTCTTTTAAGAGAGGGTAACATTTGGTAAAACATCACTCAGTTTCAAATGTCCACTACTCTTTCCATGAAATTTGAGGAAGCTGATCGTACAACAGAGATCAAAGTTAACATATTGGCTGGACTTATTTCAAATGTGAAATTATTTTTTTTAAAGTATCATTTTAATCTCAATAATATTTTGGTTTGGTTTGGTTTAGTTTTAAGGAATATCTTCATTGCACACGGACTACTCCATCAGTGCTTCGATCTCCTCCCTTAGATCACACAAGGAGGATCTCAGCACAGTGCACGAACTCCGTAGCACCGGCGGGAATCCCTATCTGTGTATATAGGAATTATGCATTCTATAAATTATTTTGCAGTGGGTAGGTTTCAAATTGTTAAATTTTGCCAGGGCAGCGGCCTGATAAGCCTACTCTTTACGATTTCCAACTGCCTTGGGATTTTTAACGTGCGCAACTTGCACACGGTACCTCCTATTTTTTTCGCCCTTATCCGAGAAGGCTAGGCTTCCGATCCCATTACCCAGGAGACCGGGGGGAAGTATGACATCATTAAGACCACTGGTACTGAAACAAAATTTTCATAAATTATATTCCCTCAACTGGGAATCGAACCGGAACCTCTTGAACTCGAGGTGGACGCCATACCTTAAGCTTAGCCACTCTGACCCTCCATAAAAGAGAAAGCGAAGTTAACTTTCGGTAAAATATCACTGATATTAAAATGTTCACCACTCTATCAATGGAATTAAATAATTCCTAATTCTCTGAAACCTGAAAACGGAAATGACTTGTATCAACGTAGATCTTTAAAAAAAACCAATGGTTCTAAAGTAGATCCCTCCAAATCCTGGGTTTCCTACCTCTGGGATATGGCATTTGTTGAAAATGAACGTTGAAAATTGCATTCGGTAAGAAATCGCTAATGTCCACTCCCCTTTCAAATTGATCGAGTGATAAAGATAACATAAAACTTTCAAAACCCACATTACTCATCTGTGATGAAGTCTGAATTCTATCTCGGCCTCATTCAAAACATTACACCGTACAGTAATTCCGAGAAGCCAAACAACCAATCAAAACGGCAGCTCGTGTCACGCAATGCTAATAATGTGTACGGCCTTTTAGTAGGAAGACGAGAAAGTGTAGATGTTTACAGTTTTTCGAAAGGCACTGTGCAGATAATAACGGTATACGTTGGTAATGAAGGACTCAATTCGATAAAA